>OY720453.1:61132990-61237990 GCA_963082715.1 Harpalus rubripes
TTGACTTTATAAGCAGTAGAAATGATCTTTTGTCTCGAGTGTTTCAGAACCGACGCCCTGTGAAATTTACAGAAGCTGTAATGTAACAGAAGTGTTTCATAAAATATAAGATATATATCTGAATTAGTTCTTTGGTCCAAGAGGTATTGAGGATTGGGAAATACACTTTAAAAATTAAAGTTAAAGAAAGTGTCTACAAAACCTTAAGCCTATAAATTTCCGAAGTTATTTCCCAATCACTAAATACTTGTATTCTCTGAACGTTCATAAATCCACTACAAATTAACATACTCCAGTTTAGTTTCCAAAACTTGTAACAAACTAAATATCCCAGTAGTCAATTTACATATTTCATGGGAACTTTCTGCCTATCTGCTCTGTACTTGGACTGGTGTAATCAAATTACCAACTCTTCAAATATTCTGTTTGAATTCCTCAATAAACAAGAGAACTGCGTTACATTATCTAGCAAGCCATGCACTCTACTATATATAACTATGCAAGGGAGCGGCTAGCAGTTGGCCATGGAAAACAGTTGAAGTTCGCGTCACGTGATAAGTAAAACGTGAGCGTTGTCAAACTCTTCTACTGATTTTATGTTGGGAACTATCTAATTGAAGAAAACAATTGTACTTTTCTCTGCTAAGTGATTTATTTCGTAGTTTCGACGTTTTCTTGTTCGAGTGAATACAAATTGGTAAGGTCTAGTCCAAAATTACATCTTAGTGTAATTATGGGGGGAATACTAAACAATGCTTTGCAGTTTTCTATCAGATAAAATTAAAAGTACAGTGATAAAATACTAATTAGGAAGAAGTTCGTGCCAAAAATTTGTAATGACCCTATGGGAATTTTACTTTTGTATAGCAAAATTATACCTTTAGAACTTAGAAATTTGTGAATTTCCGTCTTCGGAGTATGGATTCATAAAACTAAAGTTTTACGACAAGAGTTCAGACTTTAATCAAATAATCTATTTATTTCCCATTAACTATTTAAAAATTCTCGTGGTCTATATAGATGGTTGTGATTTAGTTTCCAATGTCCAGATAATATTTCGTAAAGCGTAACATTAGAAAAAATGTCTATTCTACATTATAGCGCAAAATTTTTCCGATTGACATTAAACGTGTGATTTTTTGACAGCTAACAGTCTGTAAAAATATTTTACCGGTTTCAGGATATTAATCCATTGTTTACATGTACAAAAGTAGGCTGGTAACTAACTAATAACTGTATTTTTTTTTCAAACGTCGTAGAAATGGCACTTTTTGTGACTTGACTCACAAGGTAGAAGTTTCATTTCTAAGCCGCTGGAAAATTCTACGCCGGCGGAGTAGAAATAAAATAAACAAATATCCATAGCAACTACATAGAATTTGCGAATAAAAAGAAAAGTAGTGCGTTTGAAAAAAAATTTAATGTGTCATTCGGAATAAAAGTGTCTTTGTGTGCCTCGCATGCAATTGTCCGACTCGCTTCGCTCGTCGTGCAAACTTCCATGCTCGCCACACAAAGTATAACTTTTATTCCTAATAACACAATATACTATTGTACGGTAATATTATTATACTGACTTGTCAACAACAGTCTACAAAATGAATATAAAATAAAATGAAAATAATGTTCTTCATCAATACATACATATAGCGTTAGTGTATCGTTCTAAATACGGTTTACTTTATCTAAAATAATAAATATGAGGAATAAAGCACATAATTTGAATATTTGTTATAATGACATATGTCAAAAAAATTGTTCTGTTAACCATAACATTCTGAAAGTAGCATTAACGAGAGAATTTCAAGAAATAATATTTAATAATACCGATAAACTATTGAACAAACCACGGATGTTATGAATCGTAACAAGCCTTAGATGTTTTAAAATCTTCGGTAGTTATGATATACATAACATTCCTGGGTATGTTATAGCTATTAACATACCTAGGAATGTTATGCATATCATAACTGCCGCAGATGTAAGTTTGAAATCCGAGCTCGTAGAGCGACTTTAACACATCTAAGGCTTGTTATGATTAATAACATCCGTGGTTTGTTCAATAGTTTATCGGCTTCAGAAAATTAAGACATTATTGATAAATATCATTTTTTTGAAATTTTCTCATTAATGCTACTTTCAGATTGCTATGGTTAACAGAACAATTATTTTGACATATGTCAATATGACAAATATTCATATTATGTGCTTTGTTCCACATGTTTATTACTTTAGAATAAAGTAGACCGTATTTAGAACGATAGGCTAACGTTATCTGTATGTATTAATGAAGAGCATTATATTTTCATTTTGTAGACCGTTGTTGACAAGTCAGTATGGTAATAATATTACCATACAGATACAGTTATTACTTAGTTACCAGCCTATATTTGTACATGTAAACAATGGAATAATATCCTGAAACCTATAAATGGCTATTACTGCCCTACGTAGCAACCGGTATACAAACGCATAGCAACTGTTTAACAAACGCATAACAACAGAATTTGATGGCGATTACTTCCAAAATAGATATTAAAAATAATTACTAAATTGATATTAATTTTTAATCGGCAAAAAAATAATATGTTCTACACAGATTTCCAGCTTCGACAGTGAAACGGTAGCATCTGCTGTAAATCTGGTATTTTAGTGCCTAGTTAAACAAACTACTAACGCAATTTTTGGTGCACAAAAAGAACTATTTTTTTGTAAATAACATTATTGTATTACTATGGTTCCTAATCACACGTGCTGCATCGTTCCAGATAAAATGCAACATAGGTTGTCAAAGTCGTCAATGTCAAATGAACTTGTCATCACGTTTTACTAAAGAAGAAAAAATTCGAATGTGGTTACTTGTTACAATGCTAGTTATAGTTTAACATATGTTTCTGATATGTTTGCGAATCTAAATCTTGAACGTCCTAGACGAGATCTTTCTAAAGTTTCGAGAATATTAACAAAATTTAAAATTGATGGATGTTTAGATAAGAAACATATGAAGAGGGCAAGAACAAAAACTTCGCGAAATGTAAAAAATAAAAATAATTCACTACGTCCAATAAATAAAAATAATTTTTAGCGAATATATTCAGTTTATTCTAAATATGATTGCTTGTGAAATAGAATAGGTACTAGTTTTCTATTAGTTTTGTCTTTATGCATATAGAAATGTAGTTCCACAAAGTGTATATTTAAAGCTGTAAGCAATTACTGCTAGCAATTCATAGAATGGAACCGGTAAAGTTCGCTCCATCAATTCCATCAAACGAATTGCTATTTGAAGTTGGTTAATATCCCAGTGGCCTTTGACAAAAACATTAATTTCCCGCGCAACTATTTCATCGGCATCTCAATAAACAAGTGAAATCAAACTCGCCCAATTACTGCGACGCCTGTCTATAGCGATATTAATTACATGAACGCAGAGATATACACTAGTATCCAAGGGTGTCTCATCATTACATATTAGTTCAACAGGAAAACTGTCCTTTGGTCAAGTATATAATAAGAAAAGAGTATTTGTAATATTCAAGTTTTTCGTTCTTCTCGTTATTAGTGTTAGTAGTTTAGTTACAATCATAAGCAGTGATTCTGACCAGGGGCGCGCCGTACCATTGGGTTGGCCGTGTGCCAATGCTCATCTTCACGCCCCCCCCCCCCCCCAAATTCAACAGTTATAAAAAATAAGCATCGCCATTCGAAATAACATATAAAAGTGGCCTAAAAAGGTGCAAACTAAAATCTAGTACGATTTCATTTTTGGAAAGTCATGTATTCACAAAAAACTGCAAAATTTACATTTTTGCCTATATCTAGTGACCTACGGATTTTCTCTCAAATAACGACACCACTAAAATGGTCTTCTAATGGGGCAACAATTATGTGAACACGTTAACTTGAACAGCCTGTGTACTTTTTCATAGTTACCATATGTTTTAAATAAATCACAATAATTACTTTTACCCTATAAAAATAAGAATTCTTCAATTTTCTGCTTGAAACATAGATACATCGTTGGAAAGCTAAAATAAACTCTGTTTTAATGGTATAATTTTGCGACTATGGAAATTATAAATTGGACCCCATTACTTGAAATTTAATAGTAATAAAAAAATTGTCGTTTGAAGGAAAATAAAGATCCTTAAAGACGTGCAAACCAAAATTCGATATAATTTTATATTTGGAAGTTATTTGTGAATATAAAAGGAAGTGGCTAAGGTACCGAACGCGGGACCATGTTCAAAAAATTAAGATCTCAAATTGACATGGTTTTTGCAATTTCTCTAAATATACCCCAACATTACCCAACCTAACGCCCAAACTCAGGCTTGGAAAACGCGGGACAAGTATTATGCGTTAGGTGACGTTATTGTTGTTCTCTTTAGAGTAATATAAAAGCAATCTTAGTAAGCTATTTAACAACGGTCCCGCGTTCGTGCCGGGATTTGAATTTTTAACAACGGTCCCGAATGTTAAGACATGTCTCTTCGACGTTTCAAGTACGAGGGACTAAATCACGCCATTTGGAGTTTTGTACAGTAACTATTTGTATATGCATTTTTCGGGAAAAACATCTTTAAAATAGTCTTGCAATGGGGCAACTTTACCTTAATTTAATCGACTTCGTATCTCTTATAGTTTACGAGATCCCAATGTGAGCCTTGAAAAACGGGCGTACTAAATTAAAAAACTTAAGTCTTATTACAATTTTGCTCGCCGTGTCGCCCCTAACCAAGTGTCGCCCGTGTGCGACGCACACATCGCACCCTGTGACGGCGCGCCCCTGATTCTGACCGAAACCAATACAGAGAAATATGGAGTAAAAACACAATAATTTTTATTGCTTAATATCAACGAAGATCGGTCTTTTTGCATATAAATATGAAGAGTCATTATTAAATTAATAATTAAGAAAAAACAAAAATAATAAAAGTAAAAATTATACATAATAAATATTTATGTGAGAAGTAGACTGTAGAGTAATACGAAAGAGTGTAAGAAAATTTTGAACTATTTCAAAAATAATAAGAAGACGGTATAGTGAATACGAAAATACGGAAAAGTTTTTACAGAAAGTGACAAAACGTTTTTTAAAAATTTCCAGTTTATTTAAACATTAAGTATTAAGTATATTAAGTAAGGTATGTATAATTTATTTCAGAATATAATATTCTCAGTGACATGCAACCAAGTAAAATAATCTAATGAGGGCTAACACTATTTTTACCTTCCGTCACCTTTAGGTAAGAAAGGTATTTTCTTTGGTCAAAAAAATCGATGATGAGTTTTTAACGAATAAGCACGTTTTTAGAGTCCATAGAATACGATTTTACTATTTTGACGATGATGTCTGTATGTATGTATGTATGTGTGTGTGACGATTTTTTTGGATCGCATAACTTCAATACCAGTTTTCCAAAAATTATAATTTTTGTATATTCCTTTTCTTTAGATCCATATGAAGAGCTGATTAGATTTTGGTTATAATTGGGCAACCGGAAGTACCCTAATTTGAAGATTTTAACAGTTTTTCTTGAAAAAATGCTGTTAAATATCACTTTTTTACATTTAATATTATTATAAATATTTAAGAATATTTTATTCTCTATACGATTTGATTAAATTTTATACTTCATATTCAATGGATATAGACTTAAAAAATTATAAATAAATTAAATTTCACAAAGCAGCAAGCTGTGTTATAAACATGGAAACATCTACTACATTAAATAAATCAAATAAAATAAATATATCATCATGGCTTATTACCCATTGCTGGGTGTGTCAATCTGCTTTGTAGACAGATGTCGGTAATGATGAAATATTTGCACCGTGCGGGCACTTACCAGGCGTCACCTACTACATTAAGAAAATTCTAATTGACAAATGACAATGTCAAAGTGTAATTTACATAATATGTTTGAGTTATAATTTTACTGGAAATATATAGAATCATACAAGAAACTTTCTGTATGGAATTCGTATAAAATACATAGAACAGACGGAAGGTAATGTGCTGGCCACATCAGATTGTTTAATATTTGTTATAAAACGTTCATTTCCATTCAAACGCCCGTAATTTCTACCTGGTATGGCATTATAAACTCAAACAAGTGTTGTTTAGTTCAATTTTGTAGTTTCGCTTTTGTAAATTCCATCAAAATAGAAAAAACAAGGGCGCCGGAAATTATATACTTACCTCAAATTGACAATTTCAAAATGATTTACTCTGCCTTTGTACGAGTATATTCTACAAAATTATTTAAGATGACGCAAAATATATTTAATATTCAGATATTTACAAAATTTCCATATTATCTATGAAAATATTCATATTAATACACATAAATATAATTTGAAAAAGAAAGATAAATATGTAATAAATCATTTTTTATCAGTATTTTTCTACGTGGTAGGTCTGATTAAATACTGATCTAAGTGTAAGATACATTTCACCTAAAATATTTGAAACTACAACAGGTATTTGTATTTAAATTTTTGTAAATTAACATTTTTATCTGATACTTTCAGAGCAGCAAAGACAGCTTTTATTTTCATCTTATTAAGATAAGAATCAGACATTAACAGGAATATGATATATAAAAATGAAATCTGTGTTTGTCTATAGAAGTAAACTGCAATGGTTTTAGATTATCTTGTTAAGCATCAAGAATAAATAATTATTATGTAAATTCGGTTTTTATTTGTAGTAGAAAATTAATTTACATTCTTATTGATTAATATATAAATATAAAATTATATAAGTTTATTCTCAAATATATAAAAATGGACTAATGATGTTTTTGTTAAAAGTTATTCAATTGATTTTGGAAGCTTTAATTGTTAGTTGCGAGAAATAATGAATTTCTTTGGGTTGCGAATATACGATTGATGAATTAATTAAACTTTCCTATTACATGCCCTTGGCCTCTTAGAACAATTGTTCTTTACTTTGAACTACCGTTTCACCTAAACCGTAGGTTTCAGTAAAACGACCGCGGTCTTTTCTTGCACAGTTATCAATAGATTTTGTTCGTTGACTTGCACGAGGTGGTTACAGTGTTAACTTTTTAAAACTGAGAGAGAAGTTAGATTTAAAGGTGTTTTGGTTAACCTGCAATTTGTTGTTATTTTTGTTTGTTTTAAATGAAAATAATGGAAGAAAAATTTTAATATATTTAAGAAGTAGAAGATGACAGTTTTTAACATCTTAATTTTTATAGATTACAATTTCTGACAGCTACTAAACAATTTAGTAGTTCATTTATTCGCCTGTTGAACTTATCAGCCGTATTCCTAGTAACTGAGATAGACCCCGTTTAAACTAGATCTAATAGACTAGGTTTAAACTATGTCTAACTTAGGCCACCCTGAACTTATTCATAGTAAATTTTAGACCCAGTTTAAACCTAGTCTACATAGATCGAGATTAGTCCTTTTATCCCTCTAGATATGGTCTTCGATGAATATGAAGTAAGCTTCAGACATAAATATTCGAATATTTTCAAATGTCATTTAGTTGTCAGTTAATATTATCTAAAATGAGAATAGCATGTAGTAAAACAATAGGTTTATAGGAGCGTGCATTCATATGTATGAGTATACATGAGGCAAAATGGGAAGAAAAAAATTTATAAATTAAAATATGAATATTTAATAAATAAAATTGCTCGAGGCTAACGGCGGTACTGGTTTTGACAATATATTAGAACTTTTATTTGGGTATGAAACTGGTTGCAATTTCCAGGAAACGTGTGATATTAACTAAAAATCATTTATTGATACTCCAAATTTGTCTGACACATTAATTTTTATATAAAAATATTTGCCAACTACATGAGGTTTAAAGTGTTTTCGTTTCCGGGCCTATTGTGATTTTGTCTAAATATGCTTCGTTACATATAGCATTATTTAATTCAGTATTATCTTCATCTGAATCTCTGTCTCTCATTCATTTTCTATAATTAAATACAAATTTCAATTATGTATATCAGATTTGCAGATATGATAAAAGTACTTTTAACATTGATATCTGATCTTTTCTTCATCTTCAAAATTGTCAATTTGAGAATTATTAAATATTTTTTGTCTTAGGAATGCAATTTTTTTAAAGCACAGTATATATTCGTTACAAATACAATGACAGGACTTAGACCTAGTTTAAACTAGGGGTACGCTCGGTCTAAATTTTAGACTAGGTTTAAACTAGGGCTATGCGAACGGTTACTATGAATAAGGAAAAACCGTAGAGCTAAGATAAACCTGGTTTAAACCAAGTCAGAAATACTATGAACACGGCTGATGTGTTTTTGACACTTGTGAAATAGTGCACATTGTACTGAGTTGCACCGCACAACACTAGCATACATTGAACTTTTGAAATACTAATCGAACAGATCTATTTGTTAGACAAATATCCACAGCACTCCTGTGACTTGTGGCAGGAGTGTAACTTGAAACCATAGATTAAGAAATATGTAAACATAAACATCAAAGTATGACGTAAATTATAAATAATAACCAAACTTTAAGTTTCAAAATTAAACGAACAGAACTCAATTTAAACACAGGCAACTTTTTTCGGGAACAAAACGCAAATTTATAATTTTATTTAGAATTGTATCAATTTCTCCCTGAGTATTAATTATGAACTTCGAATTAATTTCATTTGATATTGCGCTTGTGAATGTTAATTAGCAAACTTATTTATATGTTCTTTATGTAGGCGAAACTAGTTTAGTTTGTTTTCATTTTCCCTGCAACTTTATCAAATTCCTGTGCTATGAATATAAACGCTAGGTGTTCCGTTATAAATAATAATAACAAAAAAATATGGTGCAGATCCATTTAAAATTTTTGCAAGTAGGATTACCTGTTCCAGTTTTTCATATATTAATTATAATTAGTTCTTGTTGTTTTTCCTTATTATATTATGAGTAATCAATTTTCAATTTTTTTACTGTACTAAAAACTATGACAAATAATATGGTTTAATTAATTTACTCAAACAAAAAGTGTTCAATTCTGATTGGTAAAATAAGTAATGGATTTCTCGGCGGTGATTGGCAGGAATTATATTAATAATAGGGATCGACCGATATGATTTTTTGTGGCCGATACCGATATCGGCCGATACCGATATACTCATATCCGATATCGGCCGATACCGATATATCGGCAATAAAATCTTGTAGTAAATTTTTTGCTTTAAAAGAGATTTATAATGATATACTGTTACCGTTACACGCATTAACCATAAATAAATCACAAAAAAAAATGCAGAGCAAATGCAAAAAAAAGACATTTTTTTTTCAAACGTCGTAGAAATGGCATTTTTGTGACTTAATTCACAAGGTAGAAGCTTTATTTCTACGCCGGCGGAGTAGAAATAGCTAACCGGAGTAGAAATAGCTAATTTCTACGCCGGCGGCGTAGAAAAATTATTTGTATGTTGGGAATGGGTGGGTACTTGGGTGGTCACAAGACTTTTTAGGGTGGGCATTTAATGACTTTTTGCTAAATTTTGAATAAGAATAAACTTGATTTGTTTTTTATTTAGTATATCTGTTTTAATTTCCTTTAAAAAATCCTTAGCAACTGAAATATTAAGCAATTTATATTTTTTTAGGCCGATACCGATATAGGCCGATATCGTGGTTTACATATCGGCCGATACCGATATCGGCCAAGAAGACCGATATGGCCGATATACCGATATCGATATCGGTATCGGTCGATCCCTAATTAATAACCCACGTAGTTGTTAATTTTATTTAAAATTCCAATATTTCGTTACTGATTTTGTAACTTCATCAGGGAATAAAATATGTTTAACATAGTTTTAAATTGGAAAATTTATAGCTGTAGAAACATTTATCTTCATTAAATTTTTGTTATGAACAAGTTTTATAAATTTGGAAAAGTTTTATTACATATTACACAGTTTAAAATAAACTGGGGTCTTGTGGCCGCGTGCCAGAGTGTCTGGTCGCGAATCTGGGGAACCGGGTTCGATCCTGACCGACGCCAAATATTTCAAATTTTAAATGGCACAAAATTGACCCCTGTGGTGCTCTCTCCACGCCAGCAATGAGTGCCCGTGAGGTGACGCCTGGTAAACGCCCGCACGGTACAAATATGTCATCATCATTACCGAATTATGTATATAAAGCAGATTGGCACACCCAGCAATGGGTAATATGCCGTGATGATATATTTATTTATTTATTTTATTTAAAATAAACTTGTTATTTATAGAAAACAAAACTTTTTCCATGTTTCGGCCGACATGTATTTCAAAAATTAAAAAACAATTTTTTTATGAAGAACAAAACAATAAAATAACTTTCAAAGTGTTTATTTTAAACTTTGTAATATGTAAAAAACTTTTCAAAATTTATAAAACTTGTTCATAACAAAAAATTAATGAAGATAGATGTTTCTACGACTTAATAATTTACCAATTTAAGACTATGTTAAACATATTTTATTCCCAGATGAAGTTACAAAATCAATAACGAAATATTGGAAATTTAAATAAAATTAACAACTACATGGGTTATTAATATAATTCCTGCCAATTACCGCCGAGAAATCCATTACTTATTTTATCAATCAACAAGTACGGCATTACTTCTTCCTAACATTAAATTCTGATAATCATATAAAAAAAAAACTGTTTTAATATGGTGCGCGGAATTAGTTTGCTACATCATTTTATATTAATTATAATTTGATGTGACGCCTAATGCATAACAAAAATTTGAAACACTAGTGGAAAAAAAAATTACGCTCATTAAAATAGTCTAGTAAGATAGAAATTGTTTGCTAATTTTACCGACCTTGTAGCTCTTAAAGGTCTCGAGTTATCAACAGAGTACCAATTAAAACGGAATATATATATATATATATATATATATATATATATATATATATATATATATATATATATATATATAAAGAAAATATCCATTATTTCTCTCTGTTTTACCCGATATGCCCGTGGTTTGTATGGATTCAAATAATTAATTGTTATTAAAACTTATTATAAATTTGATTGTTATTTATTATAAATGTGTTTCACTTTGGAAATCTGCAATAAATTAATTTGCGATATTATTTCGTCAAAATAATACATTATAATATTATCGTTTCACAAATTTGTATAATTACACAATAAAATAAATCCAGATATAAATAATACAATTTATAATTATTTACGTATTCATAAAATTGTTATTAATTACATTTCATAACTCAGTTATTATACCAATGCAATCATTGCTGACTACATATTTTTACAAATTAATCAGGTCAGTATATTATACAAAAATTCATACATAATTAATAATAAACAACCTCATATTTCTATTTATAATTTGCATAAATTTTCTTGTTTATTATTGCAACTTTTAATTATTATCTACACATTAGTAATGTATATAAAGGAGAAATATACCTACTACCTACCGCTAGGAAAATATGAACGAGGCCATAGTTTTAATTAAAAATTAATTTTTAAATGTCTTGAATAGGACTGAACAAAATTCTGACGCAGATGTAATGACTGGAAATTAGTATTAATTATCTACTTGGACTACCGACATTGAATATGAAACTAAATAAGAGAATAGACATGACTGATAATTATTTGTGATTGTAATTAGCATAAAAATTCAAAGACATTAATTGCACTTATTTTTGCTTTATACGTTCATAGCAAGACCAATAGTATCTTAATATTGAAATTAATACAAGATACAACATAATACCTAATTAAAATTTAATTCCAAATAAAGGTGCATTCACAAATGAAAATTAGGTTTATGGTTTTTGTTTAGGTTTATGTAAGTCATTCACAAATGTAAGCTTAAATTACCTGAAATTTAGTTTTGATATGTACAGACATCTGTGTAAATGCTTCAAAAGCAAGATTAAAATTTCGCTAGAGCAGTACTTAACAAGACACCTGTGCGCCGTGAAACTGTCATTCGCTTGGCATTATTGATTATATTTCAGCAATTAAGTTATGACAGTCTCCATGTTCTTCTTGCATTTGTTTAAAAAACCGAATCCACCAATAAATACATAAAGATGGGTGTATATATATCTATATCATTTCAGACTCGTTCTCATTGGTGAAGTTTGTGACGTCAAACTAAATCATAAACCAAAAGTTTGGACCTTGCAGTGTTTAGCTTTATGATTTGGATTTAGAGACCCCAAATTCTGAAGTGTGAATGGAGTCATTACATAATATGCGGCCAAAGTCTTTAAATCTAAAGTATAAACCATAAATCTAAACCTAATTTTCATTTGTGAATGCACCTTAAGGTTTATGAATATTAAAATTAAATTGAAGTTTTTGTGTTTTTAATTTGGCATAGTTTGGTATTATACAGGTTGTCCCAGGATGAGCTTACGCTATCTTTATTTTAAAAACTATTCAATATTATTTTATGAAATTTGGTATTTAGAGGTTTTCCGATATGCCCGTTTAACTAATAGCGTTTTCAGCTTACAAGTTGAGTGCGCACTGGTGCGCACTTTTTTGCACTGAGCGTTTTCAGCTTGTCATTGAGTGCAAAATTTAGTCAGCTGATGCGTTTTCAGCTTAAGAAAAAGTTGCACCGTGCACTGGCTCAGTGCGACTTTTGTGCACTGGCTCCCTAGGCAAGTGCAACAGTGCCAGTGCAAATATGGCGGCTAAACTAGCACTGCCACCGGATGAGGGCAGAACTCGTTCGGTGTGGTCACGTGATAAGTTGGACTCAGTGCGCACTTGCACTGTGTAAGCTGAAAACGCTATAAAATATTTTAAAAGCAGTAGCGTTTACGGTTCAACCGGAAGTAGAGCCTAACTTTGTTATTTTAAATGGAATCCTATATTATTTATTTTACCATTGAGTTCAACAGAAAATTTTATATATGAAATAATAAAAACATTTTACTCATGGTCAACTTTTTTAATTTTTTATCTAAAAACGGTCACTTCTTTATCGCCGGAAGTGGTTGATCATGAGTAAAATGTTTTTATTGTTTCATATGTAAAATTTTCTGCTGAATTCAATGGTAAAATAAAAAATATAGCACTCCATTTAAAATAAGAAAGTTAGTGTTTACTTCCGGTTGAACCAGAAGTGCTACTGCTTTGAGAATATAATTCACGTGAAATGTTTTCCGCCAATAAACATTCAGAATCTCCCTAGTTACATGTCTATCTCAGCGATGATAAAAAACAAAGAAATTATCACCTTATTTATATTCGTTACTAGGGGATTTGTTTTCTTTACTTACAACATTGACAGTTAATTTTAGGTATAAAAATGTGCAGTAATCGTTTTTCATATCAGCAAGGATGAAAATAATACGACAATTGAAAAATTAATCATGTTGTAATACAATATATGAAAAGTTAGGTTAACAGCACACACAATGTGTCACAAAAATTCATTATATTCTCTCATTAAATATAAACTCGTGATATGATTAATAATCAAAGATATTGCTCGTGAAACCGAAGCAGCACACATCACACGTCCTTCGGGCTCGTGAAATCTGCACCTCGGTTTCACTCGAGAATATCATCGATGATAATCACATCACTTGTTATACAGGCTGTTTCAGGACTAGTGTAACAAACTTTAACAGCTTATTCCTGAGGTCATTTTGATCCAAAAATGTCATATGAACATAGGTCCTATTCCTTCTAGTTACCAAAATACAAGAGGTTGAAGTTCTATAAATAACATGAATTTTTTTAATTTTTGTAATCAAAGTACTTTCGGAAAACAAGAGTTGTATTGAAAAGTCATACTTACCTTATTTGTAATAATTAATTTTATTTATTAATATTAACGAATACGATTTGGACAACAAAACATACGATGACACAATTATTAAATAGACAAATAAATAAATTCCAAACACAGAACAACATAACTAAACATGGAATAGGTTAACACAATATGAAATAAGATAACAAATTTTTAAAAAATTACTGCAAGTGCTCAAAATGCGCGCCTTGAATTCGTATGCATGCTTGACATCGGCGAATCATAGAATCATATACACGATAAATTACATTTTGATCGTTACGGATGGCAGCAGATGCATTCATAATTCGTTCAAGTAACTGTTCACGCGTGTTTATTTGTACCCTATATACTTCTTGTTTCAAGTGTCCCCATAGATAGAAATCAAGAGGATTTAAGTCTGGAGATCTTGCAGGCCAAAAGTTTGGACCTCCACGTCCAATCCACCCATTGGGAAAGTTTTGGTTTAACCACTCAGTTACTTGTCTACCATAATGAGGAGGAGCACCATCATGCTGGTACCACATCTGTTGTCGTACAAGAAGTGGAACATCTTCTAGTTCTAGTTCATGTAGTCTGTTTTCCAGAAAGTTTCTGTAGCCATCAGCTGTTAATCGGTCAATTAAAACTTCAATTTCTAGTAATCTAGTATTGAAAATTCCTGCCCAGACATTTATGCTAAATCTTTGCTGAAAACGGGACTGAACAATCGCATGTGGATTTTCAATGCTCCATAAATGGTAATTATGGAAATTGTTTACTCCGTCTCTCGTAAATTGGGCTTCATCAGATCATAACACTTTGGAAATAAAGTCAGGATCATTTAAATTTTGACGGAGAAACCAGCGACAAAATTCTAAACGAGGTCCATAGTCTCCGGGTTGCAGTGCTTGAACTCGCTGAAAGAGATAGGGATGTAAGTTCTCACGGTTTAATAGCCGCCAAACAGTGCTGTGAGACATGTGTAATTGAGCAGCGATGCGTCTTGTGCTGATTTCAGGATTATCGAGAACAGCATCAATTACATTCTCTTCATCTTCAACGTTATTATTAACACCGATGCCATCATTTTGTACACCTCCCCGTACAGATGTTGATCCAGTTTCACGTAGATGGTGAAAAATGCGCGTAAATATGCGATGGGAAGATTGGCGTCTATTTGGATATCTGTCTTGGTATTCTCTGGACGCATAACGGGCATTACCATTACATAATCCGTAAATAAAAATTATATCTGCAAATTCAACAGTACTATAACCATCCATTATGAAACAAAAATACAATCAAAAGTACAAAAAAATTAATTAAGACAATTAATTAATACATAAATTAATTAATACAAATAAGGTATGACTTTTCAATATAACTCTTGTTTTCCGAAAGTACCTTGATTACAAAAAATAAAAAATTTCGTGTTATTTATAAAACTTCAACCTCTTGTATTTTGGTAACTAGAAGGAATAGGACCTATGTTCATATGACATGTTTGGCTCAAAATGACCTTAGGAATAAGCTGTTAAAGTTTGTTACACTAGTCCTGAAACACCTGTATTACATATGAAAATATTTTAGTGGAAACAGGCATGTCAGAAAACCCCTAGATACCAAATTTCGTAAAATAATAGTGAGTAGTTTTTACAATAACGATAGCGTAAGATCATCCTGGGAAACTGTATAGCTACTTTCATCCTTCTGAAATAAATATTTGCTAAATCTCCCAGCTCATTGTACAGCAGAGTTTATTTTAGAGAATTACTAATAATTTTTGTAAAATTTTGTATTCAATATGCGCATTGTATTCAATTCAGCGGATTTTTATCTTGGTATAGTATCTATTGATAATATCGGGTGAAAAATATCCATGTTAAAACTCATTGAATGATTAATTACATACATGTTTTGCCATTCACTCTATACGTGATATATTGCAAATTGCCAATGGTTACGTTTAATATTATTAATAGATATATTAATAGAAAGTTCATAGAGGTAATTATGTTGACCCTTAATCGTGGTGAATTTCTGAATTTCTATTCACCATAGGTTATCAACATAAAACTATAGATAAAGTAAATTATATCTTTATTCAGTTCTATGCTTGGAAGGATAGTGAAATTTTATAGGTACTGATAGTAAGTTCAAAAGGTTAGTGTTCAATTAAGTTTCACTCTTTCAGGTCATAGTTTTATGTATTTTTTTGCAATCTTTATAATCGTATAACATCTGAGATCATATAAAACCGACTATTACAAAATAAAGTCTCAAACTGGTTATTGATTTCATTTAAAACTATTATCATTACTTCTTGATTTTATTATATTTAAAATAAGGACAAATCTTTCTTCTTCCATGAATTTATTCTGCGCTATTATACTTTTAGTCGACCTTAACAAAAAAAAATTTCGTACGCAAATTTTATAAAGAAGGTCGACTAAAAAATTTTGTGTGCACCACTGCCAAAAAGGGTTATTTCGTCCACGTCTGCTTAGTGGCGGATCCAGCCAATATTCTCAGGGTGGGGCATTAGGTTCATGTAGGGATGTAAGAAAATAAAATTTAAAAATAAGTTTTATTTTACATCTTTAATTTAATTTTAATATTTGTATCAAATTAAATTATAATATACGTTTTATTATTAAGAAATAAATTCTAAGATGAAAAATAAGGAAAAAAGTATATAAACATATGTCCTAAAATGGTTCGTTACTGAGTTACAGCTATTTGAGGTTTTTCAGTTCTTTACCAGGATTTCGCATATCTGAGAAAAACGTTATCCGTGTTCATCTGTATGTCCATGTATGTAGTTAACAAACATAGCCCAGATAAGCGATCTTTTGTTAAAATTTGTACGCAACCAAGTCTTCACTCTTTTCAATATGGAGAAACATCTCTCAGCCATAGCAACACTTACAGGTAAAGTAGCAAGTATAAGAAGCAAAGAACCAAGTAATTATTGAACCCTTTAAAATGAATATAAAGTTTCACCACGTAAGAGTAGAAACAATATAAGAAACTACTACTAAATAGATAAAATCTGATGTGGCCAGTACATTACCTTCCGTCAGTTCTATGTATTTTGTACAAATTTCATACGGAAAGTTCGTTGCTAAATTAAATATTCTATTTCTTGTACATTACCTTCCGGCAGTTGCATGTATTTGATGCAAATTTCATACAGAAAATTATTATTTTGTGACGGTCTGCAGAAATAAAAGATTTATTATTATTATTAAATTAAATATTCTATTTCTTGTACATTACCTTAAAGCAGTTGTATGTATTTTATACAAATTCCATACAGAAAGCAAAAGATCCTATATTTCCAGTAAAAATTATGACAAACACACTATGTCAATTTCACTTGACACTGACATCTTTCAATCAGAATTTTCTTAATATAGTAGCTGTTTTCATAGCTATAGCTACTTTATGAAATTTAATTTCTTTATAATTTTTTAACTCTATATCCATTTAATATTAACTATAAAATGCAGTCAAATCGTATAGAGAATAAAATATTCTTTAATGTTTATAATAACATCAAATGTGAAAAAATTATATTTAATATAGTTTTTTCAAGAAAAACTGTTAAAATCTTCAAATGATGGTACTTCCGGTTGACCAATTGTAACCAAAATCTAATCAGCTCTTCATCTGGATGTAACGAAGAAGTATACGAAAAAATTATAATTTTTGTAACTGTAGTATTAGAGTTATCGCAGACGAAAATTTTGTTACACACACACACACATCCACACACACACACATCCACACACACACACACACACACACACACACACATACAGACATCATCGTAAAAATAGTAAATTCGTATTCTAGGGACCCTAAAACGTGCTTATTGATTAAAAACTCATCATCGAATTTTTTGACCAAAGACAATACCTTCCTTACCTAAAGGTGACGGAAGGTAAAAACAAGAGAAAAAGAAATTCATATTTAAAACATAAATTCTCAGGGGGGCAATTGCCGCCTATACCCCTCGCTGGAATATTCCTCTACATGAAGATTGGGGACATAACTCTCACAAATTAATTAGTACGTATAGGTAAGTGTTAATATTTCTTTCTGTTGGGAAATTCTGTTTCATATAATCAACGATTTTCACAAAATACGCAATCTTGTGTTACACTTTCGTATTTTAAAATCAACAATTAATAATTTCAATTTGAAAGATGCAGTTTCTACGTGCTCTACACAATAATCATAATTAGGTATCTATTAGCAATACTCGGGTCACGCTAAAATTATATCTAATAAGACAAAAAAAGGTTCCTGTTTTTTAGAATTTTATTTAAAAAATCTGATGTGGCCAGCACATTACCTTCCGTCAGTTCTATGTATTTTGTACAAATTTCATATAGAAAGTTCCTTGCTAAATTAAATATTCTATTTCTTGTACATTACCTTCCGGCAGTTGCATGTATTTTATGCAAATTTCATACAGAAAATTATTATTTTGTGACGTTTTCTATATACAGCGTAATGTATCTGCAGAAATAAAAGATTTAATATTATTATTATTTCTTGTACATTACCTTAAAGCAGTTGTATGTATTTTATACAAATTCCATACAGAAAGCAAAGGATCCTATATTTCCTGTAAAATTATAAGACAATCACACTATCCCAATTTCACTTGACACTGACATCTTTCAATCAGAATTTTCTTAATATAGTAGCTGTTTCCAAAGCTATGGCTACTTTATGAAATTTAATTTCTTTATAATTTTTTAACTCTATATCCATTTAATATTAAGTATAAAATGCAGTCAAATCGTATAGAGAATAAAATATTCTTTAATATTTATAATAACATCAAATGTGAAAAAATTATATTTAACATAGTTTTTTCAAGAAAAACTGTTAAAATCTTCAAATAATGGTACTTCCGGTTGACCAATTGTAACCAAAATCTAATCAGCTCTTCATATGGATGTAACGAAGAAGTATACGAAAAAATTATAATTTTTGTAACTGTAGTATTATAGTTATCGCAGACGAAAATTTTGTTACACACACACACACACACATCCACACACACACACACACATACAGACATCATCGTAAAAATAGTAAATTCGTATTCTAGGGACCCTAAAACGTGCTTATTGATTAAAAACTCATCATCGAATTTTTTGACCAAAGACAATACCTTCCTTACCTAAAGGTGACGGAAGGTAAAAAGGAACAGTGTAAGCCCGAATTAAAGGGAAATGTGTTCTTTAATGTTAAATGAATTTTAATATATTGCTGTAAAAATTTCGAATGGCACTTTTTGCTTAAACTTGCTTAAAATTTAAGCCTTGTTAGTGTAACTAGGCATGTTACGTCTGCAATTTTTTTAACCATGCTAGTCACTATAAAATTAAATATAAATGTCTTTAATTTTAGTCAAAAACGAGATTAAAGTACCTACATCTTGAAAAAATTAGTGTAAAAAAATATATATTTTATCCACTCGCGAAAATTAGTACATTGGATTTACATCTCGTGTGTGTTTCCATTAAAACAACCAGCACTTTTTTGGGCGAACTAATGACTTTAGAAAAAAATGTTATATACAAGAAATGCTCAAGAATAAGGGGCTAATTATTATATTAATAATACCAAATGAAAAATTCGACTAGTGGTTCTCAAATAGCAGAACAAAATTATATTTTTTTAAATGGTATCCTATATAATTATTTAGCCCATTAGATAGAGAATTTTTTTCTGATTTCAACGATATAAATATGGTATAGGGTTGTATAACAATTATTTCAAGAAAAATGGTATTAAAATAGTATATTAAAGAACGTGTTTTATAAAACGAGCGTTAGCAAATTTTCTGATTGACA
The DNA here is from genome assembly GCA_963082715.1 of Harpalus rubripes. NCBI lineage: Eukaryota > Metazoa > Arthropoda > Insecta > Coleoptera > Carabidae > Harpalus > Harpalus rubripes. Next base: position 61,152,669 of record OY720453.1, read on the forward strand.
AGTGCGAAAGAAAGTCTTATAAAATGAGTTCTTTATACTATTTTTTATATTTTGCGCCTTCTACAATTAACATTTACTTAGTCAATTTGTGATTATATTTGTACATTTTCATGTAGATAATCTTCCCTAAATAAAAAAAAAAAACAATAATAATTTCGACATTATATTAGTAAAATGAATTGTCAATTAACTAAAAATAAATTAGGTAAAAATGGGTTAAAGATCCTTCATCTAGTACCAACCGTCTAAAACAAAAAATTGCGTATCGAAATGAAGGTCATTACGAGACGCAATTGCGTATCGTAATGACATCATTATGAACGCAAAATATAAAAATAATGTTATAATATTACAATAGGCTATGCAATACACAGGTTACATTATTTCTAGTTTTTAATACCATATTTCTCGAAATAATTGTTATACAACCCTATGCTATCTTTATATCGTTGAAATCAGAAAATAATATTCCATTTAAAGGACTAAAAAAATATATAGGGTGCCATTTAAAAAAATATAATTTTGTTCTATCGTTTGAGAACCACTGGTTAAATATTCGGTTTTTTTACTATTGATACATTATTCCCTTATTCTTGATCATTTTTTGCATAAAACATTTTTCTCTAAAGTTGTTCGCCCAAAAAAGCGCTGGTTGTTTTAAAGGAAACACCCTGTATATATACCAAGTGGCAACCGAAATCTGTTACATAGGCATTTAATATGGGAAACTAATTTTTCTTAGTGCATTCTGCATTTGAGTCAATAAACAAAATTAATTTCGTATATTGTGTAACAGCAGAAATTTGATATGGAAATGTCGAAAATCACGTCAAAATTAGTGAATAGAATTAAAACAAAAAGCATAACAAATGTAATTCTTGTATCTGTTTGAAGAAGTCTCAATATTTGACAGTTAAACCATTAATCTTTTTGTTTTAATTCCACGGCTAGCACTATGAAACAAAAATTTTCAAATTTAATTTGTAAAGTTACTAAACATACAAAATGAATTTTCTTTACTAATTTATAAGTAGAATTTTATGCTCTACAACTTTTATTTGAAGAATTTTTTTCTGTAATAATTTTTGGGGCATCGCGCAAGGAAAAACTGTTTTACCATGATAAAGGCCTTTGTAACGGAAATCCAGCGCCGCCCGGTATATGCCTAAATGTCTTCTGTTTCATATTAAGACTAATTTCACCATTTCAGGACATTGGCTATAACTATAAATTTATGATTCATACAAAAATGATGTGAATTTCAATAAAAATCCTCTTGAGTAACAGAATAGAATGCATTTCGTTATAGTTGCAACATAATTATCAAACAATTATAAATATTTTCATTGTTATTTTTACCAATATGCAAATAAAATTTTGCAATGTAGAATGTTCCTCATACCTACACTAATGCAAATATAATGAAATAATTATATATTAAAACGAGAAACCCACACTTTGCTAAAAAAAAAACCTTTTCAACATTTGACATGTGTCAGTATCAAGGTTGTGTCTATACAATTTAGGCGCCCAAAAGTGTATCTTATCATATGTTACAATACCTACCTAGATAATAATAGAGTTGGCCAATTTAATTTTTTTTTATCATAGGGTGAATACGGTGGATGCTGTATTTTGACAGCATTGTTTTTGGCCAAAAATTCACGAATGAGTAGTGAATTACGGGCCGGTGCGATTTTGTGGTGCAAATCTTGGAGTTGTTTGCCCACAACTCTTTTCAGAAACCTTCCTTAAAGTTATTCAGTGACTGATGTACTAGGACAGCGGTTCTTAAACTGTGGGTCGCGTGGTTTTTATTTTGGGTCGTGATATGTTTGTAAATTAATTTGTACGTACATATAAGTTAAAATATTTTTTTTTGTTACATTTGAATTATATAATCATGGCTTCCATAATTATGTATTTATCTTATAATTATTAAATTAATACAGGTTATATGGGTTGTAAATATAAATTTTGTAGTACCTAATAAAATGTTGTATTGCTACAATTTATTTGGTTGCGAAGTGGGTCGCCAAGAACCACTATACTAGGACGCCCGGCTCTGTTGTCATCTTCCATATCTTCACGGGCCACTTGAAAATATTTGTCTCATTCATAAACCCTTGGTTTTGACCTATCGTAGATTGGTCACCAAAACTTTCATCAATAAGCATCACTTTTTTTACGTTTATAGCACATTGAACGCAAAATTTAATGAAGGCTCTTTGTTCCATCATTTTTAACTTAAAAAATCATCGGGACTGTCAAAATATTTTGTAAATATGTAGCTGTCAAATACAAACTACAATTCTACTATGAATGAAACTTGATGTACATTTCATAGATTGTGGTACTAACGTGATGAGATCAATTTAGTGATGAACGCGAGGCGAGACAAGACAAGAAATATAAAATTTCGATCTCGCCTGTTTTCGGATCTGCACTCTCGATCTCGCTCTCGTTCTCGCACATTTTTTTGGGTCTCGTCTCGTTCTCGCGCGTATCAGGTGAACTACAAAAGATAAGTTCGCACCAATCGTTCCGTCTTCCGTGTATTTACAGTCGTATAACTATAATAAAGAGACGAAACACTAAATTCTAGTCACCAAATTATTTCAATACGAACATCTGTTAATACATTCTGTCATCAGTAAAACTAATTAAACATTAAATAAATTCTTTTTTGTAACTATAAGTTTCTTCACTTTATCATTAACTATATGCCACTATTTAAATAAGATTTACTTATAAAAAAGCGCTACACTGGGAACCCGCTGGCAACCAATCACTCCGTTTCACTCCGTGTTGGCTCCTATCGACGCTTAATATAAGGTCCTTTACTTTTCAGGGACGACAAGAATTTTATTAACCGTAGTTTTAACTGGGATGAATTAGGGGCTGAAATGTTGGAGAAAAACTAGTTCTATGAGATGCAAAACAGATTTAGTCTTTATTTTACATTTCCTCGTTCTGCGACCGATATCATTTGACTCTAGATAGACTCAAAAAAAATATAGTCAATTCATATAATTTTCACATTCACGTATTCTATGCACGAATTACAGTTGACTCCACTCTCTGTACGGTGCATTTTTCATTGAATTTATGAATTAAAGCTATAAAGTTACAAATACTTTTTATTAAGATACTCTCGCGAGAATCTTGCGAGATTTCTCGCTTCTCGCAGTTGTTATATCGATCTCGTCTCGAATTTTAAATTCCAATCTCGCTCTCGTTGTCGTCTCGCATAATGCAACGAGACGAGACGAGATGCGAGAGTACTCTCGCCTCGTCGTGCATCACTAGATCAATTAATAACTAATAACAGGCCAAAATCAAAAATTCTCGTTATTTTTTATCAAACCTCGTACATTAGCGATTCAATATCATTTACGGGAGGTATACGTTATCGTGTAATGCAATTTTCTTCATTAATACAAAGGCAAACAAATGTAAACATAACCTTACCTTCGCACAGAACCTCTTCGTTTGAAAAAACTTGCGACTACGTTAGCATTAAATTTTAAAATCAATTGCCCAACGAGGTGAAGCACTGTACAAAGACTAAGGCACTTAGGTTACTAAAAGAGATGCTAATTTCAAAAGAATATTACTCTACTGAGGAATTTAGCACTGATTGTAAAAATAAAAACTTCATGTTGACGCAGTTATAGGTCAAGGCAATGACAATACTGTCAAGCTCTTTGTAGTTTAGTATTATTGTATTTATTATTAATTTTAAATATGCTGCTTTTTTTAAAGTTATTTATTTGTACATTGTTTTCTCATTTTAAATTTGGCTGTAATATTTGTGTATAAACCAACTATTTATTTCTTTGTTATTTTTAATATGCCTTTTGCACATAGTTTAATGCTTATATTTGTGTTTATACTCCGTATCATAACTGCACTGTAGCACATATATTAATTTTATTGTCATAATTTATGTAAGAGAGATTGAAAACCGGCTTATTAGCCGAATCTCCCTTCTATAGTTAAATAAATAAATAAATAAATAAATATGCCGCATAATGAATTCTTCGTAAGAAACGTGCACATTAGAAACGTGATCTATATAGCGGTAGTCGATGGGCGATTGTTTTTGCACTGTCTTGATCATGGCCATCTATTTGCAGCCTTGAATATAAAACGATTGAATTAACATTAGAAATTATTTGCCACACTAACGGTGATTCTAATAAGGTATTTCAAGGAATGTGTATTATGTGTGTGAATATTTTATATTTATGTAAATGTACCTAGTAGAAAATGTAATAGTTTGTACGTAAAGCTATTCAATGGTATTAAAATGAATAAATTGTAATGATCTTTCTGTGTAGTATAATAGTTGTAATAATAAGATATTGTAGAATATATAGTTGAATATTTAGTTACTCCAATGCATTTTGTGCAATATTTTTTTATATCTAATTATATTTCTAAATACCCTAATTAAATTCTAAAATGCCCTATTGTGCATAGGATAATAATATTTTTATTCAAGTGAACTTATTAACTTTGTTCTTTGTTTCCCTGGTCCCTGGTGTATCATTTGTTTTTAAATATTTTGAAGTCAAAAATTATGAAAATATTTTTATTTAAGATTACTTTAATTTTATTCTTTTTTTAAATTTTAGATAGTTTGAATTGTTTCAAAATAATAAATGATATATCAGATGAACGTCAAAATACATCATCAATGAAGGCACAAATATCGTGGCAAATACCCATATATCATAATTTTGAAAAATTAATAACTATGTTATTTTTAATGAAAATGCAAGTACATATTTAGCATCAATGTAAAGCTAATTTAAAATACTTTCTGAATACATATCATTATTTATTATTCTACAGGATGAATTTTAACTCAAATAGATAAAGTAGTACAGCCAAAAAATATAGCTGTGCTTAAGGCATCTAAACTTATTAAAGGACTGGTAATGTGTTTGCAAGAAATGAGGGATCATGGTTTCAAAGACGTGTTTGAGGAATGCAAAAATATTGCAGAACGTTTAAACATTACACCTGAATTAAAAAATAAAAGAAAAAGGTGGGCAAAGAGGTTGCATATGTATGAAGCACAGGACGAAAGAAGCAATTTTTCCAACCAAAAACTTTTTGTAATTGAAATAAATCAATCATTGGATGCTCTTATATTTAATTTAAACTGGAGGTATGAAAAACTTAACAACGTAGAAACAGATATTGGAATTCTTTCTGGTGAGAAACTAGCCGCTATGAGTGTGATTTGCAAAAATCAACTGCTAATTTATCTCTAAAATAGGTGAGTGCTATAGAAATAGCAGATGCAATTTCGAGTTTTACGATACACGCTTTATCCATTCTTTCCAATGTAACTTTTTGCCTCAGGTGCTAAAATATCTAGATTCGGGTCTGTGTAGCAATTTTAAATGGAAAGCATTTAATAGCTCTTTATAATTCAAATTTGGCCATACATGATTTTACACCAAAAAGTGACATTTAACCGCCCCAAACTTTTTAATTAAAACTACAGATCTAAAATTAATAATACAGAAAATAACTATTTGTCCCTATTTTTTTTCTATCGTCTTACGTATATGTTGAACTCTTTTGTTACAGTAATCAAGTATATAAAATCTCTTCTTTAATTTAATTAATTCAAAATTATTAATGTTTCTATTATTTTAGGATACTGTAACAAAAAGGCGACAATAAAGCGTTAATAATAATTTTTAATTTTCAAGTAAGTTACTATTACAGTGCATTAAAATTTCTCTGTATGTATAAATTAGTATCCATTATGAGACCTCAAAGTTAAATATTTTCATGATTATTAATAAACATCATCATAATTTGTCCATTCGTCAATGGTTCCAATAATTGCGTATGATGCAATATTTCCATTCGTTAAATATTTCATAAAATCAGCAGGCGTTGTTCACAAACTATCACAGGTCTAATTGAATTGCGCTGTGAATTATTTATGTAATGTAAATTCGACGGGCAAAACCTGGACCTGCTGCCGAGTAGAATCGCATATTAATGCACTTGCGCTGCATATACCTGCCTGCCTGCAAGTCTGTAAGCTTCACTGGTATTACAATATACGATATACGGGAGAAATTATTATCCAACCTAGGACTTTGTTGGAAATTATGCACAACTGTATTAGCACCTGTTTGTTTCAATTGTAACTTACATGATACCACTTGCTAAACAGAGCTAGTGAAACTTGGATGCTTAAGTGAATTTACATGCATTAATGTTTCTTCCAAAATTTCATACTGACATGGTTTCCATTTCCATATGAGAATGCCTTTGGGATTTCCTCAGATAATAGTTCTAAAATTAAAATTTTATTTAATATTGTATCGTTTATTTATTTGGGTGAACTGTTAAAATTAATAGTTATTTGTGTATCAAGAGCGTAAAGTGAATCATTATTGCTCGTGATCGTAAATTGAAGCTCGAGGGTAGCGAGCGCTACAATCAAGCTAGAGCAATAAAGATACTTTACGCTAGAGATGCACACATAATTTTTTCTACGACTTTACTAACGAAATAAAAAAATAATAATACCTATTTAGTAAGTTCAATTCAATCTTAACCAATTTTCTGTTTTGTGTTGCTGTAACCATGACGATATAAGTAAATAAATAATTCTGATGCCAACAATCATTGTTTTATGAAAAGTTTTCACACATACATCAAAAATGTGCTCAAAAATCTCCGAAAATAGTGAAGATAGTGATTTTTCTTGCACTCCTCCAGATATATTCAAAACGGCGGAAAATGCTTCCTTGAGTTTATTACCTGCAAAATCAAGAGCATTATACGAAAAGAATTATAACCTCTTCATTGAATGGTGTAAGTTTAAAAAAATCAAGAGTTACAGTGAAAAGGTTTTACTAGGTAGCTTACTTTTTGGAAAAATCTAATGTAACGAAATCGTCTTCTCTTTGATCCATTTATTCCATGCTAAAATCAACACTAGCAGTTAAAAACGATATTGATATAAGCAAATTCAAGAAACTAACTGCTTTTTTGAAACAAAAATCAGTTGGTTATGGACCAAAAAAATCTAAATCTTTAACAAGAGATGAAATAAATAAATTCCTGACTGAAGCCCCAGACGATCATTTCCTTATGATGAAAGTTGCTCTTATATTGGGTGTTGCTGGAGCATACCGACGCGACGAATTAGTTAGGATGACTGTAGATGATATTGAGGATAATGGGTCCATTTTAATTGTGAAGATTCCAAACTCAAAAACTAACGTGTAGAGAACATTTATTGTTGATGATCATAATCTTTTATCAATGTACAGAAGATATGTTGCTCTTCGACCCTCTAACATATCATCTCGGCGATTATTCATAAATTATAAGCATGGCAAATGTACCGCACAAGTTGTTGGAATGAACACTACTTATAGGAAAAATTCCATTTAACATTACCCAATATCTGAATTTACCTGATTCGAAATCATTTACAGGCCATTGTTTCCGCAGATCCTCTGCTACATTACTACCTAATTCCGGAGCTGACATTATGACTCTAAAATGTCATGGTGGCTGGCGTTCATCAGCTGTTGCAGAAGGTTATGTTGATGAAAGTTTGAAAAATAAAATTGATACAACGCATAAAATTTTAACAAACAAGGAGAATCAAACTTCTGCCACTGCCACACTAACTGAATATTCTAGTGAGAATGTCACAGTCACATAATCTAATTTATCCTCGTCAGCTGTTTCAAGCTCTGGAATAAATATACAAAACTGCCAAAACTGCACATTCAATTTTAACATTGTCGGTCAATCATTAAATCCACTATGTTTGTTAATTATGAAATATATTTCACCAACAGAATAAAGTTGTGTATTTAATTAAATAAATAAGTTGGTAGCGTAGCTAACTTCGTATTGTTTGTAGCACATTTGTAGTGTAAAACTGAACCTAACGTATATTTTAGATTTCGTAAGTATTGTTTTAATAAATTAAAATTTCAACAATAATATGTATTTATCTAAGCGAGCAAATTAAGTACTTTACCGAACGTTGCTATGGGAGACGCGCCGTAAAGTATTTTTTTGCTCGTTCCTTAGTAATCATTAACTTTACGATGACAAAAGAGAGCATAAATATCAACTTTTCATGGTGGTCGTAGGAAAAACTATTTATTTCCACAATATTTATTTCACCATCACTAATTATTTATTTCGGCTCGACTAGCTGGACTGGACTAACTGGCGTGATTCAACTGACTCCACTGAACCGCGTCACCTTTTATATATCGCTGTCCATTATTCTAGAACATTTTCAGTAACGTTCGAGTAAGTTCGATAGCAAGCAGGAATTATCGCGATATGTTTAGTCGCGTTCTTTTACCACTTTTTACATGAAATCTTAGTTCATCTCAGCTCACCTAAGTTTCCTCGCTAATTCTGACCGTTCTTTTTATCCTATCGGAGATGAGATAAAGTGAGACCGAAGTGAGACGAGTTTCACCCCCCTTCCGATTCTTAGTCACCTCTGGAGGTTGTGCTTGTTGAGTTTTTGATCTTAGATGAATGGTGAGGATAAATGTTTTGCTGTCACGGGCTGTCACATACAATTAGTTTGGTTATTATGATTATTTGTTTATTCCTTTAATAAATATTATTATTATTTGAAGAATAAATAAATATGCATACAATTCCGTGGAAAATAATATAGGAAAGAGACGTAAACTTCATAGCATTGAAAATAATGTGGAAGTTATAGTACTGTATAATTTACTATTTTAGAATGTGTCGCACTATATGTTATTATGTAATCGACAGAATAATAGAAGCCTAAATAATGCCCACTCATAGTGTGCGATGCAAAATAATACCTGAAAATATCGTGGTTGACCGTTGAAAAGTATCACAGACATCCAGCGGACATCAGTCGTTCCAGTTACCAACAACATTTGTCTTTTGTCGTACTTTTTACTTCATAAAAATCTCACTTGATCTCAGCTCAATTCATGTCAAACTCATCTCATTTTGAGATGAGATGAGATGAGGCAAATGATAAAAAAACGCGACTTTTGTTTACACGGCTGCACGCTCCGTAATTACACTCCCGACATGTCTAGACCCGTCCGACCAGTGACGTTGGTCGCGTGCTCGCAACACTCAGTGTCGTCGGCAGCACGCACGTTACAATATAATTGAATATAATAAAATTAAAGACAAATCTTATAACGTTTTATCTAATTGAAACTGGAGATTTATGGGTCGATTCTGTTCACATCTGTAAATCTTACAGATCTGTAAATTTGTAAATAATGAACAAAATCGCAACGAAACCTCCACTCTTATGTATAATTTTATATTAATCAACAAAAATAGACGCGTTTTTGTCAGGTTTTTACAGATTTACAGATCTGTAAGACTTACAGATATGAACAGAATCGACCCATTAGTCAGAACTATTGTGAGAAATTTCTCGACTGTTGCAAGAATTTTTATATGCCTTCTAAGTATTAAATTTAAAAAGATATCATTATTTAAATAGCCTCAAATTTGAAAATAGCATATATACATTAGATATTTTACAATTAATTTTTGAAATTTGGATAATATTTTGATAAAGTCACGTGATCTGAAACAGAATGAGACGTCACAACACATACATCTTCATCGGCTCCAATTGGTCCCTTTATAGTGTCAATTCTTTGTGTTTTGTTACAAGTGTTATAAGTATATTGTCAGAGTTGTCAAACAAGTGTCAGTTTTTTTAGTTTAGTTCGTGTTAGATAATAAAAAATCCAATATAAAATACATAATTTACAGTATCGTATTGTGCTTTCTTGCAAAATTGCTGCTAGGAGCAAATCCACTATTGAATTTATAAATATACCAAAAGATGCGAAGAAAAGAAAATTGTGGCTGGAAGTAGTAGGTCGAAGAGCTGATAGTTGGGTTTTTACATTTAATTTTACCTTTACTCTTTAACACTCCTTATTTCGGCAGCAGTAAAACAATCGTTTTCTGATATAAATTCAGCCACCATCCAGCTATCGACTTTCAGTACACTGTCCGACTTAGATTGAGTGTAGTCTGTATTAGCCATTATTACTTTATTACTCATTTATAATGGAAAATGTCAACGTCTCATGTCAAATTAGAAGCTTGTTATTAACATGTGACTAACGCCTAAGTTTATATATCTAAATAATAAAAATAAACGAAGGTGATGGAAAAACTGTTTTTCTATTGGCTGTGAATGACGTAATGTATGTGCTTCTACGACACAGGAGTGGGGGGTTGTTTTTCATGACTATTTTTGGCGCCAAACTTTAAATTTAATTATTTATGAAAATAACAACAAATTATTGAAAAATAATTATTAATAAGAAAAATATTGCATAAACTTTCATATAAATTCTTTTTGAAATATGTGAAACAGACTCATTACTCAAAACAGCGACGTTGCGGCTATATATCCATAAGGAACTATGCAAACCCAAATCAGTCAAATTTTATAAGTTTATTTAACCCCTCATAGCCTTCCACATTTGTTTGTGATTTTGTTTCTATTTCGAGGCTAACGCTACAAAGATGTAAAATTTTAAATTCGATATCCTTGTTTAAAAAACATACAAGTTATAATGTTAATAGTCCACTTTTGTGCAACGAAAAATTGTTTTCTCATGTAAAATGTTTATGGTCCGTTTTCCTTGTTACACCCGATATTTTTTTAATAAATAAAAGTAATCATGTTTCACATAAAGAATTATTCTTTTTTCTTCTAAAATAAGGTCAAATTATATTTAATATCATATACTTTTTCCAAAATGAAATTTATTGAAAAATATTCCCAATTGGCGTATACTTTATTCCTTTGAGAATCAGACGTTGCTGTTTCATTATTTTATTTTTGTGTTTTGATACCAAGTGCATAATTTTATATATCTTTGTCAAAGTCATCAATAAAATATTTTATAGAGTACAAATAAAACTCAACATCAACAGTGTATCATTTTTATAGTTGTCTTGTATTTTATCGTAGTAGGTGTAACGTGGGATAAATATTCTCATAGTTATGAAATATTTAGTAAGGTTAGTTTCTATAAATTTTTAAAAATAAACAGTAAAAGAAAACATCCCCAACGAGTTGATAGAAGTATATTCCTGCAAGAAAATTTCTTAGAATTCAATGCATTTTTAGATGCTAGACCAAGTCGAATAGAAGACGTTGCAATTGTTAAAAGCAACAAGAATCGGAAACGGTCTGCTACTACTATTTCACGATACAGCAGACACGGGAAAAGACTACGTTGAAATAAATTAAAAGAAAAATTTTTAGTTAATAAATGATTATAATTTATATTAAGATGCAAATTAAAATTATAGATAGAAGAGTTATTAATACAAAAATAGAAAAGACTACATGGGAAAATGATCAGAATCATAAATTTATGTAAATGTAACTAATAACGCTATCTTACAGATTTTGAACCAAGCTTTCTACTCATGTAGTTAGTTTTTAATTAAGAACGATCGTAGTCCTTGTTTTTAAATAAATAGAATTGGTGTACAGCAGAAAAATGATTACAGTCCAAGCGGCACATAGCAACAAAAAACGACATTATTATATAGTGATTTAAATATTTCTGATCTATATAACAGTTTTTTGCCATTGTCAGTAAATAAAATCAATGATCTACCTAAAGCATCTGAAACAGTTTTGTACTTTTGGATTCAAGAATTTTTCAATTGTGTACTGGAATGCCCCACTACTGAAAACGAAGGTCCTGATGAACCACGTCCAGTCTCAAAATTGCTTTCTGATCATGTCGTGCAAAGTAAAAGTTCCAAAGAATCAATGCCCCTATCAATACTGAAGAAGAAATATAAGCAAAACCGATCAAGTCCGGACTCTGATCGGTTTTTGCATCCTTAATAATCATTTAATGTATAAATAATTACTGAGTTTACATGTAGTTTTCAAACCGTTCTCAAAACGTTTTTAGTTTTAAAAACGCCATGTATACAGTGTCAAAGCAGTTTTGAGTTATCTCGAACCAAAACTAAAATGCATGGGTTTGACTTGAAAACTATGTAGTTTCAAAACTACTCAGTAAACACTTAAAATTCAGTTTCGATATTGCGCATGCGTACATAGCAAAATGTTTTTGTCGCTTGTGTTACTTGTTGTTACTAACCTACAAATAAACTGACAGTTGCGTAGTTTCAGTGGTACAAAGAGGAAAAATAATTGAAATAATGACGAAGAGTTTGGAGTGTATAGGATGTCTCTTATATCAGCCAAATGCGCATGCGCCGAAACAGTTTTCATATCAATCTGTAAACCTGTTTTCAAAATTGCATGTAAACAGTTTCGCGTAATTTTGACTGAAAACTGAAACCATTTTCAAAACTGCATATAAACGTAGTAAATGTAATATGTCTATACTCTATCCGTTTTAACTATAGAGCGTTGGGTGAGATAGGGCTTAAGATTCTAGCTCTCTGATTGGTTCAAACGTGAACCGAGTTTACACAGTAAAATAATTGACGCGAAATTTAAATTTGCTTGACAACTATATCAATTATTTTGCCGTCTGACATAAAATATATAAATGTCAACAAAGTTAATAGTACACAATTTATTACATATTATCAATTTCTGTTCAGTTCTGTTTGTTTGTTTTTTTCGTATATATAATTTTCATAGTGTTTCGTCGTTATATTTCATATTACATAGTTTTCATTGTGCGCGTTTTCTTAGTTTTTAGTTAGTAGTTCGTTAGTTTTGTTATTGTTCTCTTTGTTAATATTATGTATAAAAATCCTGAACCTGGCTCTGCCAATGTTTTAAAATATCCAAAAGGAAAGGCCCTCCGAAGCGGGCAAAAAAAGTGGCGTATAATTTATACTGCGCATATCGTGCCACGAATGCATATGGCAAATTAGAAAGTGTCCATCCAAATTGTGCATCAGAACTGGGCATAGGACGATGTAATATTTGGAACATGAGGAAAAAGGATCATTCGGATCACCCCAGGAACAAAGAAATTTGTTTAGAACATTATTTTGTTCATATTTAACGGTGTATATAGTTTATACATATAATGTATATATTTTAGAGTGTAAATATTTATATTTCAAAGGTGAATTATATTTTTATTTTACGTTGCTTTCTTTAAAATTTATTTGAATAATGTGATTTTCATTTATGCATGCCCCTTTCGCCGAAATGTAGAGAAAGGTATGGAGATTATAAGTATATGCATAAAAACACAAAATAGATTAGCACATGTACGTACATGACAAAATTACTGAAAAAATGTCAATTAGAAAGATTTTTTAAATCCAGGAATGGCGCCAAAATTTGAATTTTTTATTTAATACGTGTAAAAACGGCCGCGCTCGAAACGCCATCTAGTCTATAGTTAAAACGGATAGAGTATAGATACAAAAATATGTATTGTTAATATTTCTCTTTTGCATTACAATAACGTATGGTCCCAAAGGTTTGAGAATTTTTTTAGATGTTTTGTATTTATACCAAATAACGTAATAATGAAATTGTCGTTGGAAACAAAATATCACAATTAACTTGTTTTCATTTTTACAGTTTAGTTTTTCCGATTTGATGCAACAAAATTTTATATAAACTAGATATTCGTAAAGGAATTTATAATCTTGTTGGGCGAATGCCTAAGTGTGATAATAGGTCTGTTTGTTTCGCTATTCTGCATCTACGATTTATTGCCATTCCCATATTCTTTGTATGGACGTGGCAACACAACTTTATATTCAAATATGTCTTTCTAAATTGCTTCACTGTTTAAATACACTAATACACATCACGCCAATGATGATATAATGTTTTGGCCTGATCTAGCTTTATGCCATTGCGCCAGAATAACTAGAGACTGGTATAACGAAAACAACGTAGACTGGGTTCTGAAATTGGACAATCCTCCCAATGTACCTCAAACTCGACCAATACCAATGAAGAACAATTACGACGTCGCATTTACCAAAAGATTCGAGAAATCGATCCAGATGTTGTCCAGAGGATGATGGGGCAAGTCAGAAGAAAATTAAGGGCTATTGCAGATAATGGTCATGGTCTATTATCAAGAATTTAAATGTTAAATATTAATTGTTATTCTGAGGGTTAATTGTTGCATTAATTAGTTTAAAAAGTAAATGAGTTTTAAAAAAGCTATCAGTATTTAAAAATTTTAGGACCATACGTTATATGACTCTATAAACTTTCAATTGAGTATTTCTCAAGATTAACATTACTGAACTGTGATTTTTTGAAAAATTAATATAAATATTGGAGAATATACATCGAAAATCAATAGATGAGTTAAAATATATCATTATTTACTTGTTTAGAAAGAGAAATGTTTCGATTATAAATTGACATTCAAATTTACTTTATGGCCGTTTTTACTTCACGGCTACATTTGCTGTATAGCCACTCGTTGTTTAAATAGCAAATAATAAATTTAGTGTTGTACTACTTGCAGATTCATAAATTTCAGGCAGAGTATTGGAATTTGCATTGAGTTTCAGAACCTCGTTTCCCGCATGTGTTGCAAACAATTTATTTTCAGGCAATCGTTCACAAAAATAAGAAAAATTATAATCTATAATCTATGTTCACTGTAATTTTTATTATTAATAAAGAATGAACAAACTGTCATTTTTTATTTGGTGTGATATGTAAGACCCGCTCCTATCACTTCTAGTTAAAGTGACAGTTAGTGTTAACCAACAGTTATTTTGCAAAATTGTTCTTACCACCTTTGGTTAGAGCTAACTGGAAATTAAAATTATTGGTTGCATCACTTCTAATCTTCAGTTCAATTTTTAACTAATGGTTAATAAACTGTCACTTTAACTAGAGGTGGTAGAATCTGGCTTTTGTGCATAGATATTCTATAGTTAACCGTCCTTATTTTTAATTCAGAATTCTTTGAAAGTATGCAAATAGGCAATGGGCAGTATACCTATAAGTAATAGATATATGGCACCCCCCCCTTCCATGGGTTCTGGATGCGCCACTGTGTGATAGTCAACTAGAAAATTTACCTCGCCTGGAAACTTCAGGTTCGGTCAAAAAAGAACACTTTTACAGCCTTGATACACAAATAACTAATATTTTATACAACGGGGTCCGGTACTAAAAATAGTTGCATATAATTTGTCATAGGAGTACTTTTAAATAACAAACACTTACCATTTTAATGAAAATAAAACATATTTTTTTAAAATCTGTAGACCTAGAAAAGGCCTTTGATAGAATCAAGAGAAACGATATATGGAGAGTGCTAAGGAAAAGAGGAACACGAGAAAAATTAATTAGAGGTATACGGAGCTTATATAAAGACACAAAAAATTATGTCAGGACAAAAAACGAAAGGTCAGATCTGTTTAAAACTACAACAGGAGTAAGGCAAGGATGCATACTAAGTCCACTTCTGTTCACGTTAGTACTAGACGAAGCTATAAAAGAAAGTACCAAAGATATGAAAAAATACGCTGTAGGACACTGGAAAATGCAAGATATACAGATTTCTGGGTTATGTTACGCAGATGACATGGTCCTGATAGCAAAAGATCAAAACATACCAAACAATAACCTGAAGATACTGGAAAGGCAACTAGACAAAATTAATATGAAAATCAGCCCAAATAAATCAAAAACAATGATAATAAGCAGAGAAGAAGGAAAACACACGATCAAATTAAACGAAGAAACTCTTGACCAAGTAGAAAAGTTCAAATACCTAGGAGTAACGATATCACAAGATGGAGGAGATAAAAGAAAGAACAAATGCAGCAGGAAGACTATTTAATAGCATGAGGAACACAATACTCGACAACAAAGTGTTATAAATGACGATTAAATGTTAGCGCTGAAAATTAGAATATTAAAACACATTTATCATCAAACCGGTATATACAGTATTAATACAAAAATAATAACAAATCTAGATGACCGTCGCCTGGCCGAACCCGGTCACGCGGAATCCTCCTTTACGCCGTGATTATTTCTGTAAAAGAATTAACACATGAGAAATACTCAGTGAGGAGGCAATCATTTACAAAAGGTTCAGGCATTCACACACCGTACACACATGTTGGCAACTACGGGCAGTACCGCTAGTTACTACGGAACCTCTGCCGCTTCGGTGGTGATCCGGGAACACATCCACAGAGATCACTACAGCCCAAACTGCTGCTAACGTTGGCGACCCAGAAGCGGGTCACTACAGCCTTTCCCTGCTGCTGCCGCTGGCGACCCCCGGGTCCACACGGGCGGCCACTACGGAACCTCTGCCGCTTCGGTGGTGATCCGGGAACACATCCACAGAGATCACTACAGCCCAAACTGCTGCTAACGTTGGCGACCCAGAAGCGGGTCACTACAGCCTTTCCCTGCTGCTGCCGCTGGCGACCCCCGGGTCCACACGGGCGGCCACTACGGAACCTCTGCCGCTTCGGTGGTGATCCGGGAACACATCCACAGAGATCACTACAGCCCAAACTGCTGCTAACGTTGGCGACCCAGAAGCGGGTCACTACAGGTCTCCCTTCTGCTACCGTTGGCGACCCCCGGGTCCACACGGGCCTGGCCACTACAGTACCCAGTACTGCTAACACACACTCACAATCATACATACGCTAGATTAACTCTCTCACATGAATCACTATAACATCGATGTTCTCACACTGAAATCTAGAAATAAACTGAAATAAAATACGTGAATACCAGTATCATTAAATGTAGCTCTTATCTAACAGCATCGGTTACGTACCTAAATAGCTAATTAGAGACAAAACATAATAAATTTAATAAAAATAATCTTACGCAAAATAATATCTGTGACAGTTCGGCCATCCTGAAAAGTTCCTCGTCCTCGAGGAATCAATCCCAAATTCCTGCAGCATCAGCATCAACATCCGAAGCGCTGTTGTCTTCCGACAGTACACGTGTATTTTAATATGGTTTCATCCTGTCAATCGCCACTACGTTACTATATTCTCCTCTTCTACTTCTATTTGTACCAGGCAAATCTTCTACTGAAAATCTATCGTTCAGTAGAACTTTCTTTATTTGGAATGGTCCTTCATATGGATGGTGTGAAATGGAATTGATTGTTTCTCAATTGGATTCAATAGTTCTGGCTGCTTTCCTCTCTGTTGTTTATGGTAAAAACATCTGATACACAAGTCAGTGTACTTCGCGAATTTTGTCCTTCCAGGAAACCAGTAAATTCCAAAATGTCCAAACTCATCAAGACAGGAACGTACTATCTGCAGCCGCTGTCCTCTAGGTACAACCCACTAGATTCCGGACGCGGTAATTCGGTAAATCCGTTCATCTCGTAAACAATAATTTTTATAAATATTCCTTTCGTAGTTAGTTTCCGGTGGTTTACTTAAAATGTTCTTGATAATTTTCAATTTGTCATTTGTCCGGCGAGTATCCAGTCAGCTTGTTATAATGTGAGCGTGTATGTCCCAATTTTCCACAAATAAAACAACGAATGTTCTCCATTCCATCGTCGTGCTGCTGCGTAGTATAGTAAGGCCACTTGTTCTTCTGAAAAGTACGATGTAAATCGTGGTTAACGGGAGTAGAAAGGTTTCGTGTCGCTAATTTATCTTCGATCGTCTTCAAAAATAATAAAAGAGACTGCGGCTTCTTGCACTTTTTGATAAGGGCAAGTGTTCAGTAGCGCCAGCTTCTCATAATCGTATTGCAACATGTGTTCATCCGGTTTCTTATTGCGAGTAATCATTTCTTGAAGCAACTGAAAATAATTTTCCTGTGACGGAAATGCCATCACCAACATAACCTTCTATGACTCCCAAGAATGATTTATTCCTTGCAGCGCTTTATACCATATTTCTGCATACCCTTTCCAGCGACATCTCACATACATGATGGTAGTTATTTCGTCCCATTTATGCATAGCGCGTAAAGTGAACATGCATACTGAAATTGTGGAATGTTGTTAGGTAACGTCATGTTGTAATGTTGTTCCAGGTTCGTAATCCAGCTAAACATTAGTGTAATCAATATCCGCACTGTTCCAAAAGCTTTGTTGGTGTGATCCCAAAAGCTGAAAGTTAAAAATGTTCTGATCCCACTTCTGAAATGTTATAAATGACGATTAAATGTTAGCGCTGAAAATTAGAATATTAAAACACATTTATCATCAAACCGGTATATACAGTATTAATACAAAAATAATAACAAATCTAGATGACCGTCGCCTGGCCGAACCCGGTCACGCGGAATCCTCCTTTACGCCGTGATTATTTCTGTAAAAGAATTAACACATGAGAAATACTCAGTGAGGAGGCAATCATTTACAAAAGGTTCAGGCATTCACACACCGTACACACATGTTGGCAACTACGGGCAGTACCGCTAGTTACTACGGAACCTCTGCCGCTTCGGTGGTGATCCGGGAACACATCCACAGAGATCACTACAGCCCAAACTGCTGCTAACGTTGGCGACCCAGAAGCGGGTCACTACAGCCTTTCCCTGCTGCTGCCGCTGGCGACCCCCGGGTCCACACGGGCGGCCACTACGGAACCTCTGCCGCTTCGGTGGTGATCCGGGAACACATCCACAGAGATCACTACAGCCCAAACTGCTGCTAACGTTGGCGACCCAGAAGCGGGTCACTACAGCCTTTCCCTGCTGCTGCCGCTGGCGACCCCCGGGTCCACACGGGCGGCCACTACGGAACCTCTGCCGCTTCGGTGGTGATCCGGGAACACATCCACAGAGATCACTACAGCCCAAACTGCTGCTAACGTTGGCGACCCAGAAGCGGGTCACTACAGGTCTCCCTTCTGCTACCGTTGGCGACCCCCGGGTCCACACGGGCCTGGCCACTACAGTACCCAGTACTGCTAACACACACTCACAATCATACATACGCTAGATTAACTCTCTCACATGAATCACTATAACATCGATGTTCTCACACTGAAATCTAGAAATAAACTGAAATAAAATACGTGAATACCAGTATCATTAAATGTAGCTCTTATCTAACAGCATCGGTTACGTACCTAAATAGCTAATTAGAGACAAAACATAATAAATTTAATAAAAATAATCTTACGCAAAATAATATCTGTGACAAAAGAAATACCAAAAGAGACAAAAATAGAAGTATATAAAAAAGTGGCAATACCTATTTTAACATACGGCTCTGAAACGTGGACAACAACAGAAAGACACCGAAATAAATTAAGTAGAGCAGAAATGAGATATCTAAGAAAAATCGAAGGAAAAACGATCATGGACAAAATAAAAAATAAAGATATAAGAGAAACTCTACAAATACAACACTTAGAAAACAAAATAGAAGAAGGACAACTAAGATGGTTCGGACACTTACCAAGGATGAAAGAAGATAGAACAACAAAAAAGTATACGAAGCAAGGACATCCAAGAAAAAACAGAGAAGAAGACCAAGAAACACGTGGATAGAAGAAGTGAAGAAATCACTAGAAAGAAGGGATGTTAAATGGGAAGAAGCAAAACAACTAACGAAAGATAAAAATACATGGAGGAATATATGGAAAAGAAAACCCAATGAAGATAGATAATCCCCGGAACAACTTACACCCGAAAAGGTAGAAAGGTTTTGGATTAAGTAAGTAAGTTTTTAAAATCTTTGTAACAACGGATTTCGTCTTTTGACAAGGTACAATTATAGTTTTCTAAAAATGACAGTG
The DNA here is from genome assembly GCA_963082715.1 of Harpalus rubripes. Lineage (NCBI taxonomy): Eukaryota > Metazoa > Arthropoda > Insecta > Coleoptera > Carabidae > Harpalus > Harpalus rubripes. The sequence goes on from OY720453.1 coordinate 61,172,424, forward strand.
AACCATCTCGACATCAATTTTTGACAGATTATTTGAATCTGCTCGCTCAAAAGCATCTTCCATGTTGTATAAATTATAAAATTATTTCAAACAAAACCTCTCCTACGATGACAACTCACAATGAATGCATAACAAATTTAAAATTTAGTAAAATTAAAACAAATATTTTTTTAAAATTGTGTACCGGACTCCATATTGTTTAAAAAGCTGCCCTTTATTTAATTGCAAATAAAATCTATTACTATCTACTTGTATTATAAACATTGTTACATAAACGAGAAAAATTTATCAGCCTAAATCAGCTTTTGTATGTAAAGCATATAACGTATAAATCCTATATAATCTCCTCGATGATCATCTGATATAACCTCTCCATATTTGCCCCGCTATCTGTCTCCGGTGACACCGTTTGCTGCGGGGATTATATGTTTACTCTGGAGCACATTTATCCGTGTTTTAACGCGCCATTTGCCGCTTTGTCCTGTTCCCGTTCCGGTATCGACATCAGCAACGGAACCCCGACACAGCCACCAACGCTGATTGAATTCGAATGTCGTTTGTCAACGCAGACATCTATGCGAATATTCCAAGCATCATTGTCACAGGCAGAAAGGAAAATGGTGATTAATATTTCTCAAAAGAAGTCATTATCTAAAAGGATTTATTATTATTATATTAATACTGATATTACAATTAACAAAAGTAATAGATAAAGGCCGTTGCGCACTTGGGCGAGGCGAAGCGAAGAGCCGTTTTTTCATTCAGTATATTATTATGTATATACGCGCACTTTGGAGCAGCGAAGAGCAGAGAAGCGAAGCGACTCGTCGGAATACTTCAGGGAGAATATTTTACTCTGCTCTTCTCTGCTCTTCGCTTCGCTGATCTGAAGTGTGCGATAGCGCAGCGCAGCTTAGCTACCTAAATCAGAACGAATATACCCGAGACGCATCGGAAATAGCCGATGTAGAACTATATTTCACACCTTTCACACATCATAGCAAAACAATACGTATAGATTATGGTAAAATGTGAAAAATTAGTTATTTTGGTTTCAAAATATAAAGAAATGAATGTACTAAATATAAATTTGATTTATAAGTGGAAACAGTTTATAAAAGTAGTTCAGAAAATTCCTTACATATTAAAAGATTTCTATTGTACAAAATAGTATTGCAGACTCAACAGAAAAGGAGATTAACTACTTGGTTACAGAATGTAGTAAAATATATTAAAAAATTTAAACATTTTTTCGGCGTCTCTGTACCATGGCATTTTGCCACTGTACTGAACCTGCGGATGAAACAAAATAATTTATAAATTTGTCTCGTATAGATAGTGCCTGCGTTGTTGCGTTTCCTCCGAGTTGTCCATCATTTGAAGCAAACGCGGCCGTTTCTCGTTGAAAACTGCTCGCGAGTGCCTGTTGGTTGTAAAAATGACTCTTCGCCGCTCTTCGCTTCGCCGCGCTGCGCCTCGCTCAAGTGCGCGACGGCCTTAAATCTAAACAAATTAAAAAAGGTTAAGTGTGGATTAGGATAATTCAGCCTAAGTAAATAGTCGAGTCACTGAAGCGGGAATATCGTTAAAACCCACTAAAACAGACCCGATTTTAATGATTTATATTTATAATGTTTGTTATAATCAATTATTCAAAATCAGAAACATTTCAGCTGGGGCGCTCAATTATTTATACAGGATTTCGAAAGCCACCATTGGGATCTCGGGAACAAGATACGACTTGGCGGCCTTCCTTTATGGTTATTAACAAATATCTGTTTCATTTTAATTTAAGTTCATTTGTTTCTCATACACAGCCTTCTGGAAAATAACTACATAAATGAAATTTATTTAAATTTCAATTGAATTTTTTCTATATTTTTGTTATGTTAGGATATAAAATGAATACATGGTTGAATTCAGAAAAAAATACTCTATCGAATGGGCGAAAAAAATATATCCCGTCCCATTTAAAAAAATATAACTTTGTGTTGCAACTTGATAACCACTGGTTTAAAAAATATTTTATTTTGTATTCGGATGTCCCCCTTGGTCTTCTATAAGATTGTCTTATAGTATTTTGCTGTATCTTTATTAATACAGAAATTATTTGAAGTAGCTCGTTTAGCTGTTACACCCTGTACATATCTTTTTATTTTTTGAAAGAAATTTAATTTAGTATTACAGTAATGCCAAATATTTGCATTTTCATCAACAATTTGCGTAGTTATTATATTTTGAAAATTACGGAAATTCAATGAATTTTCAATTTACCATGATATTTGTACCTTCTTTGTTTGAAAAAAATGTTCTGACGTTTGTGTGATTTGAATTTGATAAATTCCAACGACTAGTTTTTAACCAATCATGATGCAAAACACTTGAAATTTCAACCAATGGGAACAGTATTGTACTGATAAAACTCCGTTACCCCGACAAATTTCCGCTACCAAGTAAATAAACAGTTGTTATTGTTTATATAATTTTAAAAATAAAATAAAAATAATTAAATTATTTCATTTTCAAATTTATCTCACCAAATACCACACGACGTCTCTGATTTTCTCAAATAAATTTTTATTTTTAAGGATTCATTCTTTTTATTTTTAAGCAAAATCACTCAAGCAAACTGACATTAGGTAAGCCAAAAAATTCGTGCAAAATAAAATTTATCGATAAAATCATGAGGTCTTATGATATTACTTTTGATTATTTCGTACAATTCGAACTGTCTTATCTTTTCTTTGATGCAACTGGGCATAAGTATTTTAATTAATTAATAACTATATCTCGTTCCATTTAAGCCATTCAGTATTGTAGAGAATAGCGCATAGTTCTGAACTATGATTGACTAAAATTGGAGACAAGAGACAAGTTTATCCAATGTAATCCGATGTGAATATATGCTGAATGGCTTAAATGGAACAGAGTATATTTTATTTTTTAACTTAAATTACTTTTTTCTATTTTAGTTCTTTAATATGTAATTTATGAAACCCATTTGAGTTTCATAAAGTACATATTAAACAACCGAAATTGAAATTCTTGGACATGCAATAACGTACATTTTTTGAAAAAATAACTAAAGTAGAAAAAATAATATAAAATATATGTTTCATGAGACATTTCAGCGCACTTATCCCCTTAGAAAACTCGCGGCAAGCCGCTCGTTTCTAAGAATGACGCGTGCGCGAAAATCATGTCTTATAAAACTTGTCATTCCATTTAAAAAATCAACAACCGGAAATAGAATTCATAATTCTTTCATACCAAAAAGTGGCATTTAAGTTTGGCGCCAACTTTCTAATTTAAACTGTAAGTCTAAAATTAATAATGAAGGAAATAGTTTGTTAGAGGTTACCATTATTTTTGGTTGCTCAAAGTGGGTTCCGGAATACCCAAACACAGTTGTATGTTTTGGTTACTAATGTGAAAATTGAATCCCGGATATTATATGTAAACTTCATTCTTTATTTTTCTTGTATCATGCAAAAATAAATAAAAATAAAGCCAATAAAAAATACATACATACATCTCATAAAATTTTATTGAAATTACCCAGTCAAGGATTGTAGCTTCCTGAAGGTAAAATGCAGGTCTTTCATTTTAATTACAAAAAAAGCGGAAGCAAGACAACAATTAAAATGTTTTATTACCATTCGGTGCATGCATCTCTGGGGTAGCGGTTACCAGAAAAACATGTTCTTGAATATTAAATGTCGAGGGTCCAAAAACTTTCAGAAGAAACAGAATACACGAGGCAACCCATGTTAAACATGAAGTATCTCACTTTTTGTTGTCCAAACTTTTTAGAATATATCAAATAAAAAATTGGAAATACTTCAAAAGTTTTTGTTATGATATTTTCCAGGTTTTCTTTAATAATCGTGGAAAGTTGTGAGTAATATGAAATGTTATTGGAAAGTTATGGAATGGATGCAAATAATTAAATATGTTGTATTTAATAATGTCGATATAATATCGACGAGATGGAATGAAGGAAGTTATAATGAGATAACTTTTGATGTTAAAAATTTTAAATTACATTTATATTGAAATGTTTCACGCTGTTGCTTACATATTTCCGATAAATATTTAACAACTTTAGATAAAAGAATTTTACGGGTAGCTTCCTCTTATATAAGTTTAATCATAAATTCTTAGCATCGCTAGTTACTACGTTATATTTTATTTTTTTATATACCTATTTTGAAATGTGTATGACAACTAAATGACATTTTGTTATCGATGGGGAACTAGGTATATGACCATAATTGAATTTCAATATTGTCACAAAATCTAAAAAATAATCACTATATTTTTTTTTTTGTAATAGTAAAAAGAAATTAACATTACCTACTATATCCCTCCAAATTTATAATAATTTTTATCTTTTTGACTATCTTCTTATAATTAATCGATTTAAAAAAATACAGATATTTTATTGTTTAGTATTTAGGGTGGACCTTAAAAAGGGTCAAGTCGAATTTAATCCAGGCCGCCTCCTAAAGTAAAGTGGTTTAACAATAATATAACTTTTGTTATTTGATTATAATTAAGCTAGTTTTTTTGCAATAAATGAAACAAATATTGGTACATCTATTCTTGTTCATATTAGATACTGTATTACCGTAATAAACTAATTTATAATAATAATTTTAGGCTGAGTCAATCGGACCCATTCACCAAAATAAATAAAATAAATCTAACCTTTCTTTTCTCGTTTCTCGTAATCGTTTTGAGATAGCCTTTTTTACCTTCCGTCACCTTTAGGTAAGGAAGGTATTGTCCTTGGTCAAAAAATTCGGTAGTGAGTTTTTATTGAATAAGCACGTTTTAGAGTCCCTGGAATAAGATTTTACTATTTTTACGATGATGTATGTATGAAGGTATGGGTGTGTATGTATATATGTGTGTGTCTGTGTGTCTGTGTGCCTGTGTGCCTGTGTGTGTTTGTGTGTGTGTGTGTGTGTGTGTGTGTGTGTGTGTGTGTGTGTGTGTGTGTGTGTGTGTGTGTGTTTGTGTGTTTCTGTGTGTGTGTGTGTGTGTGTGTGTGTGTGTGTGTGTGTGTGTGTGTGTGTGTATGTGTGTGTGTGTGTGCGCGCGCGCGCGTGTGTGTGCGTGCGTGTGTGTGTGTGTGTGTGCGCGCGCGTGCGTGCGTGTGTGTGTGTGACGATTTTTTCGGATCCGATAACTCCGATAACAATTCAAAAAATTCTTTCGTATTCCATTTCTTTACATCCTTGTGAAGAGATGATTAGATTTTGGTTATAATTGGTCAACCGAAAGTACCCTCATTTTAAGATTTTAACAGTTTTTCTTGAAAAAATACTGTTAAATATCATTTTTCCATATTTAATGTTATTATAAATATTAAAGAATATTTTATTCTCTATTCGATTTGATTACATTTTAAACTTCATATTCAATGGATATAGAGTTAAAAAATCTGATGTGGCCAACACATAACCTCTCGCCAGATATTTTACCTGGTTGTACGCATAAAACGAAAAATATTTTTTAAATACAAATACATATATTCATATCTCATTACAAAATAATTCTCACATATATTTGCAAAATCTATGGGATATTTTAATATAAATTATGTACAATACATACATTTTCTTTATTTTCAATATCCTGACATTTTCTTTTTCTACTTTTTCTTTATATTCGCCATTTTTTTCGCAAATTCCTTTTATATTCTTTTTTACGTATATTCTTTTGCGTTGTTGACTTTTTTTATTTTCATAACCTTCATAATGATGAACAAATATTTTTGACAATGGCATGCAAATATTTTTGACAGTGACATTTATGTGTCAATTACAAACATTTGAATTTCTTGTCTTGAAGTAGTTTGATCTGAGATATTTTTACATCAAATTATTTTATATGCATTTCTTTATCTCTAAATCTACAGAACATACAATAATGAATTTATATTTATCTACTACTACTTCCGGGTGTCCAATTGTTACCAAAACTTAATCAACTCTTCCCATTATTGTTAGATTGAGGAATCCGTAGTTAAAAATGTCTTAAATCTTATAGTGTTTGATAAATGGTGAATCCAACATCCACACACGCATCCACACACACACACACACACACACACACACACACACACACACACACACATCCACACCCACACACACACATACGGACATCATCGTAAAAATGTTATAATCGGATTCTAGGGACCTTAAAACGTGCTTATTCACTAAAATCTGGATATGCGATTTTTAGCATGAATACAATATCTCTCTTAGCGAGAGGTAAAAATTATAAAGAAATTAAATTTCATAAAGGAAGCTAGCTATGCTATAACCATGGAAACCGCTATGATATTAAGAAAATTGCTGATCGACAGATGTCAGTGTCAAGTGCAATTGGCATGTTTGTGTTGTTATAATTTTACTGGATATATAAAATCTCTTAGGCACATGAAACTTTTTGTATGGATTTTGTACAAAATACATAGAACTGACAGAAGGTAGTACTTGAAATATGGAACCTTGTGCAAGAAACTTTCTGTATGGGATTTGTACAAAATATATGAAACTGACGGAACGTATTGCGTTGACCATACATCAAATTTTTTTAACAAATTATTCACTTCAAATTTTGTTTATCTGGTACTTGTGACATAAACATCTTTTATAAAAAAAAAACGGTACCGTATTGTTGTAATTAATTATTATATAATTTAAATTTGTAACAAATATTCTATGTGGGGTGTAAATATGAGTTTATTTTGAAATAAACATTCTTTCAAATTAAATCTTCAATTCTATGTACTATATCGTCTAACGAAATGTTTAATTTCCGCGGTACTTAAATTCTGTATCATAATTAATTACTAAATTAATATTAAACTTAATGTTCTGTACTCAAGCAAACTAATATACTACAGGCCAATAAAACATGGACGTAAATATGGAGAGTAATATTCCCGTCCTCATAAAACTGCATCAAGGCAATAATATCATATAACTCTCATAAGAGAAACAATTCTACCTGTTTAATCATAACAACGCATGCTCACGTTTTATTACCTTTATACGTGCGCGATATTTGAACGCGAATGTCTACTCATCTGAGTGTAATGGCTATTCACAGTGCAAATTGCAGCCGTAATTAAAATTTTAAACCCATTTCATCACATACAACGGGAAAATACTACTCGGTAACAGATAATTTGTAATTATTTATAACGAGGACAAAGATTCAACGAACTAATAATTGATGCTAAATAAATTTATTGTGGGCTATATTTCATTCACGTTGTACGAATTTGTTTTTATATTTGTTTTGAACGCAAATTGAAATAAATGAGAACATTTTGTTATTTGTTTTATATAATTTTCAACTATGTAGTAATGGATTGAAATTTCGAAATGTAAATAATATGCAATTAGGTAAATGTGTATTTTACTTTTTACATACCTCGCAAAGGGAAAGATTAAATGGTAATAACTCACCTAAAACAAAAAGAAAAATATATTACAACATATTCTTCTACATATGCTCATCACTAAATAATCATAATTATTATTATGAACTTATCATAGCATTCGATTCATTGCCTATTTTCATAAAAAGCTTTTTCAAACCACTCCTTATTGACGCTCATATAGCTGTTGTGGAAAATGCGAGACTATAGAAGTAGTTTTGTGAAATAAATTCTAATTCATGTATTAATGTAATGTTTTCTTTATTTACTCCATAAAAATTTCGATACTACACCTTATTACAAGACGAAAAACAAAATAATTAGGGATAGAAAAAAATTAAATGCAATTAGTGATGGGTCGTTCGTTCAATTTTAGTGAGTCAGTTTATTTTGCTACGCTCACTAAAGTGAGTCGTTCATTTGAACGACTCTTTTAAAACGTTCAAGCGCTCTTTATGTGACTGCTGTGCTGTGCGCGAGTGTCGTATATTTGAACTTGTGCAGCTGTGCTACTGTGCTATTTACTGAGCGGTAAGTTATCTGTGTATTAAATATTGGCGCAACCAGCCATTATATTTGTAAATATTTTTAAATTAGTACCCACATGTTTAATTGATCTCTGTAGTGATTATATATACAGGATGTTTTCTTTAAAACAACCAGCGCTTTTTTGGGCGAACTAATGACTTTAGAAAAAAAAAATGTTATGTACAATAACAAACCGAAAATTCGACTAGTGGTTCTCAAACGGCAGAACAAAATTATATTTTTTTAAATGGTATCCTATATAATTTTTTAGCCCATTATATAGAGATTTTTTTTCTGATTTCAACTGTATAAATTTGGTATAGGGTTGTATAACAATTATTTCGAGAAAAATGGTATTAAAAATAATGTTATAGTATTGCAATAGGCTATGAAATACAATACGTCTGTTGCTTAGTTACGCTAGTAGTAAACCCATTTTTTACCTTCCGTCACCTTTAGGTAAGGAAGGTATTGTCTTTGGTCAAAAAATTCGATGATGAGTTTTTAATCAATAAGCACGTTTTAGGGCCCCTAGAATACGAATTTACTATTTTTACGATGATGTCTGTATGTGTGTGTGTGTGTGTGTGTGTGTGTGTGTGTGTGTGTGTGTGTGTGTGTGTGTGTGTGGATGTGTGTGTGTGTGGATGTGTGTGTGTGTGTAACAAAATTTTCGTCTGCGATAACTCTAATACTATAGTTCCAAAAATTATAATTTTTACGTGTACTTCTTCGTTACATCCATATGAAGAGCTGATTAGATTTTGTTTACAATTGGTCAACCGGAAGTACCATCATTTGAAGATTTTAACAGTTTTTCTTGAAAAAACTATATTAAATATCATTTTTTCGCATTTGATGTTATTATAAATATTAAAGAATATTTTATTCTCTATACGATTTGACTGCATTCTATACTTAATATTAAATGGATATAGAGTTAAAAAATTATAAAGAAATTAAATTTCATAAAGTAGCCATAGCTATGGAAACAGCTACTATATTAAGAAAATTCGAATTGAAAGATGTCAGTGTCAAGTGAAATTGACATAGTGTGTTAGTCTTATAATTTTTACTGGAAATATAGGATCTTTTGCTTTCTGTATGGAATTTGTATAAAATACATACAACTGCTTTAAGGTAATGTACAAGAAATAATAATAATAATAATAATAATAATAATAATAAATCTTTTATTTCTGCAGATACATTACACTGTATATAGAAAACGTCACAAAATAATAATTTTCTGTATGAAATTTGCATAAAATACATGCAACTGCCGGAAGGTAATGTACAAGAAATACAATATTTAATTTAGCAAGGAACTTTCCGTATGAAATTTGTACAAAATACATAGAACTGACGGAAGGTAATGTGCTGGCCACATCAGATTTTTATAATATTATTTCTAGTTTTTAATAACATTTTTTACGAAATAATTGTTATACAATCCTATGCTATATTTATATCGTTGAAATCAGAAAATAATATTCTATTTAAAGGGCTAGAAAATTGTATAAGGTGCCATTTAAAAAAATATAATTTTGTTCTACCGTTTGAGAACCACTGGTTAAATATTCGGTTTGTTACTATTGATACAATATCCCCTTAGTCTTGATCATTTTTGGTATAATATATTTTTCTCTAAAGTTGTTAGTTCGCCCAAAAAAGCACTGGTTGTTATATATATATATATATATATATATATATATATATATATATATATATATATATATATATACTATATATATATATATATATATATATATATATATATATATATATATATATATATATATATATATATATAGTATATATTACAACACTTGAGGTCGTTTCTCGCATTCTAAGTCCCATTCTCGTTTATTGATCCATTGATCATCTTCCAGATTTCTATGTCTCATACGAGTATCTGTTTGTATTTGTTTTGTCCACTTAGCTTTCGGTCTTACTCTTCTATGCTTTCCATTCGGAGTCCACTCGCATATTTTCCTTGGCCATCATCTCTCATCCATACGTGTAACGTGACCATACCATTTCAATCTTCTAGTTTGTATTTCTTCCGCCACTATTTTTTCAGTTCTCATTAAAGTTCTTATCTCCGTATTCGATGTATGTTGTAGCTTAGATATGCCCGCGCTTCTTCTCAAATCCATCTGGATGGCATTTAGATTTTGTTCTTCCTTTTTATTTGTTTCCCACGTTTCTGCCGCATAAAGTAATATACTTTGTACAATTGTATCGTAAATTCTTATCTTTGTCTCTGAATTTAATTTTTGTATGGCTTGTTTCGCTTGTGTAATCCTGGATGCTATTTCATTTTTACTATCCCCATCTTCTGAAATTATTGCACCTAAATATTTATAATCTGTACATAGTTTGATATTATATCAATTTATATTTATATCATTTCCATTTCCGTCCACGACTAGATATTTAGTTTTGTCGAAGTTGATTTTGAGTCCCGCTTTGTCATATGCTTCAGTCAGTTTCTTCATCATATATTCGATGTCAAATTTGTCGGACGCCAATATGACTTGGTCGTCAGCGAATAATAGTGTATGAACGAAGTCGTCGTTTATTCGAAATCAGTAAATATAATAGTAAAATGAAGTGATTTAAAGAAAAGTCAAAATGTTCAATATTTTTAATAGTAAATATTGAACTTGAACAAAATAAGAAATATTAGACAAAGATAAATAATATAATATAGTACTACTTCACTTTAACATGAAAGTTTTAAGATATGGGCATTAAATTCACTTTTATGTAAGTAAAAATAACAAGACATTTATGTACCATTAACAAAGTCCTTTCAAGGATTTTTTGCTTTCACTTAATTAATATCCGCTTCAGGTGTAATGTTTAATTTTTATTTATAATTTACGATTTAGTTTAAAGTACCTATTAGTTTTATATCTATATTTTTTATTTTCCTAACTTTTTTGAATTTTTGGACTGAAATAAATCCAAAATTACAAATTGTAACAGAACCAATAATTCAGACAAATATCGGTAACATTTCAAAGCCGCAAAGTGAAAATTAAAAATAGTTATTTGTATCACTAGGCCAGAAACTGAACATTTGCGAGACCGTATATATTTTGACCTGCAAGTACGAGATCTCGCAAAATAGTTTTTGGGCGTGTGATACACTAGATTTTTTGTACCGACTTCTCCATAAATTCTTCGTATATATTTCTACACTTTATTCTGTTACATAACCTATAAAATGAACATACATTTTTATCGGTTTTGCATTACAAGTTTAATTATAATTACTTACATTTGAGCATAAAATGCATAATTATTTTATATCTATTGAAAATATAACATTCAAACATTAGTTATATATTTTATATACTTTCGCATATTTTTAATGACAGATGGCGGAAACTCAATTGTATCACGTGAAGTTAGTTGTAGTTACAAAACAAACTAGTCCTAAATTTGGAACTTATAATTAATCTATATGAGGTGTCACTAATGACAGTATATTATTATTTTTATGACAAAATTAAGTTATTTAAGTTACAACAATTGAAGATTTAGCCCTAAAATTTGTAATCATTTTGCTCATTCTTATGTTGAATATAATCTAAAATTGACATATCACCAGAACAGTAATGCCAACTCCTTTTGCCAGCCTAGGTCGACAACAGCGCATTTCTGGACAATTTTGAGTTCTGTAATACTAGTCAAAATAGACGGAGGTACGAAAAAGTATAAGAACAACAATTCCAAAATAAAAATGGAAAGTCCATATTTCAGTACACATTACATCAGGTACAGCAAAGAAAAACTTCAGATTTAAAAAAAAATCATAAAAGATATGGAATTCCACTATATTTCTTTTAAACTCTCCTCCACGTTTAAGAATAATTATTGGAATACTCTAGGAATGTAATGGCAACCCAATATAATTTTTCATTTGAAAAGTTGGATAGTTCATGCCAGTCAACAATTTTTATGTTTTATATTTGTAATTGTTGACTCGTGTGTACTCGTATAGTATGGCGTCTCTAGTCCGCGCCGTGACCAATTTCAAAGCCAGTTTTTAGTGTCCCTCATATTGTTTTTAGGATAAGCCTGACGTATCCAAGATTTTACGATATGAATAGCTCTTTTAAGAGAAATCTGATTCTGAATCTGCGTACATGAACATTTCTCTTTTGTGGTGGAATTAGGACAAAATATAAAGAATCTAAATCTACTAATGTATCTTCATGCTAATGAAAATACATTTTATCTTCTTCATAATTATTTTCACACGGTAACATATCGCAAGAGTAATCCCGGGTAAATGTATCATTTATCAAGATCTGTATCCAACAGAACTAGAACATTGATGTAGAATGTTTTAACTAAATTAATATGTCGTCGTCATAATTTACATTTCTGCTTGCATATTACAGTGTAACATATCAACTTGCAACTACGAAGTTACCGTATATCAAGGAGGATATCTCCATTTTATTGCTATGCAGTAATTTGATAACTATATGTTCATTAATAATACTCGTATTATACCATCTTGCAAACAAATATATTATTACTCTGACTAAATACATTTTAATTTTTTATTTCTGAGTTTTGAATGTTTTACATACAGTAACATACATATATTTTTATTTAAAAAATCTGGTGTGGCCAACACAATACCTCCCGCCATTTACAGCCGGAGTCATAAAAAAGATTAAGTTTTTTGGATTAGCGAATTTCACTCTAATTTTGACAGTTTATTTCTTAAAATATAGTCTAATCCAATCCAAGTAACTACCTTTTTTTAAACCGCTCAACAGGATTAAATCCCAATTACAGAGTGGGTTCACATTCACACACATCCATGCCTTAGTGTGATTCGAACCCAGAGCCCCGAGGGCACTCATGAAATGAGGCGTTGCTCTAACCATTGAGCCACCGGAACTATAATGAAATGAAGATTAAATTTTAAATACCGGGATAGAATAGAATTCACTAATCCAAAAATGAGTATTAGCTTAAATATTTTTGCGGATCGTTAATTTTTATTAATCTAAATACATACCTACATATTTACTTATGTTGGAAACTGTATTGAATTTCTTTTCTATTGTTCTATTTACTTTTTCCTTTTTAAAACTTTACTAATATTATTTTGAAATGATTAGTTCTTTGATAGTGACATTGATCTGTCAATTACATACATTTGAATAATTTCGTTTTGTTTGTTTAAAGCGTAGGCTCTGGGATTTAAATTATAAATAATTTTATAAATTTATCCGTAAAATATATAATGTATTAATGCAAATCTGTAGAAAATTTAAATAAAATAAAAATAAATAAATATATCATCACGGCATATTACCCATTGCTGGGTGTGCCAATCTGCTTTAAAATGCAGAAAATTTAATGATCTTTAATTTTTATAATAATAATAATCTCGAAAAATAACATTTAATGGTATTTTTCGAAGAAAAACGATTTTGAGCTTCTAGTAAAGTGCCATTTCCGGTTATCCGATTTTCACCAAAATCTAATGGGCTCTTTCCAATACAGCAAAAGTTCGAAATACAAGATTTCAAAATTTTCTGAATGATAGTATTTGAGTTAGAGTGGAGGACCACACACACACATACACACATACACACATACACACATACACACATACACACATACGCACATACACACATACATGTATACACACATACACGCAGACATCATCGTGAAAATATTAAAATTGGATTCTAGGGACTTTAAAACGTGCTCATTTACCAAAATCTTGATGTGTGATTTTTAGCACGATCCCTATACCTCCCTTACTAAGGGTAGCGGGAGGTTAAAATAACAGTCATTCATACCTTATGTATCCTCAGAAAAACTACTAAACAACAGAATTGGTGGAGTCAAAATCTTAACTCACACAATTCGAAAATGACCTTCATCATCAACACCAGACATCTTTAAAACATTAAATTGTAAAGTTGCAATGTTTAAATTTAAATGAAAGATAAATATAAATTATTCACGTTGATCAAAGTCGCTGAATATTTTAAACAAATATATGTACCTACAAAATTACGTACTTTTTATTTGTCAGATAAAATTAATTATATTACTAATTTTACCTTAATAAACTAATCAGTGACAATAATGTTACTATCCAACAGTATTGCATAAATTTACAAAGAGCACATAAACATACTAACCACACAATAAAAACACAAAGCCGCATCAAAACTATGAAATTGCTTTGAACAGCTGACGCAGCATTATGCAAAACACAAACACCAATATAACACATAGGAGATACATGTGAATCCTCTCTACGACAAAACAGAAAAAAAAATTATATGTTTTGTTCTAACGTTTATTTATAAAGTAACAATCTGTCACAAACTAATTGCAAAAGTATTATTTCAATAATGAAGATGAATATAAATTTTATAATTACGAATTAATAGTAACTAATGATATTATGTAATCTTTATATTAAATATATTTTTATAATTTTTTTAAAATGTCATTATTTAGTTTATAAAAGCCTTGAAGATGGTGAAGATGTTGAAACATATTACGAATTTAATGCGAGAGAAATTTTATTATCTCTTGGCATGTTTTTTATTAAATATTAATAACACGTCTGTGGTTACTTGAGTTAAAAATAAATATAATAAATTTAACAAAAAGTAAAGGTGCATTCACAAATGAAAATTAGGTTTATGGTTTTTGTTTAGATTTAAGTAAGTCATTCATAAATGCAAGTTTAATTTAACTCTAATTTTGTTTTGATTGTACTCTATGTAAATGCTTCAAAAACAAGATTAAAATATCGGTAGAGCAATACTTAATAGATACTTGTGCGCTGCGAAACTGTCCTTCGCTTGGCATTATTGGTTATATTTCAGCAATTAAATTTTGACAGTTCTTTTTTCTTCTTGCATTTGTTTAAAAAGCTGATTCACAGATTCACCAAGTGAATACTAAATAAAGATGGGTGTATATATCTATATCGTTTCAGACTCGTTCTCATTGGTGAGTTTGTGACGTCTAACTCAATCATAAACCTAAAGTTTAGACCTTGCAATGTTTGGCTTTATGGTTTGGATTTAGAGACACTTAATTCTGAAGTGTGAATGGAGTCATTACATAATATGAGGCTAAAGTCTTTAAATCTAATGTGTAAACGATAAATCTCGACCTAATTTTCATTTATGTATGTACCTTTAAGGTGCATTCACAAATTAAAAGTAAGTTTATGGTTTTTGTTTAGGTTTAAGTAAGTCATTCATAAATGCAAATTAAATTACCTGAAAATTAGTTTTTTATATGTACAGACATCTATGTAAATGCTTCAAAAACAAGATTAAAATATCGGTAGAACAGTACTCAACAAGACACCTGAGCGCCGTGAAACTGTCATTTGCTTGGCATTATTGGTTATATTTCAACAATTAAGTTATTACAGTATCCACCAAGTGGATACTAAATAAAGATGGGTGTATATATCTATATGATTTTAGACTCGTTCTCATTGGTGAAGTTTGTGACGTCAAACTAAATTAGAAACCTAAAGTTTGGACCTTGCAATGTTTAGCTTTATGATTTGGATTTAGAGACCCTAAATTCTGAAGTGTAAATGGAGTCATTACATAATATGCGGCCAAAGTCTTTAAATCTAAAGTATAAACCATAAATCTAAACCCAATTTTCATTTGTGAATGTACCTTTATACCTATGCAGTTATTCGTACCTACTCGAATATTATCGGAAAGCATGTTCTCGTATATATTTGATAATCAATCTTAAGTAGATACAGGTGACAAGACGAATACAAAGCAATAACAAGCAAAGGTTCTTTTTCTAGATTCTTCTAAAATATAGTTTCCATGACTATACCTTGTTCCATTTAAGCCATTCAGTATTGCGGAGCATAGGAAATAGTTTTGACCTCTCTGATTGGCTGAAATTAGGGACAAAAACCAAGTTTACCCAATGTAATTTCGGCTACTTCATATTTGCGCTGTTGCCAGTGCCATCTACTGAATGGCTTAAATGGAACAGAGCATAGATTTCAAATTTGTTTACCTTTGTAAGTAAAATTTTTGTTTAAAAATTATTATAATTTTTCTATGACTGTCTGTTTAGTTATTGTAGGCCTACGTGTAGGGTCGATAGTTGGTTATGGATGTCACATGCACCCTGTATACCCTCAGAAATCGTCTCATGGAGATGCTAACCTTTTTGCTTTTAGTCAGTTTGTTTAATTATTCATGTCGAAGACATGTAGTTGGGATTTAAATTTGAGCGCATGCTAAACGCTAGCACTCAGTTACGATGTAGCAGTTTAGTTTAATAATGTTTAGTTTAATTAGTAATAATGTTAGTCTAGTTGTAAATAAGTGTAAAGAAATAAAAAAAAATAGAGTAAATCTCAAAGAATGTTTGTGCTGTGTTCATATCTCGAATAAATATTCAAGTCTGTGTGTTCCTCCTCAATAAAGTGGTTTCCAATAATTATCCACCACCAGTTAGTTAATGTGTCATCGTCGGTAAAATAGTAAGAGCACCAATATCAGAACCTCCTCAACAGTATGCAGTATATACAGATTTTTACCTCCCGCTACCCTTGGTAAGGGAGGTATAGGGATCATGCTAAAAATCGCATATCGAGATTTTGGTAAATTACCATATTTTAAGGCCCTTAGAATCCAATTTTAACATTTTCACGAAGATGTCTGTGTGTATGTGTGTGTATATATGTGTGGATCCTCCGCTTTAACTCAAATACTATCATTCAGAAAATTTTGAAACCTAGTATTTCTATCTTATTCTAATATAGGAAGAGGCCATTAGTTTTTGGTGTAAATCATATAACCGGAAATGACACTTTACTTGAAGCTCAAAATAGTTTTTCTTTGGAAAATACCTTTAAATGTTATTTTTTCAAGATTTATGTTATTATAAAAATTAAAGAAATTAATTTTTTTTCCAGGTTTGCCTTAATACTTTTTCTGTATATTTTATGGAAAATTTATAAAATTATCTATAATTTAAATCCCAGAGCCTAAGCTTTATACAAACACAACTCCTTGGTTTTACAGTGCATATCTCAAATGTATGTAACTGACAGATAAATGTCAGTCAAAGAACTCATCGTTTGAAATTAATAACAGTAACGTTTAAAGAAAATAGTAAATAGAACCATAGTTATATGGAATGAAACTTAATACAGTTTCCAGTATAAAAATATATAAGTAAAATATGCCATCCGCTATTTCATTTTTATTAATTTAAATGTACATACTTACATAT
Organism: Harpalus rubripes; assembly: GCA_963082715.1. Taxonomy (NCBI): domain Eukaryota; kingdom Metazoa; phylum Arthropoda; class Insecta; order Coleoptera; family Carabidae; genus Harpalus; species Harpalus rubripes. The sequence continues at coordinate 61,189,708 of OY720453.1, forward strand.
TTAGTTATGCTGGAAATTGTATTAAGATCCATTCCATATAACTATGCTTGTACTATTTTCTTTTTAAAACGTTACTATTATTAATTTGAAATGATTAGTTCTTTGACAGTGACATTTATCTGTCAGTTACATACATTTGAGATATAAACTGTGTAACTAAGGAGTTTTGCTTGTTTAAACCGTAGGCTCCGGGATTAAAATAATAGATAATTTTATACATTTATCCATAATATATATATATATATATATATATATATATATATATATATATATATATATATATATATATATATATAAAGTATTTATGCAAATCTGTACAAAAATTTTATAATCTTTAATTTTTATAATAACACAAATATTGAAAAATTACATTTGAGGGTATTTTTCGAAGAAAAACTATTTTGAGCTACAAGTAAAGTACCATTTTCGGTTATCTGATATACATCAAAATCTAATGGCTTCTTCCCATATCAGAATAAGGTAGAAATACAAGGTTTCAAAATTTTCTAAATGATAGTATTTGAGTTAGAATGGGGGATTCACAAACACATACACACACACACACACACACACACACACACACACACACACACACACATACATACACACACATACACACACACGCACACACACACACACACACACACACACACACACACACACACACACACACACACACACACACACACACACACACACACACACACACACACACACATTATCGTGAAAATGTTAAAATTGGATTCTAGGGACTTTCAAACGTGGCCATTTGCCAAAATCTCGATATGCGATTTTTAGCACGATCCTTGTACATCCCTTACCGGGTAGAGAGAGGTAAAAAGCTTTTGGTTCTGTGGTTCATAGTATTTTAATTTACTAATTGATTTTGATTGTTTCTTCTATAACACTACTCAATGTACGCGAATATAATAAGTATGTCTTTCAATGTTGTACCTACTTCTGGTATTCCTCAAGGTTCCGTTCTCGGCCCGCTGTTATTCATTCTTTTTCTAATTGATACTTCTATTACTAAAATAGTTAAGAACGATAAATATTTTATGTATATTGATGATTTTAAAAGTATACATAGTTGATAGAAGCGCTGAAATACCTAGATATATTTTTTTTATTTTATTGTATTTATTTATTTATTTTAAATTTTATGGATAAACTTGCGTACAAGTGTATAGAAGTATGAATTTTTAATACAAAAGAAATTTATTTAAATACTCGCAAGTTTGTTGTTTTATTTCTCAAGAAAATAACAATAACAATGCGTCCATTTTCTATATCTCTATTGCTGTAGCTATAATAATAACAATATCTTAAACATTATGAACAGATTTGCCATACAAACATTCTTATTCTATCCACAGTGAGCATAACACATAACATATTTATATAAAGTTATCTCCGTCTGCGATCTATACAGTTCGCAGTTCGGCGCGTATAAACCAAACGCTACAATTTTTCCATTGATTTTACACTGAGCCTTTTTATTCTTATAGAAACTGCTGTACCTGAGACCCTGAGAGCCGTTGACAAGACTGAATGCACGTCAGTTTTATGTTTGCCGACTTCTGGCTGCGTTTGTCAAAGAAATATATAGATAGATGTTTGCCTTTTCAGTATTTATTCTCTTATTGTGTTAAGTTGGCAAAGAATGGAGATTCTGTATTCAATTCATATCAGCTTGATGTATGATTCATCTAAAATTTATATTATGGGTAATATCTGCATAAAATATAATATTTGGAATAAATATTACTGAACATTAAAATTAAATGGACTCTAAATTTTAAATTGAATGTATGTTGAAAAAAAAAAAACGTGTAGGAATAGTATCTAATTGCATAATTATATTGTAGGTTATTATAAGTACTTCTTCTAGCCATTTTTCGTCTGCATTGATTGTTATTTTACCAAAACATAATTCAATAAGCACGGGCTGAAGTTAGCTGCTCTAAGTAACCAGTATGTTATTAAAATGCTCAATAAAAAAATCTGATGTGGCCAGCACATTGCCTTCTGTCAGTTCTATATATTTTGTACAAATTTCATACAGAAAGTTCCTTGCAAAAGATTATATTTTTTGTACATTACTTTCCGACTGTTGTATGTATTTTATACAAATTCCATACAGAAAAATTCTAGCAAAAGATCCTATATTTACAGTAAAATTATACGACAAACACACTTATGTCAATTGCACTTGACACTGGCATCTTTCAATCAGAATTTTCTGAATATAGTAGTTGTTTCCATAGCTGTCTACTTTATGAAATTTAATTTATTAACTCTATATCCATTTAATATTAAGTATAAAATGAAGTCACATCATATAGAGAATAAAATATTCTTTAATATTTATCAATAAATAAATATATCATCACGGCTTATTACCCATTGCTGGGTGTGCCAGTCTGCCTTGTAGACAGATATCGGTAATGATGAAATATTTGCACCGTGTAATGTACAAATATTTTTGACAGTGGCATACAAATATTTTTGACAGTGAGATTTATGTGTCAATTACAAACATTTGAATTTCTTGCCTTGAAGTAGTTTGATCTGAGATTTTTTACATCAAATAATTTTTTATGCATTTCTTTATCTCTAAATCTATAGAAGATATAATAATGAATTTATATTTATCGAATAAAGAAATTAACGTTCTTTAATATAAATATTTACATAAATTTTCGATAAATAATACTTAGATGATTTTTTTCTTGTAACTACTACTTTCGGTTGCCCAATTGTTACCAAAACTTAATCAACTCTTCCCCTTATTGTTAGATTGAGGAATCCGTAGTTAAAAATGTCTTAAGCCTTATAGTATTTGAGGAATCATGAATCCACACATCCACACACACACACGCATGCACGCACGCACGCACGCACGCATGAATACAATACCTCTCTTAGCGAGAGATAATAAAAAAGTTACAATATGAAGATACTGGAACCGTAGATTTTAAAAACATTTCTTTTAGTTAAAAAAATATTTTATGTTAAAGTCTGTTCGCTCCTAGCTGAAACAAGCAGATAATTTATTACCCCAATAGTTATTACCACAAACCATAAACCACTTTCTTGAGCCTTTGTTCATCAAACGGCGGTCAGTTGTAAATGGAGTGTTGAACAAAGATTGTATTCAGTTCGTTTTGATATATGCGTTTGTAAATTTTTAAGAGAATTTTTTGAAATTATTTTGAAATGTATTTAAAGCAAAAGTTTTGTTAAATCTTATTATATTGACAAATTAGCTTCGCAAAATGGGTACACAGTATTACGATTACCGCCGTATTATTGTATATTTAACCCCATTGAAATGATATGGAGCGAATATAAAAATAACATTAAAAAAAATAATCAATCACCAAATCTCAGTTCAACAGTGGTAGAGTTAATAAAACAACAAGAAAAATTTATTACTACAGCTTCTTGGGAAAACTGTGAAAAACATGTAATTGAAACAGAGAATAAATATGTTATTAATACCCAGCCACAATCTATCATAATCAACGTTATTTCTGATAGTGACGACTCCATTTTGGATGAAGATGACAGTTCTTAAGAAAATATAAATTATGACAAAGGGACAGTTCGCTATTTGTAAATAATGACAACAACTGCTCACCTGCAACTTTTAAAAACGCCAGCGAAATTTATAGCAAAAAAAAAATATTATTTTTCACTACTAGCCTACAAACATACCATTATTGACTTGTTACTGAGTTGTGAAATTGTTTTTCTCTACCGCTTCCTTAGCAACGCTTAACAACGGTCAATAATGAATTATTATTGACCATGGTTAATTATGCGAACTGTCACTTTTTAAAGAAATTCAAGCTTCTGAATTTATTTAACTTATTAAACGCAAAGAAAACATTATATTTAAATTTGCCGCCTAATTTCAAGTTGGCAATAGTTAAATTTCAGGTTAAAAATCTTAATATTCTACGATCTTATTTCTTATCAAATTTTTCGTGCGTTCACATTATATGTACAATGCGAAATGTTAATTTAGGTATTTATTTATTGTTAAATCTATGAAAAGGTAAGTGTTTATTGTAACATTATTTCAATTATCTTACATTGTACATTTTTTAGGGTTATAATTACATTTCTATGTAAAAACACAAAACAGGTAACATTTATTTGCTATTTATAGTTGAAATTGATAGTGCAATTGTGACAAGTCAAATTTGTATTGTGTCCTATATTTTGTCTCGTAGGTCTCGTGTCGGAAAGTAATGAACACCTTTGCCATGTTAGGAGTGGGCCTCTTACTTAGATATTTTTTAACTATTTCAACCCAGAAAGTTTCTACCAAGACAAATTTTTTCGAGGATCCATTTTTGCTTCTCGTTATATTTATGACGATGATGTCATCCCGAACGTCGACATATCTCATGTGCATATTGCAAAGCTCATCGGTTCTACAAGCGCCAGCCACTCCAATCACAAAAATAGCCTAAGAAAGTATGAATTAGTAAGTTTTTGGAATTTTATTACCACAACAAGATACCTTCGTTGATAGGAAGACTTTATCTGGCGCTTCTATGAGAAATTTATTAATTTCTTCTTTAGAAAATACAGATGACTTTTTTGGCTTATATGGAGCATTTTGGCGCTTTAAAAATGCAAGTAACTTAAAATATTTTGAAATGTCTATATTTTCTTTTAATGAAATAGTCGATTTCAGCATGGAAAATATGGCCCATAAACTTGAAGCCTTTTTATTGTGTACTTGCTCCTGGAAATATACTACGAGTACATTTTCCGAGATTTTAGTCACCTTTTTTGTTAGACACCATTCTTTAAAACTTGTATACACTTTCATATATATCGGTTTAGATTTTTCTGGCAGCAATGTATCAAACTGCACATTTTGTGCCGCTTCTTTAATTTCCGGAGGAGTACAATTTTCCGTATTACTTTCTTCAAACATGTTTACTTATTGTTACCAAAATGAAATGTCAGATATTAAAAACAATATTGAAAACAAAAGAATTTTATTTCTGCCTACTTAGTTTTTATAGATATTAATAAATATTAATGTCAAAATTCTTATGTTATTATTAATATAAAATTCGTTAAATAGAATTTAGGAGCTAGTAGTGAAAAAAAAATAGTATATAAACCACGGTTGAGAAGATCATTATTGACCAGGCGCCTTGTATCACTCGGGCTTCGCCCTCGTGTTACAATCTTGGCGCTGGGTCAATAATGATTATCTTCTCAACCTTGGCGTATAATATACTATAATTACAATAAAGAAAATTTGATTAGATTAATAAAAAAATACTAATAATCAGTAATGAATGAAGGAAAAAGACTAAATTTCTAATTTCTTAAAATCTCTAGTTAGCGTCTATGGATAAATACAGCCTTGCAACCAGTATTATACGTAATGAAGGCGAACAACTGATCAAATCAAAATTTCCGATTATAATTAAATATTCCATGCAAATTATCATTTTTACGGTAGATATGATATGCAGTTTTTCAGGTCCAATCATGGCATGCAAAATCTACCAGCGCATTAATGCTGTGAATGACAGTTCGTGACTTTGTGCAATTATAATTCAACAAGGTAAATCATTTCAATAATAAAAGAATCAAAAAACACTTTCGCAAATTTCTTTGCATTTTTAACCGCTATCTGGCGCCCGAGTGCAGTGAGGAATCTTGCACAATTTCTCGCCAGATTTGGTTATTTTTTTGTTGGAAAAATACCTCGCAGCAAGTGGCTGCATTCGCGATGAGAGAGTCCTGGACACGTCACCCGTGCACAGCATGCACTGGATTATTTACGACGTTGTCCTGCCGGTAGTGCAGGTACCTACTTCCCGCCAGGAATTATGCACAGCTACTGAAAAATTAACCGCTTACAGGGAATTTATAAACGAGATTTATGAATAACTTGCCAAGAGACAGACTTGATTTAATGAAGTTATTAACATGCCAAATAAAAAGAAATTGTCGCAGTATGTAGGAACAGGAAGATATACTACACGAGTATGCTGTTCATCATTGTACGTTTCATTTATTATAATAGTTGAAAGGAAGAAATATTGAGTGTATTTCGAAGAAAGAAAATAAATAAATAATATATTGTCGCTGTATGCACTATATTTTAGTTTTGACAGTTATTATAAGCAGATCTTTAGGGAAAATATATTTTAGTTTTTTGTTACTATTTGGGGTATCAAATATGAAAAAACTAACAACAGAGAATGATTTCCATTCTTTTGTCTTTATCCAGTCTCAATATATAATGGAATAATAGTACATTAAAACATAAGTATCATAAGGCAATCTGTTAACGTACGACTCCAAGTTTGGAAAACGAGCCGCCAGGCGAGTTTTACAAAGGACGAGTGCGTTAACAGGCCTTATGATACATGTTTTTTATACTATTTTTTCTATTGAGGTAATTTTACAATTAAATTTTGTTAAAAAGGACTTGTTAAAAATATGTCTTGGTGCTTTTTGTCAGTTATGTTGGTAGCGCTTGCGCGCTAACATGTGAAATTTCTCTTTTTGTCAGTTTGGATATTGTGTGATTCTGACTGATTGTTTACGTTAAAGCATTGTATCAAGCATTATATAATTATGGAAGAGGAAAACCAATACTTACAATGTACTCCACCGGTTTATTAATGAACCACCTGATTTGACATATCTTGTAATAAATGTAAATTTATCAAATAACGGATCGGGATTGCTGGTTCGTGTTAGTTATTATCATAAATAAAACTCTAAATAACGAAATACATTAATGAACAATTTATTGATTTACACTTTTACATTCCACCATTTTGACAACACATTGACTGCTCAGTTGCAGACAAAACAGCAACAGCTGTTCTTACATTCTTCAATACAAAACATATGTTGTATTTGTATATGGCACTTATGTCTAAATCATATTTAAAACTTTAATATTCGACAGTTCGCCTCGACGTGGAACTGGAAATTATGGATCGTAAAATTTTCATATTTACTTTTAAGTAGCCACAAATTGAGTTGACAGTGTCAACATTTCAAGTAACGTGCACCATACATTTCAAAACCTGCCTGATATAACAATACAATCAGCTGAAAATTGCAATATTACCATAAAATTAAATTGTAATAAATAAAACTTACCGTTTAAATTATTTTGACAAAGCAAATCTGAGCGCATTGTTTCTTGTTTCATAATTTTTTAGTTGAAAGATTTTAACTTCACAGATTCTTCTTTCTGAACTAACACAGCTATAGCTATAAATTTATCTTCTTTCTAGTCCTATCACCTGGAGACAAGATAAAAATCAATAATTAGAAGTAATATTTCAACATAAACAACTTACCATTTTGAGGTTATATTTAATTTTTCTGTCATGACTACCACCTCTAGAATACGAAAGGCGCCAAAAACAGTACGTTTATAGATCTTCTAGACGTCGTGTTTTCAGTTATGAACAGTGCTTTTATAGAAACATAAGAACACCAAAATAGAAAAAAATCTTATAAACAACCAATGACAACATTTTGTTCTTTTAGGAATGAGTATAATTTAATATCAACAATTTTTTTTCAATATTTACCAATACGGTTTCCAAGGCAGTTAAAGGTTTTTACTAGCGATCAGGAGGCGGAGGCGGTAAGTAAATAAAAACAACGATCAAAGCTTACCTCACGGTGTATAAATATAGAAGGTGTGACAACCCATCAATTTTTGTTAACAGATTCATGTTGGCGATCAGTAGGCCGATATTCGAACCTTACATGTAGCGCCTCTATACAATGTGCTCAACCATGTAACATTCTAGAACTAACATGACAAATAAAATGACAATGACAATCAAAATGTCACAAATTTGAAAGATATTTCGCTTGTAATTTTAAATGGGGTCGCATAGCTGTGTGCGTTAGGTGATTGGTTGTGTTTTGGACGGACAGGGTTCGATTCCAACACCAAACTTGAAATTTGAAAAAAAAATCATATATCACAAAAGAGTTCCCCATGGCAGCTTTGAGAGCCCGTGAGGTAACGCTTACTAAACGTTTTCAACCATAATTATAGATATATCGTCATTACCGAAACCTGCATATAAAAGGAGATTGGTACGCCCAGAAATGGGTAATAAACCATGATGTTATATTTAATTACTTAAAATACGTACATCCCCAGATGCTTATTCTTGTTCAATATCTCCATTTTTAAAATGCTTTTGGCAAATACCATCTTTAGTACCAAGAATTTTATTAGCTGGAGAGGGTACAACTTTCCGCCAGGCATTCACAATGTTTTGCGAAGGATGGTGAATCGGAATTGTTTCTTTATTGGATGTTACTCCTGATTTATAACCTTCAACGAAACAGTATTTTCGATATTTGTACATTTGATCGAATATTTACATAATAGCTATTTGTGTATTAAACGCGCAAAATGGGACATTGTCGATTGAGAGGTTGTTGCCGCGCGACGCAGGAACGAGGCATTCTCTCGAAATCGACAATGTCCATTTGCGCTCGAAACACACACAAGATTTTTTCTACAGTCGCCACAATGGGGTCCTCCACCATAACAAAAATTTATTTTTTATTTATTTTTACTTATCGGTATTTTCCATTCTTCTTGAGCTATTGCTTCAATCTAATCTAAGCATTTTATACTTTCGTTTTTGTAAATGAATGCCCTATTTTATTTTCACAGCAGTGCGGCATTTTGTTTGGTTATGTAAGTGAGTAAGGTGTAACTAGAGTGTCATTAATTCCTGACTTAACGTTTCCATTAAGAATGTAACCAAGTAACATTTCTCAACATTGTATAGTTAGAAATTTGAGGAGCGAGCGTTTTTTCTACTTTGTCGCTCTCGAGCGGCAAAGTGACATTTTGCGTTGACAAAAGAGAGCGCAAATGGCTACTTTGTATATAGACTGTAGAAAAAATTAATTAACGTATGTCAATTTAAATTGAAATTGGTATATGACAGTTACCTATTTGTCGGGAACATTTCTAACCTTAAACACGGATATTTTTGATGAGTTGACCCACCTTCTATATTTATACACCGTGCTTACCTTCAAAAGGACAACCAAAAAATTATAAATGTCAAAATAATTTACAAATCTTATTTTTTTAATTCTGAGCGTCGAGCGTGCAAAAACGTAATGAGCAATGTAATCTATCCAGTTATCGAGCTTATTGAGCAGTTAATCATATGTAACCTGAAGAGAAAACACCTATCTATAATATGGAAATTTTTGACATTACTTACTACTGGAATTAACAGGAAGTATTGTGCTGGTACCATCAAATATTATTTATCGCGCCATGAAATAGAATAATTATCTACTCTCATTAAATTTATTTCTCTTCTATCCAATTTTTCTTATCTCATCCATCTTTCGTAACACAACCCCATCCGTTACCCTAATTAGATCTCACATGCTATAAAACTACACGCTTCGACAGACCCTAACACTGTCTTCTCTGTCTTCTTTCATGTTGATGCTTCTCCTCTCGTTAGTTGTACATCAGGAGATAACACAAAAAGGCATAAATTCGGCGAGAAAGGCAGGAAAGGCATTGTTTCAGGAAGGGTTGAAAGTAAAGGAGTGGGTAATGGTGTTTGCAGGAAGGAATTAAAAAGGAATATGTTAGCAGCGCAGTGTCCGGATGAGTATATGAGATACATTAGGGAATTCACGGAAATAAACTAATTTAGATTCGACGATGTTCGCGATTGCATTATTGTACCTAATATGTCTAATATGCCTAATATGTTTTATGTCACCAGGAAAAGGCTAATGATCTTTCTTGGTCATATAGGAATATATATTTATTAATAATTGCCCAGCCCATACATTAGAAAATTACGCCCGAGCAGTGCCGCTCCGTGCGGGTGGGCAGGTTGTGCCCCCACAAAGGTGCCTGACCATGAGGGGCGCCATTTCAAGACAGTCTATAAAAAATAATAGTATTTTTTTGTAAACTGGGTTTATTTGTAAAGGATTATTACCTACCAAACCGATATTATTTTATCATTGTTATATTGAAATAATAATAATAATATTACAAGAATGAAGCCAAAAATGAATTTAGTAGAAAAAAGTAATAGTTATTTACGTTATAAGTCCGGTAAATGAGTTTTTATGGTACGAATAAGATGTTTCCGGACGAGGCTACGAAGGAGCCGAGTCAGGATTTTTGAAATGAGTACCGTGAAAATCATTTAACGGACGTATGACGTACAACATTTTATTTCATACCTGTGTCGCATTTTTGGACGAAAATTTGCAATAATTTCTCCTTTCTTTCGCTTTTAAAAAATCACGTCGTTTGGTCTTAATAAAAATAAAACAATGACAGCAACCAATTTTTTGTTTTCTATTTTGACATTTCGAATATTTTTCAAAATTGTGTACGAAAAACGATAGTTCCGATCAAATCCTATTAAAATCTTCGAAAACATATGGAAAATTGATCTCCGAAAATATCCGCTGATAGATATAGGAACGATTATTGGATTTTTGTGATATGGGGAAAAGGATATTATTTTGCAAACATAACAGAAGATGTAATATTGGCATATATGTTAGATCCACAGTTAGATCGGTAAGTTAATGTTTAATATGTTGCAGTTTTTCTCTTATATAGAATTTTTATAATTTTATAGTCAAAGAAAATGAGTTGTTCTTCCTTGTGGTCAAAATACTCCCTGGGTTTATGCTCCTGATGAACAAAATGTAGATAATTTTCATATTTATGTGGAAATAAATTGTTTAATTGGAAATGAATGTTATGACAAATAAAATATTCTAATCCATCATGGATTTCATCATAAATTATATCTGTTTGACAGTTCAATAAGGAGTAGGTTGCTTAGTAACAATACAGTACCATAAAGAATAATAGTACTGTAAAACCTCATTTACCGGACTGAAATCACTCCTGTAAACAATGAAAATGCGACACAGTATGAAATAAAATAAATATCCTGCTAAACAGATAATTTTCTGGCATTGTTATGTTACACGTTATAATAGGGTGGTACTGACTAAATACCTAAAGTAAAGTTGAAAACGTATGTATAAATATAAATTATTTGTTTTTTAATAAATTAAGAAAGATTTTCTTTGACGTCATTATTTTGAACTGGAGAAAGGGATGCATATTTAAGAATGTAACCTGTAAATGGCAAGCGAGTGCGAGTTTTAATTTGATTTTGACATTAGTTCATTTTTCTGTGACTCTCGCTCTTTTTTTACCTCTCGCTAAGAGAGGTATTGTATTCATGCTAAAAATCGCATATCCAGATTTTAATGAATAAGCACGTTTTAAGGTCCCTAGTATCCGATTATAACATTTTTACGATGATGTCCGTATGTGTGTGTGTGTGTGTGTGTGTGTGTGTGTGTGTGTGTGTGTGTGTGTGTGTGTGTGTGTGTGTGTGTGTGTGTGTGTGTGTGTGTGTGTGTGTGTGTGTGTGTGTGTGTGTGTGTGGATGTGTGTGTGTGTGTGTGTGTGTGTGTGTGTGTGTGTGTGTGTGTGTGTGTGTGTGTGTGTGTGTGTGTGTGTGTGTGTGTGTGTGTGTGTGTGTGTGTGTGTGTGGATGTTGGATTCACTATATCTCAAATACTATGAGACTTAAGACATTTTTAACTACGGATTCCTCAATCTAACAATAATGGGAAGAGTCCAGTCAGTTTTGGTAACAATTGGACAACCGGAAGTAGTAGTTACAAGAAAAAAATCGTCTAAATATTATTTATCGAAAATTTATGTAAATACTTACATTAAAGAACGTTAAATTCTTTATTCGATAAATATAAATTCATTATTATATCTTCTATAGATTTAGAGATAAAGAAAGGCATATAAAATAATTTGATGTAAAAAATCTCAGATCAAACTACTACAAGGCAAGAAATTCAAATGTTTGTAATTGACACATAAATGTCACTGTCAAAATTATTTGTATGCCTCTGTCAAAAATATTTGTATATTATTATGAATATTATGAAAATAAAAAAAAAAGTCAACAACGCAAAAGAATATACGTAAAATAGAATATAAAAGGAATTTGCGAAAAAATGACGAATATAAAGAAAAAGAAAAGGAAAGTAGAAAAAGAAAATTTCAGGATATTGAATATAAAGAAAATGTATGTATTGTACATAATTTGTATTAAAATATCCCATAGATTTTGCAAATATATGTGAGAATTATTTTGTAGTGAGACATGAATATATGTATTTGTATTTAAAAATATTTTTTTCGTTTTATGCGTACAACCAGGTAAAATATCTGGCGAGAGGTTATGTGTTGGCCACATCAGATTTTATTATTTACAATTTGCGTGGTTTCTATTACTTTTATTACGTATTTCGATTTGTTAAGCAGGATTTTGAAGGATTTTAACTTAGCTTATTCTCGTACATAAAATGACAGATAAAAATATTAACCTCCAAAATATTATTCAAACGTCAAACAGATGATCTGTCATGTTTAAATTATTGCTATTGGACGTACCGACGTTATTGCTTTATGGTCATTCATTGGTTCGGCGTAATTGTACGTCATACATAGCGATAATTTAAATATTAAAATTTCATTAATTTTTTTCTGGCCAGTTAATGAAAATTTTGCCAAAAGAAAAAATATAGGTAGCAAGTTTTTATCGTGTCTTCAAAAATATTAAATAAAAAAGGCACGCAAGTAGCCCATTGTAAACTTTTTGATTACAACAAACGATTTTGATTATAACCTAATAATATTGATTACAAGAATGAATCTAACAAAAGAAATTTTATCAATATTTTAAATCTAGTATTTTTCGAAGAATCAAAAGTATAGTTTAAACTTTGAAGCGCGTGTTAAAACATAACTTTGCACAAAGGCGCCTTTTACCCACGGAGCGGCACTGCGCCCGAGTATAATTTTTATAAATATTGAATTTAACCTTAGTTCAGGGAATTTACTGAAAAATAGTACCAACATCAAAAAAACTGGAACAAAAGCTTTTTTACGAAATCCAGTATTGATTAACATATTTAAAGTTTCCGGAAATCGGTGCACAAGAATCTCCTGCAAATTCGATAAAATGGAGGCGTATTTTGGTTTTTGGCCATTTTCTCGAAAAAATAGCCCGTATCAAAATTTTGTAAAAGAAGAAGACGATACTGGACAATTTTTATACAAAAAAAGAATTACGTTAAAAAATATTTAACCAAAATTACAATTTATGAAAGAAACAAATAATTACACAAAAAATAACCAATTTTACGTATTTAATACGTAGTCTACGTATAACAGTAGCAACTTGCATCCGTTGTAGTAAATTAACTAATTTTTCGATTATTTTGAAATAATTTTTGTAAACGATCTATATATTTTAATTTTTTCATCCAACACTCCGACCCGGTTCAAGATAAGATAACCCGGTCACATTTAGTGCCTCAGTCTCGACAGTTTCGACCCCATATGGGTATTCTTTTGGAGATGAAAGTTGATATATATGTTCTGTACATATGTTTATGTTTATAAAATATTCAAATTATACGTGAAATAAACAATATTTACATATATAAAAATAATTAATTTTAAACTTAATATTTAACAAAGTCGTAAAAAAAAGTATAAACATATATGAAAAAGGTGTGTGCCACTCTCTAACGCACAACTTAGAATTTGAATTCACCTCTTTTCTTTCATGTCATGTATTATACGATTTTCTGCCGATGAGCAGTTCGCGAGTTATCAACAACTTAAACTCACAATACTTTAAAAATCTGCATATTGCTTTATTTCTCAATCTTCTTCGAAACGAACGTATTAAATATGTAATTATGTTTATCTTTAACAGTACCGAAATTTACGAATGGAGTAGATTGGCACAAATATAAGAATATGTGCATGAGTGTCTGGTCGCGAATCTAAGAACCTGAGTTTGATCCCGACCGACGCTAAAATAATTTCGTATTCTAAATGCCACAAAAGTGACCCTTGTTGTGGACTTTGCACGGTACGGAAAATCGTAATTTTTTATATCTGTGTACATGTAAAAAGCAGATTGGTACACCCAGCAATGAATAATATTCCGTGATAATATCTATATATGTATTTATATTTATTTAAATTTAAACTTACAAAATTTACAAAAGGATATGCTTTTATTTCTGAGACCTGTACATACTAGTTGTCGTAAATACTGTGGCTTGATTATCAAAATCACTTACGGTGCATTTACAAATGAAAATTAGGTTTAGATTTATGGTTTATACTTTAGAATTAAAGACTTTTGCTGCATATTATGTTATGACTCCATTCACTCTTCAGAATTTAGGGTCTCTAAATACAAATCATAAAGCTAAACATTGCAAGGTCCAAACTTTAGGTTTATGATTTAGTTTGACGTCACAAACTTCACCAATGAGAACGAGTCTGAAATTATATAGATATATACACCCTTCTTTATTTAGTATCCACTTGGTGGATTCGGATTTTTACACAAATGCGAGAAGAACATGGAGACTGTCATAAGCTAATTGCTGAAATATAACCAATATGCCAAGCGATTGATAGTTTCACGGCGCACAGGTGTCTTGTTGAGTACTGCTCTACCGATATTTTAATCTTGTTTTTGAAACATTTACATAGATGTCTGTACATATGAAAACTAATTTTCAGGTAATTTAAACTTACATTTATGAATAACTTACTTAAACCTAAACAAAAACCATAAACCTAATTTTCATTTGTGAATGCACCTTTAGTGCCCTCAATCTTATGTCGTGTTTTAGATAGATTGTTATGATAGACCAAATTTCCTAATAAATTAACTCTCTCATTACGGAAATTCTCTTATTAGCATGGAAGTTCCTTGCACGTCAAATTAAAAACTCGACTAATTTAATTTAAAACATCCAAAGTTAAGATCACGGCACTCACGCATTCACTCGAGGCAGTAATTTCATCCTAATCTTCAGTTTAGTGAAAGTAGTTCGTGGATCCAACAAACAGAATGAAATTCACGGTCAGAGAACGTTGAACTCTATCTCTCTCTTGTTTTTTGATTTTAAAAATATTTATGACCATTGTATTGGAATTACAAAGAGACTAAGCTGGCTTCGATGCTATAAGCAAAAATACAATGCAAACATGGGATTACATAGAAACAACGTTGTTTTGCTGTTACCTGTTGATGTGAATTTAAACAGAAAGATTTATCTTTATAGGTATTAATACCTATATATGGAATGCTTTTTTATGAAATAAAGTTTATTTACATAAGGAATTGTTCAAGTATTGTTTTTCCAAATGAAAACGAATACTTTATTTATGGAGTATAAACAAAAATCACATAAAACTTGCATTGAAAGTTAAAAAGAAAACAACACAAATATTTTACGGTTATTATACATACATGTAAACAAATATAACATTGTACAATAGTTATTTATTATTAAAATATGTATAATTTTACCATGGAAAAACAAAAACAGTTTTTGTTGATAAATAATAAACTTTTATAAAATGTTTCTAATTCCAAATATGTATCCATTGTTTCATTAAATGTAAATATGAATTACATAGTGAATAGCCCACATTTACGGTACAAAATCAAAATAGTTGTTTATGATATAAGTGTTAAAAGTGACATTTTATTTCGTAAGAAGGAAGTTTGGAACACGACGCGAAGCGGAGTGATCCAAACCTAACAAAATAATATCACTTTTAATATGTATATCATACACTATTTTTTCTACAAACATTATTTTTTAATTTAAATTTGTATTTCTAATAATTTTTTAACATTCACTTTTAACATTAGGGTCAAAAGATCCGACATTTTTAACACTCGTGTCATAAAATGACATTTTTAACGCTAAAAACAAATATTAAAAAGCCTACTTTTAATAGATTTGTAGAAAAATAGTACATTAAAACAGAAGTATCATAAGGCAATCTGTTAAGGACGAGCCCAAGTTTGGAAAATGAGCCGCTACTCGCTAGGCGAGTTTTACAAAGGACGAGTGCGTTAACAGGCCTTATGATACATGTTTTTTATACTATTTTATCTATTGAGGTAATTTTACAATTAGATTTTATAAAAAGGACTTGTCAAAAATATGACTTAGTGTTTTTTTTGTCAGTTATGCTGGTAGCGCTTCCCGCTAACAATTGAAATTTCACATTTTGACAGTTTGTGTGATTCTGACTGATTGTTTACATTAAACCATTGTATCAAACAATATATAATTATGGAAGTGGAAAACCAATACTTACAATGTACTCCACGGGTTTATTAATGAACCACCTGGTTTGACATATCTTGTAATAAAGAAAAATTTGTTATATATCGAATCGAGATTGCTGCTTCGTGTAGGTTATTATTATAAATAAAACTCTTTAAATGGAATAGTTTAACGAACAATTTATTGATCTACACTTTTACATTTTACCATTTTACCACATTACCATAAAATTAAATTGTAATAAATAAAACTTACCGTTTGTTTGGACAAAGTAAATCTAGGCGCATTGTTTCTTGTTTCATAATTTTTTAGTTGCTATAAATTTCTCTTCTTTCTAGTTCTATAACCTGGAGAAAAGATAAAAATCAATAATTAGAAGTAATATTTCAACAAAAACAACTTACCTTTTGAGGTTATATGTAATTCATCTGTTATGACTACCACCTCTAGAATACGAAAGGCGCCAAAAACAGTACGTTTATAGATCTTCTAAACGTCATGTTTTCAGTGATAAACAGTGCTTTTATAGACTCATATAAGATCACCGAAATAGAAAAATTTCTTTTTCTACAAATCTACTATGACACAAGCCTTAAAAAGTGACAGACCATTGTTAATTTTAACACTAGTGTTGACATTTTTGACATACGTCAATGTTAGCAATACATATTTAGTGGCCTATTCAGAGAAATGCAGTCATAAAGGTTGCTATGCATATAAAGATTGTTTTCATAAAGACATTTGTAACAATCTTTATGAATTTGTCAATTCAGAACCTACGTCGGTATTACTAATAATCTTTACAAAATAATACTTGTGAGTGAACCAGATTATTTGACAATTGCTAACTTCATTATACATATATGAACCTAATTTAACCTTAATCTTATCTGTCAATACTATAATTTATTAAAAAAATAATGAATTACCGTTTATTTTTAGTACGCAAATGTTTCCCAAAACAACTAAAGACAATATGATATTTATGTCATATTTGGAACCTTCTACATTATTTAGAACGGGTTTGTTAATTCCTACAAATGATCTCAACGTGATTTAAAATTTATGGGAAAATTTAATTTTTTTATTTTGACTGAATATGTAACAGAAACATCACATCACACAGAGTTTTCAAGAATACCACAGAATGTCAAAAGGAACCTTCTTCCACCACAGTCTTTATCGTTCTTATGCTCATTATTCAAGTAAAAGCAGAATCTATACGTACAATAAACTGCATCCTGCTAAAATATAAAAACACCAATATTTGGCAGAAAGGTCAATATTAATAATATTTGATTGATATAATAAGCTGTCACATGTCAAATAACAACGTGCACAACCATAAATACATAGTTTTAGCAGTCGTTATGATAAAGACTGTCAAAACGCTTAATACAGTGTGTTCAAAAAAATTCGTAACTCGAAGTAGGCTATGAACAGAGAAACGTATGTCTGATCATTATTCAATTTAAATGTCAAGTTGTCAAAATTGATCTTGAAATGTAATTTTAAAGAGAAAAGACAATAAAGAAGGATACAGTATATTGACATTCGCCGTTTTCTAATTTGTTTCCATTTCTAAAATAAGATACAGGAAGAAAAGCATTGATTTCTTTACAAAACATTTTTGACAATATCTTATGTCAAATTGACATTTAATTAATTAATATACGTTTCTTTGTACATAGCCTACTCCGAGTTAGGAATTTTTTTGAACACACTGTAATTGTTGACAGTAACCACTTTCTGTACTGAGAATACCAAAGTCGATTTTAACAATCTTTATAGTACATAACAACCATAAAGACCATAACAACTACACAAATATTGAGTTCTGAATAAGCCCCTTAATACTGTTCCATAAGTCAACCAAAAAAAATCACTATCTTGATTCCGGGTACACCATAGTTCCTGAATATTTTCATCTATTTCGGGACAGATTGACATAGAATCATATGACTTTTAAAATTGACACAACTTAACAAAAATAAAAATTAATCAAATGAATGATAACTTTGAATATGACAACGAAATTGAACATTCTATTACATTTAATGCCAATAAAAATAACACAACCAACAATATATCAAATATAAGTAATATTTTCATACATCTATAATAATTATTAGTAATACCACTAATGCGGTTTAGAAATTTGACATTGACGTATATCGTATGATTTAGTTTGTTTTGGGGGTAAAAATAAAAATACTAGAGAAACCAGGATTATTTCGTGGTTGCCGTGGTCCGACTTTTTACCAACTTATTTCAGGAACCGCGTTCCAAGTAGAAACCAGTAAATAATTTCAGGACTTACGGAACACAAAACCGTAAACCTGATCGAACCGGTTGCGTTACGGAACATACTATAAATTAGCGCTTGAAAGTGTACAAAAGTAATCATTTTTTAAATATCCTGACGAGCAGAAAGTAATTGCTTTACATTCATTTTAAATTCCTCTTGGATTCTGAAGATAGCCCACGATGAGTTACGATTATTACACTCAAAAAATCCCAAAAATTAATGTGCTTATAAGAGCGAAAAGTTTCGAAAAATGTGTTAAAGTTGGCAAAAGTAATGTAAGAATAACAAGCGGAATTTATGTGCATCTCAGCTCGCGGTGAGAAAATAAGAAAACCCGGCAAAAACAAATGGAGAGGCGTTCCAAGGCGGTGATAAAGTGTCTAATTCCAACGAGGAAGAATAAAACTGCATGCATGAAGAAAAAAAGATTTATTCTGAATCGAAATGAAAAGTCAGCTATGATTAATTCATTGAGGACGACTGATGATGTTTTCTCAACGAAAAATACATTTTATTTGGAAAAAAGTTTTGGAATTTCAAATGAAAATGGAGTAAATAAGACTATTCATCAAAATTTTAAATTTATGACATGTGAAATTTTGTTGGAACTGAAAGCAATGAATATTATTTGAAATTACAATAAATACATTGATTTGCAAAATATGTACCGTATCCACTGTCCAAAGCATTAAATTGCAATAACAATATTATTACACAATAATTTTTTTAAATTCGATAGCGAGTTATCAGTGATTAAACACGAAACCTAGGTTCCCTAAAACATGTTTTTACTATTTTTACAATGATGTCTGTGTCTGTGTTTCTGTATGTGTCTGTGTGTGTGACGAATTTTTCTTCCACGTTAACTCATATCAAACTTCCCAAAATTTCTATTTCTCGTATTTAAGCTTTCTGCAGTCAAATAAACAGCCGGATTCTCGTGACACTTGTTTACATAACAATATTGTATACGAAACAATTATTGTTTTGAATACAATAAATTATAATATTGAAATTCATGTGAACATTGATTTTGAAACAATATTGTATACAAAACAATAATTGAATTGTCAAAAATTTATTGTAAACTATACAATTTTTGGTATTCAGGTGACCAAAATTATATTGTATATAAAACAATAATTGTTTTCTAATATTAAAATCTGAACAAGGAACTCAGCTACTTGTTACGAAAACAATAAATTTTAAAATATTATTTAAATTGTGAATAATGATCAATACAATTATGCATATTAATGATATTATTAATGCCGAAAAGAGGAATTATGACATTTTGGTATAAAATATAGTCCAAAAAAATACGTTCATATGCAATCTATACTAATGAATTATTTTATATTTGCTCATAATTAAAAAAATGTAAAGAGTAAAAATGATTATTTTAGCGAAAAATAACGTTTAGAAATATAAAGTTTCATCTCCGCTCTCTGAATTAACCAAATTCAGATCTGTTCTCATAATAATAAAACTATCTTATTGAACTGTTTATTCTTTATTCAGTTATAAATATTACATTTATTCATCAAAAAAGTTATTTAAAAGTTATTTTTCATAAACTAGTTATTAGTTAGCGTAGCGGATGCTTGCACCTAGTCAAAATGTAATCAATGATTACATTATTTATTTCAACAAATTTCTGCTTTATGATGAAGATCAACAGATAAAAATACAAAGGTAAATGATCTTTTTCAGCGGATTCCGAAAATAAGAATAGGTATATTTGTCGTTAATACTATTATTTAATAATATAATAGGCAGTTAGGACTATAGTTATTCTGGTTTATACAGCCATTGTTAATTTCATCAAATTGTAATAATTAACTATTTCATCAATCATTTACTCGTATATGCCGTTTCCCAGTTCTTTTCGTCTTTGAACGATCCGTTTCCACAAAAATCTACTATTTCTTTTCATACCTAGAACATATTCTGGAGTTAAATTTGTTGTTATTGTACCGAGTTTTGAATATTCTTATACATAATCTGCTATTTCGTCTTTCATACTATCTTCTTTCTTTAGTGTAAGCGAAGATATACAACCACCATTAATAACAAATATAATATTTCTTTTGGCTTTAGGTAATGTCACATGTCAAAAATTAAATAAATGTCAAATAAGGAAACTGACTAACTTCATACTTGTATACATTACAATACAATATCTTAAACTACACTATTATTCACGAAAGATGACTATTCAAGGTCATTTATTCGAAGAAAGAATACACATCACTTTATAGCAGTAGCTTAGCAACATTTTGTATTAGAAAGAGAAAGACTATTTGACCTATGTCTATTTAATTTATGTGGTGACAGATATACGTAAATAGTGGCATTATTTTCTAACCCACTATAAATAATAATCATATATGTCGTAGAATTACAGATACCTAATTATCTACTGTACTACCCTCTGTGCTAATATTTACCCAGTGGCGTTGACATTTAAATCAAATTATTATTCCTTAGTTTATAAGTTAAGTCTATGTTTTCGTATTTTGCAAAAACATAAGAGAAGAACATAAATCTTTCAGAAAGGCATTATTTAGAAAGAAAAATAATTTTCAAATGAATTATTCTTATTTTTTCAGTTAAAATGTGTCCATAAATATTTCATGTTGCACGCCTGTGCAAACGAAATGCAATGAAGTTATATGCAAGTAATATTATATCAGACGGTTCACAAATGACTTTGAATAGTCATCTTTCGTGAATAATAGTTTACATTGTATTCAATATTGTATACGAAACAATATTGTTTTGTAAACAAGTATCACGAGAATCAAGCTGATGAGTTCATTAGATTTTGGGTAATATTGGACAACCGAAAGAAATACTTTACTTGAAGCCCATAATAGTTTTTATTAATGAAAGACTATATTAAAATTCAAAACCAAAACTTTTCAATTTTAGTATTTAAAACTTTTATATCAAGGTGAATAACATATTAGATTTTGGCTAAAATTAATAAACCGAAAGTGATACTTTACTTGATGGAGCAGATTTTCATGAAAAATATATTGTTATATTCCAAGACTTTTCAAGATAATGTAATCACGGAAGAAATAAAACACCGAAACCAGAAAGCAAATAAATGTTGGTACTCGTTAAAATAGTTTCTAGGGTCGAAAACAGTAGTGAGAAGAGTTAAGATAAAAATTTATACAACCGTTATAAGACCAATAATCATGTATGGATGCGAAACATGGATGATGACAAACAAAATGAAAACAGATTAAGAATCTACGAAAGAAAATTACTAAGGAAAATCTTTGGACCTAATAAAAATGACAACACGCAAACTTTTAGCATAAAAACCAACAAAGAATTAGAAGACCTGTATAAACAGCCAGACATTGTCAAAGAAATTAAAGCCCAAAGATTAAGATGGGCGGGTCATGTTAGAAGACAAGCAGATGACAGAGTCGTAAAACTAGCCTGGGACGAAGAACCAAGTGGTAAGCGACCCTTACGAAGACCACGTATTCGCTGGAGGGACAATATAAGATCTGACCTTAGAACCACGGAAATTGTGACAAGGCGAGGGTAAGCGCAATAACAGATAAATAACTTTTTATAAACTTTTCTAAATTATAGTTTCAGTAATCATATTTTAACTCTGTTTATCTGTTTAAGTTATAAATGTCAAAATTCAGTTTAGAAATTTTTATCGTATTATGATAGTCACGACATTTATTTGTTGATCATTAGGTTTAGAAATTATTGTGTATACGTGCATGACTTTGGATGACTTAGCCTATGCACCCCGTACCCCTAAGATAACCCTGTCCTGAAGATAGCGTTGTTTTAGACAGTCGGTTTTAGTTAGCCATGGGATAAACATGGAGGAGTCGAAATTAGATTGTCGGGCAGACGTGTCTTGTTTTCGGGCATGTAGTGTCTTTTAGTTTTGGGGCGACGCCCGCCCGCTGGGTTACAGAATGTAACTTATTAGTTGTGTTAGTTATAGTTGTATTAGTTTAAATGTAAATAAAGTTTAGTTAGTAAAACAAGTAGTGTCTATGTCCGCAAAGTCTGTGTTCGTAACGTAAATGTGTTCATCAGTAAAAAGTGTTAGTGTATGTGTGTTCTTCCTTCTCTTGAGTCCTCACGACTTCCTTCGGCACGAAGTCGTGGACGCCAACCATCCGAGGCGTCCACCAGTCAGATAGAGTGTGTCATCGTTGGGAGTAATTAGAAGCAGAAGAAACAGTCATCAGTATTAGTATCATCATCAGCTTAAGGAGACCTCCCCTCGTGTTACAAAATAGAAATGGACACAAACGCATGGAAGATAGAACAGAATGGAGGAAAATCGTACAGTCAGCCAAAACCCACCCAGGGTTGTAGGGCTACGGTGTAAGTAAGTAAGCATTATTTGTAATTTCTGTTCAAGTCAACAATTATTTATAATTTAAATAGATAATTGTTCACTTGAATTACAAATAATAATATAAATATAAACTACTCTAACATGATAGATAAATCCGTCGTTATTTTTTTCAACAAGCGATTTTCAACACTAGCAGCGGGGAACAAGATAAATTTTCTAAACACTCAATGAAAAAAAAATTCCAAATGCATTATATACAGGGTGTAAATGAAATAAGTGCATTAAATTTAACCAGTAATGTAACTCGACGGGAGCAACAATATTTCTTAATAACTTTTTTTTCAAAGTCTTTTAGATTTTGAGTTAAAATTCTTTAAAGATTTGCTACATATTTCGGCGCGCGCCCATGGAGAACAATGGCTGCTGGCGTATGCAAGTGAGATACAAACAGCTCAAAAATTTTCGATTATCGGTTACACTTGCAGTCACAGTAATTAATAAACGAATCAACGGAAATAACATTTATTATTAATTAATTCGTAATAAAACAATTTTTAAAATAAAGAAATTTAAATTTTGGATAACAAAATTATAAAGTTTTGTATTAAACCAGGCTTTAATCACCCGTGAATAGAGGAAGATAAGGAGGAACGAGGGGAGGAAGAGCAAAAGCATAGTTATTAGGTTATGAGATGATTATTTATAGTCGACAAATCATAATAGTTTAAATATGTTATTCAAAAAATGTAAGTACAAACTTTTGTCCATATAAACGAGGTACATGAGTACCAATAATTAGTCGTCCATTTATTGTTCCCGCTCAAACATTTTTTAATGAAAATTTTTACAGCATTTTCGTCTGTTGAAATGTGTATTGTGCATAATAAATACACCTTCCCAAGTAAATTCAGTCTCATTAATGAACATTATGAGCCATTCCCAAAATCGAAGTCTGTTATGTGGTGAAAACATTGAACTTTTTGCACATGATATGGATACAACTGTTGCTTTATTTAAAAGTCATATGTGACACTTCGTATTGTGATAAAGATGTACAAGATTAACAAATGTGCGATTATTAGGAACAGTATGATTTGGAAACGCTCCGTCTAAATGCGTTGGCAACTTTATAATACTGTCTTTATATCAACCACAAATTAAAATGTAGTAAAGATACGAATAAATAAATAAACCATAGGTAAGTAATTACAATATCTGTGTACTCGCTATTTGTAAACGTAAGTATTTTGACAGAATTTTACCTGATAAACAAGTTTATTACTAATGTCAAAATATAATTGCAACAACTGACAGAACTGTCAATTGCTAAAACAAAATTTTTCATAGCTATTGCTACTGCATTCAATTATTAGAACAATACGTGGAACGACTCGTCAATTTACGGGGTGGTAAAAATGCTAAAAAAAATTGCGATTTCGAGAAAAAGTTATTAAGAAATATTGTTGCTCTCGTCGAGTTACATTACTGGTTAAATTTAATGCACTTACTTCATTTACATCCTGTATTTCATTCATAATTATAACTATTGTAAATCAAATATTCAACGAGAATTATTGCGAAGAATATATTGTATGTATATTAATTCTGTAATTTACTTTTAATAAAAATCTATAACGTCAAAAGAGTAACAGATACAACGCAAAATGAAATAGATCTCCAAGTGTTAATCAAATTACTATTAAATGAATTCCCAATGGCAATTAAAGTCAGAAAGATATATACTATTAATATTAATAGCCAAACTTTCGCCTACGTTAGACAAACTTCTCGTCTTGCGTACACAAATTAGTGAAACTACTCAAGTAACCCAGAGGCGAAAAATTCTATAGCGAGGTCTACTGAAAACCGCCGATCAACCAGTCATCCTCACAACGAAACGTATTTTATTTCTCTCCTTTTCTATTAACTAAATTTTTGTTTGAACCTTAACCTTTGCGGATAATTGCTAACTGAGAGACGATATTTGTTATTTTGTATTGAACATAAATTAATATTATGTAAACTAGTTACGAGAAAAATTGGCAAATAGATTTTTTATGAGAGACAACTTTTTATTGGTGATATTTATCATAATATTAATTACATTTTATTTATTTATTATGCTATTATGCTATTATGAACAACTAATTAATGGTGCTTAGCGGCAAGTTGACTAGCACTGCTTTATCTCTGGATTATTTTGGAAAAAAGTGCTTCAAATAAAAAATGCATATAATTAAGTTTTTTAAGTATAGGGATCGGGCTAAAAATCGCATATCGAGATTACGGTAAATGAGCACGTTTCAAGGTCCCTAGAATCCAATTTTAACATTTTCACGATGATGTCTGTGTGTAGGTGTGTGTTTGTGTGTATATGTGTATGTGTGTATGTGTGTGTGGATCCTCCACTCTAACTCAAATACTATCATTCAGAAAATTTTGAAATCTTGTATTTCGAACTTTTCCTGTATTGGAAAGAGCCCATTAGATTTTGGTGAAAATCGGATAACCGGAAATGGCACTTTACTAGAAGCTCAAAATAGTTCAACGCTTGAATTTTTGTATTGCGGAACATGGTCGTAATTTTGAACATTTGTTTTAAGTTGTTTTTGTTACTAAATTTGTTGTTTTTGTTTGCTAAGTTGTATAGCACTGTTACGTTTTGTTTATTTTCACATAGCCACCTATAATATTTGTTTAAAAATTATTTCTAATATTTCTAAATTATCTCATTTTTCTCGAAATTTTTTAAATACATTAATAAAATAATACATCGTTGAAAAGGGAAGAAAATGGCGGTTTCTATTTTTTAAAATAATTATATGTTGCCATTTGAAAAATAAAAGTTGATAGTCGTATCTTGTAAACCTGACTTTATAAAAAATATCTACATCTGCCATCAAATAGTATATGTAAAATAATTTCTATGAGCCATTTTTTTCTATTACTTATAGTAAAAAAGTTAAAGGGGGGGGGGCGTCTTCCCAGACTCACCCTGTATATATATATATATATATATATATATATATATATATATATATATATATATATATGCTACCAGCCTATTATGTGTACTATCAACAATTCAAAAAATTTAAGCTCGTAGTTACGGTAATAAATATTTAATTTCTCATTATAAATTATAATAATAATAATAACAATAATAATAATTATAATAATATATTATCAGGGCATATTTCCCATTGCTGGGTGTGCCAATCTCCTTTGTAAACAGATTTCGGTATAAATGATGATGATATTATCATACATATAAGTAATTATTAAATTATTCATTAAATCAATAATATGAATAATTAATAATTTTAAATCAGATCATAAAATACATTATGTAAAAGGTTCCATTATCTTCGACGGAATTAATAATTAAATAATTAATTAATTAATTAAGTATCATCTATTTCAAGCAAAATTAAAGGAACAAATTATTTAGTTTATAAATAAATAATGCAGTATGAAGATTATTCGTTCAACATTGAACCGTGTTATCTTTCAGCAGACTATTAGCATAAAATATTAATCTACTTAGAATATACTAAGTACATTTATACCTTATTTAATTTATCGGCACTTTGGTATCATATTTACGATATCATAAAATTTTATTGTCTTATTGTGAATGATAATTATAAAATTCTTCTTAATGTCAGTTAAAAGACTTTATTATTTTTTTATCTTTAACCGGTTTTTATAAATGATCTAGTTGGTACAGTGTACCAAACCTACAGGAAATTTCCATAAACAAGTCTGGTTAACCTTTAGACAAAAAATTTATAGAGTAAATAATTTCTTGTTAAGCGTATGTTTTCTCGGGCGTTTATTGGTGAGATATAATTTCAGCTACTCGTAAAATATGGGAAATATTGCAAATAGCTTCATAAAAACTTAGAATATGCTGGATATATAATAAAATGCATATTTAGACATTCATTATTAATTTATTCATATTTAAAGAGTTCATAAAATTTTGCAGTTAAAAGATGAAGTGGTGTAATTATGTCTTGTACAGTAGTGCTCAACAAAATTAATATTGCACATTAAATTAAATATTATATTAAAAAACAAGTAAGTAACATAAGGCAAACTATTAATGTATGAATCCAAGTTTGGAAAACGAATCGCGAGGCGAATTTTACAAAGGCCTTATGAAACATGTTTTTATATAATTTTTACTTCCTTGTACATATTAAAACAGGTATTGTAATCGTGAAAAATTTCGGTTTTCAGATTTCAACGGAAAGATCCATTTTGAGCATCCCTGAATACATTTTGACTAATTTCGTCGTGACGTCTGTATGTACGTATCTCGCATAACTCAAAACGGTAAACCGTAGAAAGTTTAAATTTTGTATTTAGGACTACTATGACACCTAGATGTGTACCTGCCTTTTCGGTCATTACATAATTTCCAGAAGTGGTACTTTATTTGAAGCCTATAATAGATTTTAATGAAAAACTATTTTAAAATATAATCCAAAACTATTCTACGGTTTACTGTTTTTGAGTTAAGCGAAATACGTACGTACAGACGTCACAACGAAATTAGTCAAAATGGATTCAGGGATGGTCAAAATGGATATTTCCGTTGAAATCAGAAAACAAAAATTTTTAGCGATTACAATACCTCCTTTACTATGTACAAGGAAGTAAAAATTCACGATTTCCTTGTACGCAAGACCAATATGAAATACAGACCCAATTATAAAATTGCACGTAGTTTGACATTAACATTATTTTTTAATTTTTTTTTGTACTTTGTCCTAATACATAGCAAGCTTTATTACAAAAACCAAAAAATATAATTTTTAAATTTACGTATCTCGCTTATACAAAGTGCTTATTTAATAATACTTTATGTAATAGACGCAGAATATAATTCTCTAAAACTCTTACTTGAAGCTTTTATTTCTAAAATCAAAATAAAACCATTTTATCACCTGGTTAGCCCAAAATCTATTATGTTGTTTCCATTGATATAAAACTCTTACAAACTAAATTTCAAAAGTTTTGGATTACATTTTAAAATAGTTTTTCATTAAAATATATTATATGCTCCAAGTAAAGTGCCATTTCTGGAAATTATGCAATGACAAAAAGGGAGCTGCACAACTAGATATTATAGCAGTCTTAAATACAAAATTTCAACTTTCTACGATTTACCGTTTTGGAGTTATGCGAGATACATACGTACATACAAAAGTCACCACGAAATTAGTCAAAATGAAATCTGAAAACATTTTTCGCGATTACAATACTTCCGTTACTATGTATAAGGAAGTAAAAACATAGTATTAATTATAATACCGCTCGCATGTTTTGGGATATTTACTATGATTATTTCATATTTGAATTTCTGTTGTTTTCAGAAATGAATGACATTTATGAATGTTTAATTTATTTGGCAAACATGAGAACATCGTTTATACAAATGACATAATGTCGAACATGAATGCAAAATTTGGATTGTTTGATTGCTTGTTGATATTTATGTATATTTGGCATTTTGGAATTTGTGAAAATTCAAATATATACATTAACATTTATAAATTATTAATATTGTTTACAATTTAACATATATTATTATGTAAAATAGGGAAATAGATTTAACTTGCCGTCATTGCCGGAATATATAATTAAAATGCTGATTGACAAATACTACTAGGAATTGTTTGATAATATATTATTATTGCTGTTGTGAAGAATGCTCTAACACCTTTTGTGTGTAATAATAAATGACTTAGATTTCTTTTGATTTGAACCCCAATTATCCGCATAACAATTTTATTTTTGGGTTCTATTATAATTGTTAGATACCCTTTTACCATTAGGTGTAAGGTGTACAAATATTTTTATCGTGTACGAATTTTACCCATTGCTTTTTATTCCTTGTCATCTTCCTAACGTTTTGAATCGTCGTATTTTTCTTCAAGATCTTCAATATTACCTTTTGCTAAGAATAGTGAGCCATGACTGTGGCTTGAAATAAAACAATTAACTAAAACAATTGTAACTATTATTATTAAACGAAATAATATTTTTTTCTCATAATAATACAGAAAATAAGAATAAGGAAATCAAGCCACAGTCATGGCTTACTATTTTCTTTCCAATTAGGTGTATAAAAAAGTGCACGCCATTTTACTGTTTAATAATGTAACATCTGGATTATTTTCATTATTGTAAAGCAAATTTGATGTACTTTTCAAATTTGTAAAAAAATATAGTATGTTCTATTTGAAATTTCAAAGTAGATATTAATTACTCATAAACCGGAAGTGGTATCAGGAATGTACATCCGTCATCAAATAGCTTACGTGTTTCTGTATAAATCATGTTATATGAAAAAATTGCCAACTTAATAAATACGCGAGATATTTGCTGGGTCCATTAAAATATAACAGCCTGTATATATATATATATATATATATATATATATATATATATATATATATATATATATATATATATATATATATATATATATATATATTGATCGTACTTACATACACCGTAAACAAAGCCTAAGCATGAATTCTGAAAAAGGGTAATTCTATTGGTTTACGTCTGTGCTAGAATAGGAATGTAGGCGCAGGAGCAGTAATCTAAAATCGCCAAGATGATTTTATTAACCAGATGTAATTTAACCTCGGTACTTAAATCATGTCTGAACTGATACAAATGTCGCATTTTAAGTGTAGCAGAAGTAAGTTTTAAGTTTAAATGCTGCACAAATTTCAGATTCTCATTCACAGTCAGACCTAATATTTTTACACAAGAACTTCTTTTAAGAGGCACGCCATCTAACAGTATGTTCTCTGTTATACTCGTATCGTTGTAATTACGTATAACAAGAAGGGATGATTTGCTAGCGTTTATTCTTAAACTGTTTTTGTCCACCCATAACACAAATTTTTCCAGTTCGTCGTTAACTATATTAATTTGTTCATTTGACTTAAATGTGTCAATGGATGGTATGAGTTGAGTGTCATTAGCGTAGGAATGAACATTGCAAAAACTGAAAGTAGATGGCATGTCGGCTGATATGGTTTCATTCCAGACATTTATATTAAGTTGTATTTTCCCTTCACTGCTTGCCAGAATTACTACGTCGCCTGTGAACGCGCACATTGATATTTTTGTTATTTATAAGAAAGTCAAGAATCGCAATTATTCATGGTGCTTCGCTTATATTCAGTTATTTTATTTTGAAACTGTTTGACTATCAAGTACTTGTCATTTTGATTTCTGATTCCATACAAAACTTCTGACTTCCTGATAAAATATTCTAAATCTCTCCGACAATCGGTTCAAAATTTGAATGTTAGAGGTGTAAAACGAGCATCACAAAGCGAAATATGGCATTCGCAAAGTGTTCGAGATATCGAACAGTGCGGTATACAACAAACAATTTCATGTTTTCGCTTAGATCCAACGAAAACTTGGAATTTATCATTTATTGAAGATATTCGGTTATAAAACTGAACAAGTTTAGCGTTCTTTTATGATGCATGTAAAGCAGCAAGTAGTGCGCATTCACTAAAACAATGAGACCAAAAAACGGAAAGATGTCTTTGCTGGTTTTGCCGCATGAACAAATATATTGCTGTTTTATTTTTATATTCCGAGAAAAGTTAGAATTTTGTTGCAGCGTAAAATTTATTGGCAAGATACAGTGGACAAAATAAGGAGATAGAAATTGGTTTACAATGTGCAATTCACATACAAGTAAAAACAAATTGAATAAAGAAAAATATTCTTTTTACTTATTTTATCTCTCATCAGTTAATAAGAAAGAATACACATGAAGTTTAATGATGATTAATAGAATTTTATCTAGACCATAAAAATAAAATTTTCAATTAAATGATCAATAAAAAGTATTAGTATCTACTATCTACCCTTAATGCCCGAATAACACGACCAATTTTTATGTACTTATTTATGGTCTAAGTTAAGTATTGAACGTAACCGACTGTAATGTAAATATACGACAATTTTGTAATACATTTTTAATGGAAAATAAAATGTAACACTTGTTCTATTTCTACTCACGTATTTATGTCAAATTTACCTGTTGCATTCATTTTACTTTAGCACACACTAAACAGAAAATTATTTTTCTGTCTCTATACAAAGTAGCCATTTGCGCTCTCTTTTGTCAACGCAAAATGTCAGTTTGGCGCTCATGCGCGAAAAAGTAGAAAAAACGCTCGCTGTCTAAATTTTTAACTATACATTGTTGAGAAATATCACTTAATGTAAACGTTTAGTCAGGAACTAATGGGACTGTTTTTTAGTTGAAAGTTTTTAACTTTACAGATTCTTCTTTCTGAACTAACAGCTATAGCTATAAATTTCTCTTCTTTCTAGTCATATCACCTGGAGAAAAGATAGAAATCAATAATTAGAAGTAATATTTCAACATAAACAACTTACCATTTTGAGGTTATATGTAAATCATTTGTCATAACTACCACCTCTAGAATACGAAAGGCGCCAAAAACAGTACGTTTATAGATCTTCTAAACGTCGTGTTTTCAGTTATAAACAGTGCTTTTATAGACTCATAAGAACACTGAAATAGAAAAATGAAATTTGTGACATTTTTTGTCAACGAATTTTGTATTACAACAATACGCTTTAAGTCAAATGTGTCTCACTACGAACAAGATAAATATTTGACAAATGACAATTAATTAATTTAACAGATATGTCTGTAGTAACCGTGCGGTTAATCATATGATTTACCCCAGTTATGCCCGGTTTTATAAACATCGAATAAATTGCTGAGTTATTACTTTGAAAGTAAATTTAATCGACGAGTAAATAAAAATGTCTGTTTTATTAAACAAGTTACAGAGTAAAATAACTTGCAGAGTAAATATTTTATCCTAGTGATTTACCGACAGAGACATGACATCTTTCATTATTTTGTGATTTTTGCATATAAATATTTTAATATTTTCTAAAATTATATACATTTAATATTGTTTTTCACTATATTAAGAACCTATAGGCCAGAGTGGTAATAAAAATTTTATTCCAAGGAATGTGTCGCAGAATGTTTTAATAACATTGCATTCTGTATGACTGACACGAAATAAATCCAAAAGTCAAAATAGAAAATAAAGTGTGTCATAAAGTGCCAGGTGTCAAGTAACATGGGAAAAAGAGAGAACGGGGAAAAAATTACACAGAAATAGACAAAGCAAATATATTGGACATAAATAAAAATATGTAAAAATAATGCAAGAGATGAAATTTATAATGAACTTAATTTATTTAATGTTGATGTGTCACATTTATTCTACAGAATAAAATTTACTTCCTCGAAAATCAGTGGAGTAATTTATTCTCTAGATTTACTTGGCTAGTATTTTTATTCTTGCTTTATAAAACGAAAATCTCTGGAATAAACCATTTTACTTTAAGAGTAAATTTTACTTTGCTACTTAGGGCCACTTTTACAATCATTAGATAAACCTCGTATAACGCTATACCAGGTATAAAATTGAAAATTGTATTTTACAAACCTCGGATAAACCTCAGATAGAATAAACACCAGTATCTCTTATCCCATGGTAATCGGTCGTATAAACCTTGGAATATTTTATACCTGGTTCTTATGGATACCACGTAAACACAAACGATGTTTTGTTATTCATACGTTTGACAGATGTCAATCAAATATATCAACATCACTGTCCGAATCAAAAATAACATTTATATCATCTAACATCGTAAAAAATGCAAATTAGAAGGCAGAGATAATAACAATATTGAAGAAAAATAGTCTAACAAGAAGATAATTTTATTGTACCAATACCAACCTAAAGTGATTTAGGGCCGGTATTTCCATCTCCGGATAAAGTTCAGGATAACTATCCGTCAGATAAATGATAAAATATCGCATCGAAATAAAAGCATAAATGATGTAAATTATATTGAATGTCATTTTTTGATGCGATATTGTTCATTTATCTGACAGATAAGTTATCCGGCACTTTATCCGGAGATGGAAATACCGGCCATTAATGTAATTCCTGGTATAACTATCCAACAGATAAAAATGCATTGTAAAAGACAGTCTTGTTTATCGAAGGTAAAATTGCTAGGATAAAGTTATACCTCCGATAGCTATACCATAGTTTATCCATCAATTGTAAAAGTGGGCCTTGTAATTTACTTATCCATCTTTTATAAAACTGGACATTAGCTGAATAAAAAACGCGTAATATGCTCGTGAAATAATCAACAGAGATTTACTGATATTTAAAGTCATCATAAAAATGTAATTAATATCTCTCAAATTACATTTACTGTCAATTAACTTATTGACTTTGATCTGTGTATTTAACTTTTCCATTTTCACTCCTTTCTTTGTTTGTTTTAATATAAGAGATTTAATCCCCCTCCTAAACAAACCATCAAATTTGTTGAAAATACAGAAAAAGCATCGCTTCACCGCTAGCGCACGTGACATTGATGAATCACTTGTAACATTGTCAACTTGTCATCGTCGAGCCAGAGCTCCCTCTCGCAGCCCTCTCGGAACTTAATTCAAGCGCCAGCGCAATATTTCACCCACCAGCCCTGCCTTTAGATGCTTGTCGAATATTTGATCATCTGTTACAACACCAACAGACGTTTATAGATTGTGCCAAATGACACAAACATTAACTGTTTTGTTTACCTTCGAAGAAGAGGGTAGTGAAACAGTGAAAGTGAGTACCCATTTACAGGGTTGATAATTATTTTGAAATAGCAATATGGCAGGAGGGGAGGACAGATAGTGAGTGGCAGAGCTGGGTATCTGGTTAAACCTATCTGTAAACCATAAAACACTTCTTTACGTATACACTTGACGTTGTATATTTATATAATAATTGCTCTTTATGTATGATCATAGATTTAAATTTTTACTGGTAATCCCCCGACTTACGTAAAACGTGATTTATGTAAACTTGCAGTTACGTAACAAGTCTACTGAGCAAAATTAACTGTCACAAGATATTTATTATTTGAAAAGTTTTATCTCGGTTTGTTTTTATATTGTTTTATATATTTTTCATAATTTTATAGTTTATATCGGATTAAATACTGGTGCATTAAGTTTCATTTGTAAAATTAATTACCATTTTCCATGTATACTATATGTGTCTGACCGAGGCCACACGACAATACAGGCCTAAATATTGAATTCGTGACGTCACAGATAGCCTCTTGCTGTCACGCTACGCTTCGAACGACAGCAGTGAAAGCATAGGAAATATTCGGAATTTTAAACAAATAGGATTGTAAAATGGGATTTATAAAGTTATACAACTCGTAAATAACTATTCAAATATTATATAATAATTATTTTATATACATAACTAAACAAATTAAATAAAAAACGAATTATAAATGGCCTAAATATACAAATAAACTTATGTTTTACTTTGAATTATTTTTTGTTGTTTAAATAATACAATAAATAATAAAAATAATAATAATAACATTAATAAATCTGGAACTAACAAATGAAAATAATATAACATAATATGAAAATGATAATAATGAAACTAAAAATTATGATAACATAGGTACACATATTATATACTTATGTATTTAAAATAACCATTACTTAATAAAATATATTTAGGTGCTTGCTAATTTATTCGCTCACAGCATTTTTAAACTATCTTTGCAATTTCCTTCAACGAAAAACAATCGAAATTAGGCGTCCCGTGCTGCGCTTTGCCGTGCGTGCGTCCACTGACTGCTGTAGCTCGACTGTTTTTAGAGGGCAAGACTAGCGCGTCGTCCTTATAATTTGACGTAATGCATTGAGCATGGATAAGCATTCAGGCCTGCATTCTCGTGTGGCCTTGGTCTGACATGCAACAACGTTATGTAACAACGTTATGTAACTTTCCTAGACGCGGCAACCTGCGGCGGCTTGCCGCTGCGGCTTGTCATGAAATTCTTAGTCGCGCGGCATAGCTGTTCACTTAGAGGCCACAACCAGCCGCATCAGTATGGCGCAAATTTGTTTTCAGAATTTAGTTTGAAGGCATTCCAAAAGAAGATTGGATGTTGAGAGCTTTTACGAAGTGGAAAAAATCTTGTGTGGACACCACACGACTTCCTTGTACGCAAGACCAATATGAAGATGAAGTATAGACCCAATTATAAAATTGCACGTGTTTGACGTAATTTGACATTAACATCTATTTTTTATTTTTTTGTTACTTTTTGTCCTAATCCATAGCAAGCTTCATTACAAAAATCAAAAAGTATATAAGTTTTAAATTTACATATCTCGCTTATACAAAGGGCTAATTTAATAATACTTGATGTGCTAGACGCTAGACGCAGAATTTAATTCTCTAAAATTCTTATTTGAAGCATTTATTTCTAAAATCAAAATGAAACCATTTTATTCAAGAAAAACTGTTAACAACTTCATGGAAATATATCACTTCCGGTTAGCCTGTTTTAGCCAAAATCTGCCATGTTATTCCAATTGATATAAAAGTCTTATATACCAAATTTGAAACGTTTTGGATTATATTTTAATAAAATCTATTATAGGTTTCAAATAAAGTACCATTTCTGGAAATTATGTAATGACCAAAAAGGGAGGTGCACAACTAGTTGTTATAGAAGTCTTAATTACAAAATTTCAGCTTTCTACGGCTTACCGTTTTTGCGTTATGCGAGATACGTACGTACGTACCTACAGACGTCACGACGAAATTAGTCAGAACGAATTCAGGGATGGTCAAAATGGATATTTCCGTTGAAATCTCAAAACCGAAATCTTTCGCGATTACAATACTTCCTTTACTTCGTACAAGGAAGTAAAAATAAATGGCGAAAAGCATTATTGTTAAAGGGAACTTTAAAATAAAATTCTCAATAATTTTAGCGTGACCCTCGTACCATAGAACTGCAGAAATAAAATACAATTACAAGATACAAGTACAGTAAACAAGTTATGTTTTCGTATTTTTCACTCTATTTTGTCCATTAGAGCAAAAATTACATATTTTTAAACTTCAAAGAAGTGAAAACTAACTCGTATTTGACATGAAAGATTGGAAGAAGTATCCAGCTTTTAATTTCGTTGTCGTCCTTAATTTGCAAAGGTATTAGGCAGAATCGCTTTGCGTATGAAATATTCATGTTTCCACGCAGACATTCAGAGTCCATGAAAGACACCCAAACTCGGCAAATTTAGTTCTGCGGAGCACGTATTAAAATATTTTCCACTACACAACATCGTTCACGGATTCGCACTGCGTAATCAAATTCTCCGTTGCAAATTGCTTCGTGTGTGTTGGTCGCTTTTCAAATGAAATTGATTTAGTGCGGCCCTGGAATACTTGGACGAGCGTCGGGCGTTTGCTTTGTATTCCGTACAAATTGTCCGGATTTACCGTTGACATTTCGGATTCAGGTGGCAGCGGACCGACCTTAACCGCTCGTCTTGTTTGCAAACCGAGTCTGGGTTGTAGGTTAAAAGGTCCACTACTTACACGGATTTACTTACTTATTACAATTGCTAGGTTTATTCATCTGCTTCCACAATAAACTTTAATCTACCAAAAAGCTGTCCGGAACCTAAATCACTGTCTCGAGATCATTCACTACGAAAGATACAATAATAAAATTGTGAGGTTTCAATATTGCCACGTGAGTTCTCGATTACATGAGGCTAGTTTACCCGCTGCTAGCCTACTAGCAAACTTGCCAGATTGTAGGCAAGTGCAGGAATACCGAACTCATTTTTAAATAATTTTTGTATTGTCGTCCCCCAATCTGGTCATGCAAAAAAAAAATGTTGGTTTATATCAAATAAGCATAGTCTAATTTTTCGATCTGTATGAATAAATTATTTTTTATTTACATTATTTGTTGTATAAAATCGTTTTAAAGTATGACATTTTTAAAAAATTGCAAAAAACCAGCCATGTTGTGACGTCAGCGTTTTACACTGCAAGTTCAGACTCATTTCATATAGCCTTATTATATCGACACAAAATTTCTAAAAGAAAAAATCTGGTGTGGCCAACACAATACCTCCCGCAATTTACAGCCCGAGTCACAAAAAAGATTTTGGATTAGCGAATTTTAAATCAAGGAAAGAAAGAAAAGAGTGCTAGCCGGCGGGATTTGAACCCACGATCTAAACATGTTACCAACTACACCACGGCTGGGCTGCAAATCCGCCGTATATGAGACCCGCGTCACATGTTAGGTGTGGAGTATATCTAAACTACCACTACGTTTAAACACCTGACAATTGTCAAACATTCGCACAACCTTATCAGGAATGTATTGCAAATAGTAGATTAAGATGAATGTAAGTGCTATTTTTTAATTGATTTTAAATCAAGGAAAGAAAGAAAAGAATGCTAGCCGGCGGGATTTGAACCCATGATTTCAACATTCATGGGTTCAAATCCCGCCGGCTAGCATTCTTTTCTTTCTTTCCTTGATTTAAAATCAATTAAAAAATAGCACTTACATTCATCTTAATCTACTATTAGCGAATTTTACTCTAATTTCGACAATTTTTTCTTAAAATATAGTCTAATCTAATCCAAGTAACTTCCTTTTCTAACCCCTCAACAGGATTAAATTCCAATTACAGAGTGGGTTCACATTCACACGCATCCATGCCTTAGTGGGATTCGGACCTAGAGCCCCGAGAGCACTCATGACATGAGGCGTTGCTCTAACCATTGGCCACCGGAACTATAATAAAATGAAGATTAAATTTTAAATACCGGGATAGAATAGAATTCACTAATCCAAAAATGAGGATTAACTTAAATATTTTTGCGAATCGTTAATTTTTATTAATCTAAATACATACATATATACATACATATTTACTTATGCTGGAAACTGTACTGAATTCCTTTTCTATTGTTCTATTTACTTTTTCCTTTTTAAAACGTTACTAATATTATTTTGAAATGATTAGTTCTTTGATAGTGACATTTATCTGTCAGTTACATACATTTGAATAACTGCGTTTTGTTTGTTTAAAGCGTAGGTTCTGGGATTTAAATTATAGATAATTTTATAAATTTATCCGTAAAATATGTATCAAAAGTATTAAGCAAATCTATAGAAAATTTACTAATCTTTAAATTGTATAATAACATTAATCTCGAAAAAATAACATTTAAAGGTATTTTTTAAAGGAAAACTATTTTGAGCTTCTAGTAAAGTGCCATTTCCGGTTATCCGATTTTTACCAAAATCGAATGGGCTCTTTCCAATACACAAAAAGTTCGAAATACAAGATTTCAAAATTTTCTGAATGATAGAGTGGATGATCCACATACATATACACAGAGACATCATCGCGAAAATGTTAAAATTAGATTCTAGGGACCTTAAAATGTGCTCATTTACCAAAATCTCGATATGCGATTTTTAGCACGATCCCTATACCTCCCTTACCAAGAGTAGCGGGAGATAAAAAATATATAGGCTATGAATTGAGAATTCCATATCTAAATATTTGATAAAAATGCTATAATATATTAATATAACATTATTCTATTCATTTTTATAAA
Organism: Harpalus rubripes; assembly: GCA_963082715.1. Lineage (NCBI taxonomy): Eukaryota > Metazoa > Arthropoda > Insecta > Coleoptera > Carabidae > Harpalus > Harpalus rubripes. The sequence continues at coordinate 61,228,226 of OY720453.1, forward strand.
TATAATTTTCATTTGACCTGAAGTTATCCGTATCACACAGCTGCTGATCATTAGTCATTCGTTTTTCGAGTTGTGTTGTTTTTTTTTTAAACGCGGTACAATTAAAAATATTTTCTCACAATTTTGGCACGATGGCACAAAACAGCGTTTCACGGACATGTTTACTTTCGTAAATTTCAGTTTATCTTTAAATGTCACTTTGACGTTTAACCTAATGCGACAATCAAAATGGCTGCGTTGATGAAACGCTGACGTCACTAGGCAAGGGAGGAGGCGGAGAAAATCAGCCACGTTTCGAACAATGTCATTTTTAATTGCAATTTTTTCAGTATTCAAGATCGATTTGAGTTGAAAATGAAAAATCGTGCATGACCTCATTCTATTGACAGAGTGGCATGGCAGATGCGCCAAATTTTTGTCTTCGAGCAATCCCTTATTTCCTCCATTACCTTTTTTATTATTATTTTCTTCTTCTTCTTTCTAGTTTCCAAGTCCTTCTTTCATAAAAGTACTAATTAAAACACCTGATTTAACCATCTTCGTCGGCATTTTTTAACTAGAACCAAAAAAAGTAGAAACCGTACAGAAAATACGAACTATATTGACAATTCCATATTATTTCCTGAACAGATTTACGACATACGTCGCCTTATGAACAATTTCTTTAATCTGTGTGAAGAATATTGGATAATACTTTGTAGTATCAAGTATCAAACAATAGCAAATAACTTAATTAAAAAAAATATTTTGTTTAGGATATATGACAAAGTTATTACTATCATAAATAAAACATTGTATGGACGAATTAAACTTCTTAGAACTGCCACCAACTTTTCTCTTAGTATCCTAACCCACATCTGCCAACTTCGGCCCCTACTTCCTGACGTTTATCCTTGAACCGGTGACGGTAACGGGCGCTGATAGAAGACAGAGGCGTTGCCTGGACCATATTCCTGTAATCCTTGTGCCGCTTTAATCCCGGTACTAGGCCCGCAGCAGCGCACAGCACACCGGGATTTACATGACTACAAGTCATTTGTAAATGATATCCCACTAATAGAGGCTAATTTGATGTGTTTAACTTTATAATCACCATCACAAAGGAAGAGAAATAGAAAATGAAAGTCTATACATATCTCGTATTATTGAGTTTACTATTAGTTATCTAGTTTATATGCTTTTCGTTATAATATTGTATTTTTATTTTTAAATTAGATTTACAACGAAATCTCGCCGCATTAGGTTTGTCAAACCTAATTTTAATATTTTTTTATTGTATTTAATCGCTGTATTGTGACGTTAGGTTAGGTTAGTTTGCGAAGAAAATGCGCGGCAGTCACTTACGCACCCTAGTTCTCAAACGTGCGGCCGCCAGCTTTTATACAGTGGAAACGGGTGGGGTCGAAACAACAGGAATGGTTATAGATATAACGGAAAATTATGAAAACTACGGTATAAACGAGATAAAAGGGTTACGATAACTACCGTGATTTTTGTTGGCTGACTACTGGAAATTGATAAATAAAGAGACATTTATTAATAATAAGAAAAATGGCTATAATAGCCAATAGAAATATATAGCATAACGTGAAAGGGTACCTACGACATTTGGTTTTCAAGACCCCAGGAAGTTCGTATAAGCCAACGCCTATGATAGAAGTTCTAGAGTCTAATAGTGTGAGATTAGGGGTAGACTCAGAAAGCGATCAATAACATAGTTGGGGCGCGCGGCAGGTGGTCCACGAAACTGACTCTTGTGTAAATAAGGAAAGATAAGCGTAATTACCCGTGCAATGTTATATTGGCCGAGATATTGCTAGAATGTTTTGGCAAATATTGGACCAGCTATATAAGCAACGTATGATATGACTACTTTAGATTATTTAATAGATGTGGTTTCTTTTGAAAACTTTTCCCTATATTTGATTTGAAAGGAAACTAACCCTTATGTATTCCGTTACAGAAGTTTAGAATTGTACTCAATACCAAGAGACATTTAAAATGACCAACAGGATTCAGGGATGTATTTAAAATATTTAATACCGCAAATTTTGGTTTGTTCGTAAAGGTGTAAGCAGTCCTCGAGTCGGAATTACTGTTAGAGGAAATTAAAATTAATCCCATTTCATAGAATTGCCAAACTAGTTTAAAGATCAAAATATTTTGTTATCAACATAAACGAAAAATGTTTAAAATATTTTAAACGCACCCTTGTTTTGATCTAGTCGGCTATCCACATTAAGCAAGACATAGTAATGTATATCTGTGCTTTCCTAGTCCAGTGTTTTAATGGGTACATGCAAAAATTTCATACCTGAATATTTAATCTTCATTTTATTATTAAAAATAATTGGAGAATCGTGTCCAGAAATAAGTATTGGAATAAATATTTATTTTGAAACCTGCCCATATCCCGACAACTCTAATTCCAATTTATTATTAAAAAATCTGATGTGGCCAGCACATAACCTCTCGCTAAATATTTTACCTGGTTGTAGGCATAAAACAAAAAATATTTTAAAATACAAATACATATATTCATGTCTCACTATGAAATAATTCTCACATATATTTGCAAAATCTATGGAATATTTTAATATAAATTATGTACAATACATACATTTTCTTTATATTCAATATCCTGAAATTTTCTTTTTCTACTTTCCTTTTCTTTTTCTTTATATTCTTTTGCGTTGTTGACTTTTTTTATTTTCATAATCTTCATAATACATAATATACAAATATTTTTGATAGTGACATTTGTGTCAATTACAAACATTTGAATATCTTACCTTGGAGTAGTTTGATCTGAGTTTTTACATCAAATTATTTTATATGCATTTCTTTATCTCTAAATCTATAGTGAAAGAAAATATGTAGTTGAAAAATATACAGATACAAGCAGAATTGACAGAAAAGAATCAGATTTGTAGTAAGAAGGTATGTAAATATAGGACAGTAAAAATACGAGACATAAACGTCGTGCTCTGGCCTCTAGAATAGATGATAAAAATAAGTAAGACAGTAGATGTAATAGGGTATTTGACAATTTTTCGGAAAGTGTTTTAAATTGCACATATACACTTAATTATAGATGCAAAATTATTATTACATATTTTTTTAATCGTTAATACGAGTACATTTAAAATGTTTTTAAAATTTTTGTTTTAAATTTCCCGCTAAAACTCTCTTGACGTCACGATCTAGTTTAGTAAATATTTTGTAAAAACAAGAAGTTCTTTAGTGTTTATCAGTATTTTTTTTCTTTACGCACCACTTTCAATCTTTAGAATTCATTTTTTGAAGAAAAATACAAATAAATACCGAAGAACTTCGTATTTTTACAAAGTATTTACTAAACTACTAGATCGTGACGTCGTGAGCGACAAGAGCGTTTTAGCGGGAAATTGGAAACAAAAATTTTAAAACGCTATTTTAAATGTATTAACGATCTAAAAAATATATAATAATTTGCATGTATAATTAAGTGTATATGTGCAATTTAAAATACTTTCCCACAATTTGTCAAATGCCCTACTATGGACAAATTCTTGAAACACTGCATGAAGTAATGACTAATTAATAAGTTATAATTTATAAAAGAAGAATTAGGGTACAAACGTTAGTCCAAAGGTTAAAAACTAAAGTTATGCAAGAACAAATCTATCGTCAGTAAATATAAGTATGCATATGAACGCAGAATAATTTTCTGTAGCTTGTAAGGAATATCACGATTGATAGATTAATTGCTTGTGAAACTTAATTCCCCCTACAACTGAATTGATATTCCATATCTCCTATTCAGCTATTCCTATTCTACCCTTACATTTGTCTCTTCATCCATTGATTATCCCCCCTATTCCTGTGTCCGTTATCTCCTCTGTACATGCCCTATCTGTCGGCGGCAGGCATGAGGCAAATATCAACCAGGCAAGCACAACGGGATGCTCACAAACACTACGTCACGTGACACGAGGCGTCAAGACGACCGACGCCGGCCTATAATCAAACTACCCCGCCTACCAGCGATTGAAACTGAGCAGTTAAGACTCTAAATAGTGAAGAGATTTGTATTATTGTCATTAGAGTAGTGTTTTCCGAACATTTTTTTGTCGCGACCCCCTTCAGACTTCAAATATTCTATGCGCCCCCCTTAATATAAATAAATAAAAAAATATATCATCATGGCATATAACAAATTGCTGGGTGTGCCAATCTGCTTTGTTCGCAGATATCAGTAATGATGATGACATATTTGTACCGTGCGGGCGTTTACCAGGCGTCACCTCACGGGCACTGTGGTGCACTCTCCACGCCAGCAATGAGTGCCCTTAATATATATATATATATATATATATATATATATATATATATATATATATATATATATTATGTATTGCAACGTGAGAGGGTACCTACGACATTTGGTCTGCGAGCCCCCAGCCAGTGCGTGGTTTCTTTTCACAACTTTTCCCTATCATTTGAATTTGAGAGAAAAATGATCTTCATGTATTCCTTTCGAGTAGATTAGAATTGTACTAAGCATTGAGGTGTGAAAATCTTCTCTAACGGAATACATAAAGGTCATTTTCCTTCAAAAACAAATGACAGGGAATAGTCTATAAACATCTATAAAATAATTGAAACGTCAACTTTCAAAATTCTCATACATGAATGTTTCATACAATTCTAATTTCCAACCTTCTCTAAATAAATACATAAAGGTCAGTATCCTTTCGTTCCAATGGGGTCCTGCACTCTGATTTTTTTATAATTTTAAATGAAAGTTCTTTCTTTCAGGTAGCATCTATGCACCCAAAAAAAAAAATGGTTCCCGGAAAATTCATCGCGGGTTAATTGATCGCGGTAAATTTATCGCGGAAAATTCATCGCGGGGAAACTTCATCGCCGGTAAATTGACCGCCGGAAAATTGATCGCGAGGTAAATTGATCGCCGGCAGTTGATCGCGTGGAAAATTGACCGCGGGGAAAATTGATCGCCGGAATATTGATCGCCGGAAAATTGGTCGCGAGGAAAATTGATCGCCGGTAAATTTATCGCGTGGAAAATTGATCGCCGGTAAATAAATCGCGGGGAAAATTGATCGCTATATACAGTATAACACCAAATCACTAACATTGCTCATACATGATAGGTAGTTTTATATTCCCATTTTAATCTTTTTTTTTTTGTTTCTCTGTAAATAAAATACATAATTGGTCTAAAACAGATCTAGTGATATGGTAAAATATTTGAATATGTAAGTAATTTTAAACTAAATTATTAATACGAGTATATCTTATAAACGGTAAAATGTACTCCATTGTTTTGTTACAAACAATATTTTTTGTATGCTTCAATATCCTAGCAATCAATTTTCCCCAGCGATCAATTTACCGGCGATGAATATTCCCCGCGATCAATTTTCCACGCAATAAATTTACCGGCGACCAATTTTCCTCGCGATTAATTTTCCGGCGATCAACATTCCGGCGATCAATTTTCCCCGCGATCAATTTTCCACGCGATCAATTTACCGGCGATCAATTTACCTCGCGATCAATTTTTCGGCGATCAATTTACCGGCGTTGTATTTTCCGGGCGATCAATTTACCGGCGATGGATTTTCCACGCGATGAATTTTCCGCGATAAATTTTCTGCAATCAATTTACCGGCGATAAATTTTCCGGACCACCACAAATAAAATTTTTAATCGTGCATAGATGATATATCGTGCATAGATGCTACTTTCGGGTAGCATCTATGAACCCCAAAAAAAAAAATTAATCGTGCATAGATGATACTTTCAGTTAGCATCTATGCACCCCAAAGAAAAATTTTAATCGTAGGTAGAATCTAATGGTGATATCGCTAGGGGTGTATAAATGACCTTTTTTGAGATATGGCCCAAAAATGGAAAACTGAAAAAATCGCAAGTGTCCTGAGTGAGAGTGAGACGCATAAATGCAGTTAGGGTAGAGTTACAAATGTTTCATTGCAGAGATATTTGCATCAGAAGATAGTAAGAAGTAAGAACGTAACTGGTGTGGTGCAAATAGTTTGTTATAACAATGAAATTATGAATAAAGTTTAAAATTTCATTCTATAAAATTAACTAACACATTATCTTTCTAACCTTGCTCAAAACTATATTCAAAAATTCAAATTCGAAATCAGACATGAAAATTAAAATATAAAACATATTTTCAGAAACAGTAATTCTAAAAAGAAAATGTAACAAATACTAGATTAATATTTCGAATATAATTAAATAAAGTTTTAGATAGGACACTAAATAGAATATTAATAAGTGTTCAATTTAAATATTCGTACTCATACTGATATTTCAAATACATTTATGAAAACAAAGTTTCCTCTTTTTGCAACAAAGTTTTGCTGGTACCGTCATCAACACTAGCTCCCAACCTACACTGAAATCGTTATCATATATATGAAGTTATATTATTGTTGCTATTCCTGTTTTATTCATTTATATTACATGCTCTCCCAATTTGGAATTTATAATTTAGTTTTACAACACGTGTAGAAAGTTAAAGGAATTTGTTTGCATTTCAATTTGAACTGCATCACATAAAATTATATTAACGTTTATAAAAGCAAGATAACACAATAATAATAACTAGCAAAACTCGGAATGAAATAGTTTCATTATTCTGAATATTTTATATGAATTGTACAATGTACTACTATGCGACATTTATAAACATATGGGCGGTGATAATACAGATTATGGCAGACTGAGACATTTTTTATATACCGGTATTTCTACAAAGCGGCCACATAAATTACAGTCACTATATTCAGAGTAAAGATACATTCACAATCAAATTCTATGCTGCGTTAAAGCAAAGCAGAGGTACCTAACATATGTAACATAAGTTTTCGGATAATTTTTTTATGGCCGATTAGTATAGAGCCAATGGCTCGTTTACTTGTATACGACTAAGTTTAGTCCTGCCTCGTCATTTGAGTCTTTGGTGGGCTTTAAAATTTATTTTGCCTATTTTTTGAAAAATCCTGCGTTTTAATGAGCTACTTGCGTGCCATTTTTTTATTTAATAATTTTGAAGAGACGACCAAACCTTGCTACTCATATTTTTTCTTTTGGCAAAATTTTCATTAATTGGCCAGAAAAAAAGTAATAAAATTTTAATATTTAAATTAGCGCCATGTATGACGTAGAATTACACCGAACCAATGAATGGCCGTAAAGCCATAGCATCGGTATGCCCCATAGCAACGACATATGCGGGTAATTTTCGATTCCTAATGTACCATCATCAGGGTTTTGTTATAAAGTAGTTGGAAATACTAACATTTATATTATATTCATTTTTATATAAAATAAATGTTAGTTTTTCCAACTATATATATATATATATATATATATATATATATATATATATATATATATATATATATATATATATATATATATATATATATATATATAATGTGAACACTGAAAACCGTGACATTGGCGTTTAACATAGGAAAACGTTTTTTACAAATATCATCTGTCCCGCAAGACTATAGTGGGAGTTTTTGACATGGTTGGATAGAATATTTAATTTGGCATCGAAGCGTATGTAAATACTCCTAATTTAATGGCTTATTATTGAAATATTTACGAAAGTACAATGCAGTTTGACAGTTATTACTTATAAATTATTAAAAACAGCAATCATGGAAACATATTCTGTAGCTGAATTGGTTGTGTATTATTAAAAAAAAAAAAAAAAAAATTAAAACATAAATGCTTTAGTAAATCAAGTGTATTTTATAGAATTCATTATTTTTTTATTAATTTAAATTTTTTAAGGTGCTTAGGTAAAATATTTTTTTATAAAATACTTGATTTACCAAACAATTTAGATTTAAATTTTATAATTTATTTAATAATACATTTTACAAAATAAAAAAATCTGATGTGGACACCACACGACTTCCTTGTACGCAAGACTAATATGAAGTATAGACTCAATTATAAAATTGCACGTATTTGACGTAATTTGACATTAACATCTATTTTTTATTTTATTTTTTGTTATTTTATGTACAAAAACAAAAAGTATATAAGTTTTAAATTTACATATCTCGCTTATACAAAGGGCTAATTTAATAATACTTGATGTGCTAGACGCAGAATTTAATTATCTAAAACTCTTATTTGAAACATTTATTTCTAAAATCAAAATGAAACCATTTTATTCGAGAAAAACTGTTAATAACTTCAGGTAATATATCATTTCCGGTTAACCAAAATCTGCTATGTTATTCCAAATGATATAAAAGTCTAAATTTGAAAAGTTTTGGATTTTATTTTAATATAGTTTTTCATTAAAATCTATTATAGGCTTCAAATAAAGTACCCTTTCTGGAAATTATGTAATAACCAAAAAGAGAGGTGCACAACTAGATGTTATAGAAGTCCAAAATACAAAATTTCAACTTTCTACGGCTTACCGTTTTTGACTTATGCGAGATACGTACGTACGTACGTACAGACGTCACGACGAAATCAGAATGGATTCAGGGATGGTCAAAATAGATATTTCCGTTGAAATCTGGAAACCGAAATTTTTCGCTAATACAATACTTCCTTTACTTCGTACAAGGAAGTAAAAACAAAAATATAAGGCGGGCAGAATTTGAACTTGTGAATAATTATTACGGTGCCCCGACGTGGTACCGACTTAACCAATTCAGCTACGGAATACGTTTCCATGATTACTGTTTTTTAAAAATTATAAGTAATAACTGTGAAATTGCATTATACTTTTGCAAATTAAGAGTATTTAGATACTCTTCGATGCCAAATTAAATAATCTTTCTAACCATATCAAAAACTCCCGCTATAGTCTTGTGGGACAGATGATATTTGAAAAAAAAAACTGGTTTCCCATGTTAAATGCCTATGTCACGATTTTCAGTGTTCACACCGTATATATATATATATATATATATATATATATATATATATATATATATATATATATATATATATATATTAACATAGCTCTGATGATTGTTCATTAGGAACTGAAATAAAATGGCAATATAATAAAATAATTTAACTTAGACTGCATCTCCAATAATTTTTTTCCTAACATAAATATTAAACCTTGATGAGATGTGTATTCTCAACCGTTTGTTACTTTTTCATGACTATAATTTGTATCCCATGTACGTAGGTACATAGTGCAGTAAAGAAAGGATATTAAAACATTATAATACCCAGTCGGGCAGATTAAATTTTCATCATCTCATCAGTGCACTGCTGCACATAATCATATATGTATACACCACATTTGTTTGCGTTAGGTAACCTACAGAATGCCCAGAGCTACGCAGGAATGAGCAACGAGGTGTACTTTGAACCACTACGGGAGCCGGCTGTACGCCAATTGATTTTCTGGATCAATTACTGAACTAAGTGGATGTGCATCTATACTAATCTAATTGCTCCGGATTGTTCTTGCAAATGTGTAGAGAGACAGTTACAAGTAAACACTGATGTAACAATTAAACTTTGCAAACATTTACAGTTTTAGTTAAAATTAGGTGTGACATATTCAAACTTTGTATTTTGTCTATTAAATTTCATTCCATGTATTTAGCCTAATTACAGATTTGTCCAGGAACATATATAGGTCTTACTATAAAAGAACATGATTTTATTATATTTCACGATTTCAAGACAAAAACGACAAATTTGTAGCGGGTATAAGCCACTACACTT
>OY720453.1:61242990-61505490 GCA_963082715.1 Harpalus rubripes
TTTGATATGTTAATAATCATTTAAGATCTTTTAAAAATTAGTTATGACACATAAAAATATGATTGATCTTTAAAATAATTATAACATCTTTAAAAAAAATGTTTGATCTTTATGAAAAAAAGGAATTGATGACTATAATATCAAATTTGACATTTATAATTGTGATCTTTAAGGCAAAATATTAATCGCTAAACCGGCGATCCGCAGGATGCCAATCACTCCGCTTCGCTCCGTGTTGTCTCCCATCGACGCTTAATATAACATATCTAACTTTTCAGGGACGGCAAGAACTACATTAACTGTGGTTTCAACTGGAATGAAGAAGGGGCTGGAATTGTTGGACAAAAAAGTCTGTTGGACCCTCTAATAGTAATAAAATATTTGAAACAATTAAATTAGTGATCGCGCGAGTCTAAGACACCAAATATAAAACACCCCAATGCATCTTAATTCTAAAAGATCAGTTATTATATATAAAGACCATTAATTATTATTCTATTATAACTATTTATTAAATATCTTCTAAAAATATTAGTGATCACTGATTATATAAAAATATCACATTTAATTTCTAATGGTCAGAATAATAAGTTAAAAATCTTTCCATAAATTAAAAGATCATTCATATTTTTTAAATTTAAATGTCAAACCTATATTTTAATGGTAATTGTATATTTAAGGATCGGTTATTATGAAGGGGAGATGATAAAGCTATTATTATCAACAATTTCATAATTTCTGAATTATTAATATTAACGAGATTAATTTTATGAAACTTTTCGTAACACTTTGCAAGTTCTAAAATTTCATTAATTTCCCAATTTTAATACCATCTTTTCCCCAGATTAATTTCCCTTTTTGTTCATACCGAAAGTGAAATTATTAATTACAGATCTTTATTTTCCTCGCAATTCCATGGCCGGTTGGAAGTCATGCTGTAATAATGCTATGTCATTTGAAAATCCCGCTCGAGTGAAGGTAGTTAGAGTACGATTACCCTGAATGTAGCTTGTGTTACGACCTTGAGATGAACACCAGTGCCTACTTGGTAGTTACCGGTAAAATCGTCACGAGCAGAGAAACGTATCATCAAAGATACTCAAGATAATTATAGTGTGAAATAGTAAAGATGATTCAAGGAAATAACAGTTATTTCTTGTTTTGATGTGTTAGAACATGGAAATATTGTGACATAACCCATTGTGTTGTGAGGTAGAAATGTCAACAATGAAAACACCTACGTAATGTTATTGAAATTGTTTTGATTGTTGCATCATTTAAAAGTTCAATAATAAATATAAATATGCAAATAATAATAAATTGTTGTTCTTATTATATCATAAAAACTTGTTACCATACAATAAGGCAAGAATCAGAAAGACATACAATTATATTCGCAAGTGTTCTCTAGAAATCAAGTTAACCACTATAATGTATAACACAACTAATATTTCAAGGCATCCATATCCCTTAGTTTTAGAACCTGAATACGCAAAGGAAGTCCACAAAACCGATGTATAATTGTACCGAAAAAAGCTTGTATCTTTGAAAATGATTATTATAATAAATAAAATTTTGATAGCGCAGTGAAGGAAATAGACTCGATGAATGTATTGCACCTGATTATACAATTTAAATATTCACGTCCTGTAATATGATAACGGATTTCTAAAGAGACATGTAGCAATGGTGGGTGTTTGGTTTTGCGATGAACATCATCGAATTTCTAAAACTAGTGTAACGTGAGAGAGTACCAACAACATATGGTCCGCGAGCCCCCAGCCAGTGCGCGCGAGACGACGCCTGTGATAAAAGTTCTAGAGTCTAATAGCGAGAGAATGGGCGGAGATTGGGAAAACGATCGATAACATGGAAGGACAGTTGGCGATACTGAGGCTTTGGAAGAGTTAGTCCGTCAGAAGGACAGTTACATAAATAGACAGACAGTCAGCTAGTGAATGAGAAGGAGTGAATTCTGTCCGCGAAGTTAAATATACAGTTGCTGTTGAGTCAGTTGAGTATATAGACGCTGTGGGGGTCGGAGGTCGGATAGTTGAACATGACATAAATAAATAGTGACATAAATAGTGGAAATAAATAATCTTAGTGTTAGTGGTTAACTAGTTAAATTATATTCTTAGTCTTAATTGGTATTTAATATTTGTTTAACCTTTGTAATCATTCTTATTATCTTTTAAATATTTATTTAAAGTTTTAATAAACATCTATTTTAATTAAGAATGATTCTCTGATTCTTTTACACTTCACCCAAATAAATAAAAACGTTACACTACGTTTTGAGAGATCTAAAAAAATTAATTCATTTATTTATTATTTATGAGTTTTCCGAGTAAAAATGTATAAATAATCGTTTATTAATAATTCAATATTAACGAATGATTTTCTATTATTAAACGATTTTAGCACTAATAATCATAGATATTACCGATAAAATGCCAAAACTTTAAGTATCAAAAGAAAATAATTTTTTAAAAATTGTTCGCGAAATAAAAGTAGGCTTTCTTTTTGAACCCCCTTTTCCTTTATACGGAACAGATTGCAAATTAATATAAGAGTTACTAAAATAAGAATTTGTGTGAAAGGACTTCTCGCGATTACATAAATAGAATATGCAAATTCAATTTACTTACATATTTCATATGTAGATTTTATTACGGAATTGTTCCTTACCTGGAAATAAAGAAAGGAAATTAGTTTCGACATAAAATTAAATTAAAACGATTATTCTTGTCAAAATATTTCAACACAAATAATGATGTGTATATTTTATTTATTAATAATGTTTTCCTCAACAACATGTGTACAGCAAGGGCCAGATATTTTCGTTATTACTGATACTTGATACCTTTATAAGTAGTAGCATTTAAATTGTTAATACAAACATATTTGAGTGGAATGGATAATACTACTAAATAATAATGGAAGTCAAGATGAAACACTTCACAATTTGCCGACTGATATTATGTCATCATGGTAATGAATCTTGGGTTAATCAAAAATACAAGCTTTAAAAAAGTCAAATACATCGCCATGCTAGATAGAATAATAAAAAGAGACACGAGGAAAGAATTTCGACTAAAACCTATAATAGACTTTATTTTTATTATATTATTTTAAAAACCATGTACAAATCTATTACAAACATTGCTTATGAGTATATCTTGTTACGTAATGATTTCTTTTCCCATTAAATCTCAATTATTATGAATTATAACTGTACCTATTTATACGTTACTGTTGTTTTTTTTTTCTCTCTCTCTCTCTCTCTCTTTGAGCTAAATATTCAAACGCTATGAGATTGTACTCATCTACGAATTGTAAAAAGACTTACTGACTTCAATATACATATGTACAAGTCTATATTTTTACCGGTTTCAGGATATTAATCCATTGTTTACATGTACAAAAGTAAGCTGGTAACTAAGTAATAACTGCATCTGTACGGTAATATTATTACCATACTGACTTGTCAACAATGGTTAAAAAATGAAAATAAAATAAAATGAAGGTATAATGCTCCTCACCAATACATCCGAGGGTTGCCTTTTAAATTTTTATAAAAAGTGAAACAAAGTGTTTTATTGCTTTTCGATATATTCGCCTTTAAGGTCTATACATTTTTGCATAAGCTCAAATCAATTCTGGAAACATTTTCTCCACTCTGAAGCTAATATCGTAGAAACATGGTTTCGAAAGTCTTCAACAGCTTCTTGAGGTGATGAAAATCGCTGTTCACCCATCTTTTGTTTGACAGTAGGAAACAAAAAAAGTCCTTATGCGATAAATCGGGTGAATACGGGCAATGAGACATTAATTCGATGTTTTTCTCCTTCAAATATTCAGTTGTTTGACGTGCTTTATAGGAGCTAGGATTGTTGCGATGAAGAATGATGCGACGTTTTTTGTTGTTTTTCTTTATTTTATCGAAGACCGTTTGCAAACAAATTGTTGTATACCATTCAGCATTAACAATTCTTCGATCCTCTATAGGAATAGTTGCGACGTGTCCAGTACAACTAAAGAAACAAGCGATCATTTTCTTGGAAGTGCTCTGTGAACGAACAACTTTAGTGGGATTGGGTTCATCGTCAAACACCCAAACAGTACACTGTTTCAGGTTCATATGAATAAATCCAAGTTTCGGCTCCTGTAACAATGTTGTATAAGGATTTTGAACGTACTCGGTCGATTTTTTAAAAAAATTCCTGACACCAATCAACACGAGCCTTCTTCTGCGCTTCGGTCTAATTATGCGGAATCCATCTGAACAAATTTTTCTCACACCTAAATGTTCAAGCAAAATCGATTGTATTGCAGTTTGCGATATGCTAAGAGACGCCTCTATTTGTCTGTAAGTCACATACCGATCTTCTTTAATCATGTCGCGCACAGCATCGATGTTTCTCGGAACGACAAGCGATTTTGGCCGATCTTCTCGACTTTCATCACTGACGGACGTACGACCACGACGAACTTCTGCAAACCAATTGTAAACAGTATTCTCTGATGGTGCTTCATTACCAAAAGTTGCACGAAGCGATTCTATGCATTGCTGTTGAGTATGGTCTTTTTTAAAATCATAAAAAATCATCCAACGCAAACCTTCACGAGTGATTTCCATTTTTGCACAAACTTGCTTTTTTTAAACGTTCACTATCAACAACCTACTCGGTCAATTTCTAAGTTGCCACTGGCTTCGCAATAACAAACGTCAATGTTCACAAATACAGTGATGACTCAAATCATTAACGCCATCTATTTTTCGATTGTACAAACTTAAAAGACAACCCTGGTATAGATAACGTTAGTGTATCGTTCTAAATACGGTTTACTTTATTCTAAAATATGAGAAATAAAGCTCATAATTTGAATATTTGTCGTATTGACATATGTCAAAATAATTGTTTTGTTAACCACAGCATTTTGAAAGCATTAATGAGAGAATTTTCAAAAATTATATTTATTAATAATGTCTTCATTTTTTGAAACCGACCATCTATTGAACAAATCACGAATGTTATGAATCATAACAAGCCTTAGATGTCAAAACCTCGCTCTACGAGCTCCGATTTCAAAGAGATATCTGCGGCAGATATACATAACATTCCTAGGTATGTTATAGTCCGGTTGTTAAGGGCGAAATTTTGCCTCCACCCTGCATTTTATGATGCAAGCAATCCGTTTGGGTCATATGTTACTGAGACTATACCCTACCGATTAAGAGATGTAGCCACTCGGAAATGCCCCGAAGGCTCAAGTTATTGCGGGTTGTATACCTCTTTGGTGCAGTTTACGCCGTGGTGCGCAAACCATTGGATGTTCAAAGTTGAATTTTTCTAATAATAACAACAATGGAAAGGTCTTTGATGCTGCAGTGCAAAAAAATGTTTGGTTACATATAACGTAAATATTTGCCTCTTGAATTTAGCACATTGTGTTTTTTTGATGAAAAATCGGCCAAGGAAGCCAAAATATTTTTTTTGCACTGCGGCATCAAAGATGTTAACATTGTTATTATTATTATTATTATTATTATTATTATTATTATTAGAAAAATTCAAGTTAATGAGGTATACAACCCGCAATAACTTCTGCCTCCGGGGCATTTCCGAGTGGCTACATCTCTTAATCGGTAGGGTTTAGTCCCAGTAACATATGACCCAAACGGCTTGCTTGCATCAGAAAATGCAGGGTGAACTGCCTTAACATCCGGACTATTAATAGTTATTACATTTAACTGATAAAATTCTTAGAAGAATCTGTAAATGCAGGAAAGAAAGCAGTTAAAGCTTCAGCCAAAGTTAATTCAATACTGTCCGCAGGTAAATCACAGGGATGGCATGAGAAAAAACTATTAATGGAGTCTATAGTTGCTGCCTCTATGTTATATGGATCGGAAGTTTGGGCTCTTAGGTACTGGGAAAATCTTGAAAAATATCAAATTACTTTTCTTAAATCCCTCCTAAGGTGCCTCAAAACAACGCCAAGTTACATGATCAGATTAGAGACTGGGGCAACTCATATATTACCTCAAATTATAAAAAGAGCTCTAAACTGGCTAAACAAAATTTACCAAATGAACAACGATAGATATCCTTATCAAATTCTAAAAAGATTACAGATTTTAGACAAAACCACAAACAATAAACTAGATTTTAATTGGTTCACACAATTAAAATCCATATTAGACTTTTTCAACATTGATACATCATTTCTTAATTGCCGCTTTACAAAATCAAAGACTAAGACTGTTGTAGACAAAATCCAAAACGCTCTCTTGGACAAAGATATTTCATCTTTAAGAGAAGGCAATTTTAATTCATTTTATAAGCTAATTAAAACTGAGTTCGTTGTAGAGAATTATCTAACAATTAAATTAAATATTTTCAAAATACGCATTATTGCTAACCTCAGGTTATCAAGTAACAAATTTATATGTATCCATGTTAATAATATTACTCATTACTGGAATGCCACAGCGCTCTGTTCAATCTGTAATTTAAACAAACCAGAAAATTTGCAACATTTCTTCATAGACTGCCCGATCTATAAACCTTATCGTGATTACTACCTAGCCCTATACCTAAACGATGCAGAAGAGAACAATAGTAGTTTTCATTCTCTCTTGCAAAATTTATCTACTGATAAAATTAACAAAGTCGTGTACTACACTATTAAATGCTTGGCTTTGAGAAGTTTTTCTCTTAACGAATAAGTTTTGATCAAATATTTTTCTTATTTATTTTATATTTTATATCATGAAAAACATTTTTTGCATTGTTTTCCTTTTTTGTACTATGTGGTTGGAATGCCCCTAGTCACGTAGTTATTTGTATATTGGATCTTCATTACCCTTAAGGTTAAAGTAGTTAGCTAGATGCTTAGACGCAGTGTATTTGCACTACTTTACCTGTTTTTCTTTATTTTATATGTAATCAATTACTGGTTATGCTTATGTCAGCATTTTAGATGCTATTTATATGTATATAAAACTTTAATAATATTTTGCATTCATCATTATTAGTACCTAAGCATCTTTCGATTGTGATTTGGTTCTTTAATATGAATTTATTGATATACGATTATGATTAATTACCAATCTTCCTTTGTGAAAAGTTTTGTAACTTGTATCAAATAAAGATTATTATTAACTGATAATTAAATTAATTTTTATTAAAAATTTCGTGTCTGTCAGAGGCATTAAGAGTGTACACTTCAAGAACCATGCCCTTAATTTTGCGAATTTTGAAAAAATCTTTTTGATTGAGTAACAGCATATCAAAATGTATGTAAGTAGCCTAAAAAATTACCCTTTTCCAACACCCTTCTTATATATATATATAGATGAAGAACAGGAATGATAAATATTTATTTATTTCATTTTTTACTTGATAAATTTCTTCTCATTTTATCGTAAATTTGGACGTATCTGTCATCTGTAAATAATGATCCAGTAGACTGCCTCCTGGCCTGATGGCAGTTCTGTAAAGGATTTTCCGCGACACGCGCCATTGCGTAATTAACATTGTCATCGCACCAAACACAAAAGATTAATCGTTCTCAAGTCGGAGACCTGCACTGATTCATGACTTTCAGACATTTTTCCACGGATTTTCTGCTTAATGTCCGTCGTTACGAGATAATAACCGTGAAGATCACGGATTTCTTGATTGAGAGCAATGGCAGTGACTTTCGGGAAATTATTTCAGAGCCCTTGAACTTAAAATGAGCAGAGTAATGAGTCGAATTTTTTACTTTAATCAAATACTTTTACTCTTAAATGTTAACTCTGCACACAAATACAAATAATGACTTAATTAAAAGTAATCTGTAATTCGAGATAAAGAATCTGCTTCTATTATAGCTTGACATGAAAGATAAGAAAGTTACGATATTAGGTACAATCCAGATTACTTTAATTAGGAGTAATAAAACTCAATTTTCTTTATCTCCTAGTTATTACTTGTATTAAGAAATACTTTGCATGGTAATGCAATGATGGTGAAAATATATTATGACAATTACTTGAAATATAATGCAACGTGAGAGAATAGGTACCTACGACACTTGGTCCGCGCGAGCCCCCGACCAGCGCGGGCGAACCGACACGTATGAATAGAAGCGTTCTAGTAGGAGGAGCCTAGGTAGGAGATCATAACACAGATGCGGCGCGCGTAGGCAGGCGATGTAAGGGGACTACTGTGTAAACAAGAGGGGAGATAAGCGTAGTTACCGGGGCATTGTTATGAGAGTAGACAGTTTTTTTTAGAAAATAGAACAACTATATAAGCGACCTATGTGTGTGCGATGCAGTCACATAGAGTGTTAGTCCGTCAGAAGGAGAGTTACCTGAATAGACAGTCAGCCAGTTCATTGAGTCGAAATAAATAATCAGTAATATTGTGTAAATAAATAGTCGTGTTAATTGTTTAAATAAATAAATAGTGTTAGTGTTTAGTTAATTATATTCATAGTCTTAAATTAGCGTATATATCTTGGTGAAATTGAGGGTGTTCAATTGCGTGGCCGTCCAGTGTGTAAGTGGATGGATATGATTGATAAGGTACTAAAAGAGAGAAAGTCTCCGAGTGGGAAGAGAAGAAGAGCGTGTATTAATGCGATTATGAATGTGGCCGAGGCGAAAGAAGTGTGCTTAGACAGAAATGTGTGGCGAATGATGATTATTTCGTAACTTTTATTGTGGTCCGGTTGCGGTATTTCGCTACCGAAAATCGGCCACTTTAATAGGTTAAAAGTGAGGAATATGTTGTACCTATAATGTCAGGTTAGTAAGAATGTTGTTTAAAGAGAGAGTGATTATTTTTTGGTTGATGTTATTTTTATACTTTCGTGTTTGTGCGTGATTTTATGTATTTATGTATGTATGTATGTCTTAAATTAGTATTAATTATTTGTTTAATATTAGTAATCGTCATTGTTATCTTTTAAATTTTTATTTATCGTTTTAATAAACATCTATTTTAATTAATAATTCTTTGATTTTTACACTTCACCCAAATAAATAAAAACGTTACAATAATAATACATATGAGTGTGTCAATTTCTGGTTATTTAAAGTAATAACTATACATATATTTGTACACGGGCTCTAAAAGCTATCCTGGAGACAGCATAACAGGGATCACCCTTATTGTACGACTATGGCAATTTTTCTGCACCAATTAATAACAAAATCAAGGTGATATAAATTAATTTTAATATTTTTATATGGAGGTCATAGTTAGGCAATGATACAATGGGATCCGGTACTCTTTTTTCAATTTTTTTTTTTCTGAAAGATTTAATAAAATGATGAATTTTAACGTTTGTTCCACTTTCCAAATGTGTATAGTTTTTGAAATATAATTTTTAAAATTTAATTAATTTTGTGTAATGTCATATCTGTAATTTTACTTCGCCTACTGACTAAAGTTGTTTATATCTGTCAATGTCATTAATTCTGCCAAAAAATAATGTCAAGGATGGTTAACTAGTGACAGCTGTCACTTTCAGAAAACTATAGTTGTACCTAGTCAAAGGAAAAATCTGTTGTTATAAATATTTAAATAAATATGTTTTATTTTAATAAAAATAGTAAATATTTTATACATTTTCATATAAAATAGAATGACATATAAAAAAATCTGATGTGGACACCACACGACTTCCTTGTACACAAGACCAATATGAAGTATAGACCCAAGTATAAAATTGCACGTATTTGACGTAATTTGACATTAGCATCTATTTTTTATTGTTTTGTTATTTTTTGTCCTAATCCATAGCAAGCTTCATTACAAAAAACAAAAATTATATAAGTTTTAAATATACATATCTCGCTTATACAAAAGGCTAATTTAATAATACTTGATGTGCTAGACACAGAATTTAATTCTCTAAAATTTTTATTTGAAGCATTTATTTCTAAAATCAAAATGAAACCATTTTATTGTACAAAAACTGTTAACAACTTAAGGTAATATGTCACTTCCGGTTAGCCTGTTTTAACCAAAATCCACTATGTTATTCCAATTGACATAAGAGACTTACATACCAAATTTGAAATGTGTTAGATTATATTTTAAGATAGTTTTTCATTAAAATCTATTATAGGCTTCAAATAAAGTACTATTTCTAGAAATTATGTAATGACCAAAAAGGGAGGTGCAGAACTAGATGTTATAGCAGTCCTAAATACAAAATTTCAACTTTCTACGGCTTACCGTTTTTGAGTTATGCGAGATACATACGCACGTACGCACGTACGTACGTACGTACAGACGTCACGACGAAATTAGTCAAAATGGATTCAGGGATGGTCAAAATGGATATTTCCGTTGAAATCTGAGAACCGAAATTTTTCGCGATTACAATACTTCCTTTACTTCGTACAAGGAAGTAAAAATGCATTTTATTTTCACAAGTTTTGTATAATATAAAATTATATTCTTTTCGTTTGGTGCACTGATACAAAAATACGGTTGTGAGGTCATATCGTTATAATGCTAATCGTTTTTATTAAAATTATAAACGAAATGTTTTATATTTTAAAAATATTTTTGTACAAAATCATTTAGAATTAGTCATATTTTCATAATATGATAAAATATATGCAACTTTTTTTTAGTACCCGACTCCATTAAAACGGAATTTGTTTCAATGCTAAGTATAAATAAACTTAAAAATAATCAAAATATTGTTGTTTCAATGAAATAACAACCATTTTTTAACCTATAACTTTATTTATTGTTGAAATTGGACTGTTTGAATCAATTGAACATAAATTAAAAAATAATTTTTTTAAATGTAGAATTTACATTTTTACCTGTATCGTCTGACCTACTCACTTTTTCAAATAACTATACATCAATAAAATGATATAATGAGAAAACTTGTATAGTTTAACCAATTTATCATTTAAGCCTCATTCACAATACGAAATTACTGGTTAGTGTTAGTAATTATGGTTAGCGCAGAAAGTGCAGCGCAAGTCTGCGTTATGTTCAGTTAGCGCAAGAGTTTGTAAGCTCCAAACTTAAGGTTAGTGTTTAACAGAGTAGCCAATCACAGAACAGAGTAGAATGAAATAGATATACCGTAGAAAAAGAATGATGGAGTTTGACAGTTGTTACAATGTTATAAATAAACATTTTTTCGAATGCGTGTCTCATTATACAAATAATATCAGTTGTGTGGTTTAAAAACAATGTAAGCTTATTTTTTGATCTATTTTATACAACAAAAAAATAAAAATCTGATGTGGCCAGCACATTACCTTCCGTCAGTTCAGTTCTATATATTTTCTACAAATTTCATACGGAAAGTTCCTTGCTAAATTAAATATTCTATTTCTTGTACATTAGCTTCCGGCAGTTGCATGTATTTTATGCAAATTTCATACAGAAAATTATTATTTTGTGACGTTTTCTATATACAGTGTAATGTATCTGCAGAAAAAAAAGATTTATTATTATTATTTCTTGTACATTACCTTAAAGCAGTTGTATGTATTTTATACAAATTCCATAGAGAAAGCAAAAGATCCTATATTTCCAGTAAAATTATAAAACAGACACACTATGTCAATTTGACTTGACACTGACATCTTTCAATCAGAATTTTCTTAATATAGTAGTTGTTTCCACAGGTATGGCTACTTTATGAAATTTAATTTCTTTATAATTTTTTAACTCAATATCCATTTAATATTAAGTATAAAATGCAGTCAAATCGTATAGAGAATAAAATATTCTTTAATATTTATAATAACATCAAATGTGAAAAAATTATATTTAACATAGTTTTTTCAAGAAAAACTGTTAAAATCTTCAAATGATGGTACTTCCGGTTGACCAATTGTAACCAAAATCTAATCAGCTCTTCCTATGGATGTAACGAAGAAGTATACGAAAAAATTATAATTTTTGTAACTGTAGTATTAGAGTTATCGCAGACGAAAATTTTGTTACACACACACATCCACACATCCACACACACACACACACACACACACACACACACATCCACACACACACACACACATACAGACATCATCGTAAAAATAGTAAATTCGTATTCTAGGGACTCTAAAACGTGCTTATTGAGTAAAAACTCATCATCGAATTTTTTGACCAAAGACAATACCTTCCTTACCTAAAGGTGACGGAAGGTAAAAAAGAAAGATATACAAAAATATTAAATAATAGTCAAATCTGCTAAACAAGAGGTATAAAATTAAATAAGATCTTAAAATTTTTGAATCAAATGTACTATTTTACTAACTAAAATAGTTATTCGTAGTCGTTAATTTCACGTATTGTGAACGCTCTATACCAATTTAGAAAATAGTGAGAGGAAGATAGGTGCAGTATGACCTTGTTTTTTGATTCTATAATATCGGGATATTTTCCAATCAATCAACAAGATCAAACTGCACCTATCTGTTTACCACTATTTTCTTACGTGAAACGAAGTATAATAATTATAACCAGTAACCATAACTGCTAACACTAGCTACTAATTTCGTATTGTGAAAGAGGCTTTAGAGTTCTTGTGTCCTCAGTCAGGGCTCGTTTGGAACACCTGAATTTAAATGTCCATATTTAATTTTTTTTTCAATCAGTTAATAAACACAATAACTACTTGCCTTTTATTTTTCATAGCGTAGGACTAGGACACAATTTAACTTCCTATATACGATCGAATACGCCATTATTGGAATTGTAGATAACACAGATGTAAAACAATTTAAAAACGTTTGTGTTCGTGCAATATTGCAAATGAAACACAAATGAATAGTGAAATTGACGTCAATAGCTACAAATTTGCTATTTCCACCGATTAGCAACATTCATTCATGTTAAACTTTATGTTGAACAAGCGCTTTATATCATGATAAACATGAAGTGAGTAAAACAAAGAAGATGAGATGACGAACGATTACTCTAAAGGTCTTAAAGCCACGCCATCGTAAGCAATTTCATAAAGACATAAAATGACATGAAATTTGCTACGAGATTTAGCTTGTCTTGAAAACTGCACATTTCATTGAATGGAATATGCATATTCAAAATTAGTTTTTAATACATTTCTCGCAGCAAAGTAAACTTATTTTATTTTGTCTTGTGAATGTGCGAGTATATCCCATCTATTTCTCTATTCTAGAAATCAAAGAGAGAAGCCTGATGAACATATTCATATTCATCAGAGCTCATACAAGTTTTCTGGTCGCATTTCATACATGGCCACAGAAAACTCATCTAATTTTCATCTACGCTCAATACGTAACTAAGAGTTAATCACATTCATATTCATCCAACACACAAACTTGAACTGCGGACATAATCGTAAACCCCTTCCCTCAAAGAGGATGTTATAATGAACAAAACTTTTCATTCATTCAAATCAAATATTTGTTTATTTTAAATTTCCATTATATTGCGTTCGTAGTGTTTTTTTGTTTCTAGGGCAAGATTGCATTGGAAAACAATTTGCTAGACATTATGTCGACTGTTATAAGACGAGGGTAAGAGCAATAACAGATAAATAACTTTTTATAAACTTTTCTAAATTATAGTTTCAATAATCATATTTTAACTCTGTTTATCCATCTAAGTTATAAATGTCAAAATTCAATTTAGAAATTCTGTCACGATATTTATTTGTTGATCATTAAGTCTAGAAATTATTATGCATACGTGCGTGATTAAGTTTTTAAGTTACAAAAAAGGGCGGTTAGAAATATGTTCAAACACTGCTTTCGATCATCTTGCCAAGATTTTTTTAAAAGAGAAAACCTTTTAACCCTTCTAATATAAATAATTTACAAACACACGGTGACATACATCAGTACAATAGGTACGCGTGGAAAAGTAATACTAAAATACCAAAACTTAATTTAAATAAATCAAAAATTAAACCTAGCTACTTCGTATTAAAGATTTATAATCAATAGCCACAATACCTGAAGGATATAACGGAAAATAGAAAATTTTAAATTGAATTAAAAAAATATATAATAGGGGACTACAGCACAATTGAATTAAGAGAATTTAGAAAAAAATATTGAAAGTATATGCTTAATAATGAATATTAATAAAGAAATAAAACGATATAATTGAAATACTTCGGAAATAAGGGGGTTTTTCTTATAGCATCTCGTCACTGATATGAATTCCATATATATTATTTTGATTGGCGGCTCAAAGACGGCCTATAAATATATAACGAATAGGTACCAAGTTAGGGGAGAAATCTACTACCAATGGAAGTAGAGAAATTCAAATAGTGGAGGCGTGGATATTAGTCCAGTACTGCAAATCTCAAACAGTTTTTATTTGAATATAAATGTTTTGCACAAAATTTAATAATTTAAATACATATCCAATTATAAATCATGTAGACAGTATAATAATATTCATTTATTTTTTATAAATATAATTTAGAAACTACATATATTTCAAGAACATTTAGGTCCATGAAGAAAACACTTTGATATAAAAACATATTCGTGACGTCACATCTATATTTTCAAATTTCGGGGGACAATAACTCTTATTAATAGGAATTTTTTCACCGGATTTTCACAGACAATCTTAGTTTTACTTATATGTTCAAATAAAATTATATAAAAATGGTCGAATCCCTTATTGATGAAAGTTTCTACATTATCGAGGATTTTTTTAAACACTGGTTTTAACATTTTAGGCTGTACTATTTATAATGTATACTTGTATGTGTCAACTATTCCTATACTAATGTATTGGTCTTTGAAAAATAAATAAATATATATATATATATATATATATATATATATATATATATATAATTGGAGCAAAATTAATTTGTGGTGACACATTGGTCTCGGTCGTCCTCCAGCTTTTAATACAAACGTGCCACTCACCATTACATGTCTGAACATGTTCATATTATCCAATACGGCCGTGTGAGACCACCTGACACCTCTGAACCATGTTTATAACTCCAACAGTAATATTTGACTGAATATATTTTATATATTAAATAAATTATCCACAAAATATGAAAAAATATACTTGCAAAATTACTTTCTGTATAACCCTGAATTTATGACCACATGATGTCACACTGGTTTCACAAAATTTCTGACACGTCAGGCCGCACTCAACCCTCTAATATGTGTCAATGATATATTAAAGACCAGTGCGGCACCACGCAGTCGAACATATAATTTGGCATTATGAGTCCACATGGGTCTCACGCGGCCAGAACGGTAAAAAAAGTGTGAGACCACGTTGGCACCACATGGGAATTAAAGTATTATATATATATATATATATATATATATATATATATATATATATATATATATATATATATATCAAAGACTGTTTCTCAACAGTGGATTTTTTTGTAACTAATTGATGCTACGTTTTTCTTTGAACTTACAGTTAAATTAACAGACTGTTTAACCGGTGATGAAATTGTATAATTTTTGAATTTGCAAATATGTGCAAATATTGTCTAAATTATTTTAAGAAGGAAATGGATAGTCAAATAGAAAAAGAAAACGAACATTTCCTACATATCATTTTATTTGAGTTTAACAGAGGTGTTAAAGCATCAAATGCCGATAGAACCATTTCTGGTTTACGAAGAGAACGCCTTTGGACACAGTACAGTACGAAAATGGTTTTCTCGTTTAAAGAAGAGCCATTTTGACATAAATGATTCTTTATTTCCAAAAGAATTATGTTACTTTGGTTCTTACAAAGGTTGCTGTTTCTTTTATAATGATAGATAAAATAATATGAATCGTTCCGTGAAATTATGGTTATCAATGTAGAACTAGAACAAAATTTAATACTTCCAGATACACAAACCTTGATGATTGATGATATTCAAGTTCATTTGCATAAAAAAATACTCCTACAGAATTTGGTAATTAAGCATTTTGGATGTAGATCATAAAAGTAGGTGAAGCATGATTTCAATTAAAACAAAAAAAAAACTAAACGGTTGTAAATTAATTTTTTTTAATTCATTTATTTACAAACAATCAATAGCTCTTCAACTGAAGCATGAAGTATAAGATTTTTAAATTATTTTCTCTTCTTTTGTTGGTAGCTTTCACAAAAATTGTCACTTAAGCAAAAACAAAATTAATTAATACAAATAATTGAATTCATTCATAGACAGATCAGTGTCAGACGGTCTATTTTTCTATCATTTTGAAAGATTATCATAGCCTAAATTAATTATTTATCGACCTAATTCACTAATACTATGTTCCGTAAGTCAACCAAAAAACCTGTATCTTGATTCCGGGTACACCATGGTTCCTGAATATTTTCATCTATTTTGGAACAGATTGACATTAATTGATATGACATTTAAAATTGACACAACCTAACAATACAAATTAATTAAATGAATGATACCGTTGAATTATGCCAATAAAAATAACACAATCACCAATATCTCCAATATAAATAATGTTTTCATACTTACATCTATAAAAATTATTAGTAATACAACTAAAAATGCGGTTTAGAAATTTGACACTGACGGTTATCATTTGATTTTGTTATGATCCAGGATTATTTCGTGGTTGCCGTGGTCCGACTTTTACCAACCTTTTTCAGGACCCGCGTTCCAAATGGAAACCGGTAAATAATTTCAGGACTTACGGAAAACCGTAAATCTGGTCGAATCGGTTGCGTTACGGAACATACTATAAGATAGTTGTCAACATAGTCGTTAGGTAACAACTGAGAGTTAACAACGAATTTAGTAACTCTTCTAACAACTGTCATTCAATTGATATTCAGTAAATACATAATTAACGACATTGTTAAAAACGGTCGTTCTGAACAATCTTTGTTAAATATAGCAGTGAAGTTATTAACAAGTGAGTTAAAAGGCATGTCGATTCTCAATATATGTACACATTTCTATTCTATTCACAACCTAAAGTGACAGATTTTGATTCGTTTGACGTTTGAGTTTTTTTATAATGAGTGATAAGAAAATTTTGGGGGCTTGCAAGATGTTCCGCGGAACAATATTCTCTAATGGTAGATTTCATGATAATTTTGCACTAATTAAATAACAAAGCTAGTTTTGCATTTCAGTTCTGATAACTGCTAGTTGGAAATTTTGCAAATGGTTGATTGACTTGAAAAATTAAAATTATGCCCTGTAATCTCTTTATAAGATCCATAGCTAGGCGTAGAAATTAAGTGTTGGGAGAATCTGATGAAGTTCTCCAGTTTAGTATACATGTTTATTCATTCGATGCGACCGATTTTGAAATTTCAAGAATCTTATCATCGGGAATGACAGATGACCATCGTCTAGAAGTTTTAACAGTAAAAATAATAGAAATTTGACATTGTTGAAATGGCTGTTCAAATTTAAATGTGTAAGGTAAATAAAAATAAATTTCAAAAAATTTAATTTAGATCTTTTCGGAAGAGAATGAGACCATCCAATTCACGAATTAAACAACACTTGCTCAGTTTGAATATCTCTGTAAATATTTTTTTCCCGATATCAGTATCGAGAATGAATAACTAACATCTCGCAAATTTCTTTGAATAAATCTAAAATCTTGTTCAAAAATGTATGTAATTATTGGGCATGTAGGTATTATATTAGTTTATAAACAGTTTACCTTTGCTGTCGTCCCTCTATTTCTAGTAAAAGTTTATTTCCTGACAGAAAATTTTCAAGAAAAACCATTTACCAACGATTGTTCAATACTAACAACGAGAGAAATGCAGTTTCTAGATTAACAACTCCACATAACGACTAGTTGTTTTTTTTTTTAGCAACTTGATGTAATAGTGAATAGGGATTTTGAACTTAGGAACTGACACACAGCCCGATTCTGTAAGAAAGTGGTTAAGGATGTGGATAAGTAGCAACGTTACTAATTTTTATATTTTAAACCACAACAGTAACCACATGATTTAAAACTGTATTCCGTAAGAATTTTTTTAGTAACGTTAATTTTTATAATTTTAACAACGTGGTTATTTTAATCGTGTGAAGTTGGGTTTTGACGTTTCAGAAAGCGATTTATAAAAAACTAAAAATTCGTTAAGTATTCGACAAAGTAAATATATTTTACGTAATAATGCAATTACATAGTCAATATTATTAAACTTAATGTATATTTAGACATACGAGTTTACTTGCACAATAAATATGCAACCAAAACAAAGAGCCTGGTGTACAGCAGATCAAATGGAAATAATGATAAATTATATTCAAGAAAACAGAATTATGATAATAAGGAAAACACATCCTAATAGGACCAATGAAGTTTTATACCACTGGCTGAGGGCCTTAATAAAGTAACTACTGCAGTTGAGAAATTTGCAAGTGCAACTGAAAAGTTAGCTTCAAAACAAAGCGTACATGTTAAATGTAAATATATAAGTGTAGGATAAAGCAATAAATGTTTATTTATTTTGGTTTAATATTTAAGAGTATAATATTTATTTTCATAATTAACGTTCTCATTTTCTTCATTGTTCTCGTCATCCTCATCGTCATGCCCTATGTTATAGGTTAGACAAATAATCAAATTTATGACCATTACTTGTGGTAATCGGTAAAGTTTTTTAAAATGACTTACTGAAACATCAAACGGAATTGCAACGTCTCTTATATACTTAATTTGTAATCTCAACCTATTTCTGAAAAAAAAAATTAAAATCGGTTTATGAACGTATTTCATATTTATAATAGTTAAGACATAATACTTACTGTCTATCGACTTCTTGTCCTACTAACATTAAATTTAATTCAAAAATAACACCTACAGGATTCATTTAAAATTATTAATAACGTTGCTTACTCATTAACAACCACAAAAATACCGTTGCTACAATACCAACTTCGTTAACCACAAATCGTTAAATTTTTAACCGCTTCAGGCTTATAGAATATGAAATACATAAAAGTTGTTAAAAATAGCAACAAAATCCAAATAGCAATGTCACGTAGAGGTGGGCCCATGAGTAACTTTCTGTTCACGATCACGCACGCTCACGGAACGAAAAATTTAATCACGATCACGATTTTATTTTGGCACTCACGCCCGATCACGCCCTGCGGGTCACGTTCGAGTCACGTAATTGTTTCTATGTACATTTAAGCCTGTTTAACACAGTCATAAGATGTTATCAAATTTGTTAACAAATTGGTAATAAGTTAGGTAACAGATTGGTTTCATTGGAAACGAATGTTTATGGACAAATAGGTTGTTCTATTCCATCACAAATATCATTATAAATTTGGTAACAAATTTGTTAACAAAATTATGATCGTGTTAAACGGGCTTAAAGATTTACATATCTTTAGTGAAATCGGAACAACTGTATATACAATTTTGGGTACAACAATAACACTATTTTTACGCAAAAAAATACTGTTTACATATACAATTTTTTAAATAAAAAATAGAAGAAAACTTGTACTCACGCCCGATTAAATCACGACGCAAATTTTAAATTATATTCACGATCACGCGGGTCACGTCGTGACCCATCGTGACCCGACAAAATCACGGCCCGCGCCCACCTCTAATGTCACGTGGTTGCTAATCCGTAACCATTTCCTTACAGACTCGGGCTGTGAATTTAAGAACTGAAAATGGTTGTTAATTTTAACAATTTTGCTTAGAGAATTAGGCCGTATATTTGTATCCACTCCTGATATTAATTTCGTACAATTAATACAAATCCGCATAGTAAATTAAAAATCAATTATTTTCAATTATCCATTCTTAAAAATCTAACTAGGGCTAACCTATAAAAATGTAACCCGGACTCATTAGGGTTTCGCGAGCTCAATTAGCGACTGCGTATCTGGGTTGTTGATTAAAATTAATTAAAACAGTTTGCGGGGAGGGGTAACTTTCAGGGTTGTGGTTTTTCAACGGCATTCATCAGCAGCTAAAGACGCCAGTTTAGAGATTGCCAAGTCAAGCTGTAGTCAGCTGTTTCAGGAAATTTCAGTATGGAAGGCGTTGGAATTATTTTGAAAGTGACGCTGATAAAGCTGTTTATGTATATTACAAAGTTTCTGCATGGGTGGAAGTATATAATTATACTTAATCGAAAAACGAAAGCTAGTATCGCACTTTAAACCACATTTTGCATATTTTGTAACGACTAAATTACATATGAAAATGTCGGATATCACCCCAAAAATAACGATAGCCACGGAATTGAAACAAAAATTAACAAATGTTAATTTATCTGTCAAACTAGGTTAGTTTATTTTATTATTATCTGTAAATTAAACTCACTTGACAGAGTTACCGTAATAGTAATTTGCATTGTAAAACCGTTACTCAGAACTTTTCGGGCGTTCACGGTACCTAACGAGCGAGAGAAGCGATCTTCTGCAAGCACGTAAATTTCAGTTGAGCATTGTATGGTTTGACTAGCGAATGGAAGTTGACGTTTAAATTATTTTGTCTCACTAAAGTATTATGAAATGTTTATTGCTAGGATACGGTGTATATAAACATATCTGTAACAACCGGGGCATTATATGAGGGCATAATAGTTCATTATGCCCTCATTAAAATCCGATTATCGTTTATGGACTTTAAATTAGAAATAATATGAATTATATATAATGAAAATTACTTTTTAATTATAATTCATTACAATAATAATAAGGATTGATTACAATAATTAATACATTAATTGATTACTACAATTAATATTATAAGAAAACAGCTTTGAAAGCACAACACAGACATCATTTTTAATTTAATTATAATACTCAAAATTGATTATGAAAACGGCCTTAAAAAGCGATTTACTTTCACCACACATGTAAATAGTAAGTGCGTCGAAATTCAGACTGCAATGTTTCGCATTGATTTTTGACGGATCACTAATTTTTTTGGGGACGATATTTATCCACGTTTGAATTCATTCTTGATATTATTTACCGTCACATGTGACATCCAAAACAGTACAAACTCTTTAAAATGTAATAATATTCAGAAATTAGTGCATAAGAAATAAATAACTGAGATCTTTCATGTGAAAACGAACCTCAAAATATAATACTTTCATCTTCTACAGACGAGAATAGAATAATTAGGGGATAATTTATATAGAAGCATTCAAATTAAAAAATAAATAGATGTTGATAATAAACAAATCAATTAAACAACATCCTTAGCAACGCCAATTCTTATACATTAATGTAATCAAAATTATTATAAATGAAAATTTATTTCACATACTCTTGTGAGTAGTGAGACATAAAATCTTACATGCACCACGAGCGTTACTGGTCGTGGTCAGGGCCGGATTGGCCAGTCGGGAAAATCGGGAATATCCCGAGAGGCCGCGTCTTTTTGAGGCCGCCGCTCGGTGATTACAAACTAAAATTTGAGTACGTAGCATCATCTAATTAACTTCATCGCGTAACCGTTCTTATTTAGATTGTTTTTAATACTTTTTAGTTCTTGACAAAATTTCTTTCGGTGTTGCAGATATAGTCCGAGCTCGAATATATGTTTTGATAATTGCCTACTTTGTAGATTTTGAATGATTGGAATTATAGTTAAGGTATTGTCCGGTGTTGGTGTGCTGGGTTACGATAGGGTAGACTGATGTTACTAGTCCATGGTTCGTTTTCTCTGTTAAAACATCCAAAAACGGAGGAACTCCATGAGATTTTTCTCCATTGGGAACCTAATATAAAGTATCATCGACATATCTAAGCCAAAGTTTAGGACTTATATTGGCTGTATCTAGTACTAATTCTTAAAAAATTCCATGTATAAATTGGCTATAACTGAAAAGAACCCATCAGCAAACCATCTTCTTGTACAAAATATCTATCTTTTTCTTGGAAATATGAGTTCTGTAGGCAGCGCTGCAAAAGTTCCATAATATCATCAAGAGGCAAGTCGGTTTTATCTTTTAAGTTGATATCTTTTTCAAGCCTTGTTTTGATCATTTCTAAAAATTTCTAGTAAATAAACTTACAACATCAAAGCTGACAAGAAGATTTTGTGGTTGTAATTGTATGTAGCTCAAAAGTTCTACAAAATGTTTTGAATTCTTCAAATAGAAATTGTGAAGTTTGTAAGTAGAAGAATTTATGGACCTTCTGACGGGTTTCTGATATGCTTAAATCTTTCTTGTGGATTTTTGGAAACTCCCCCGTACAGGTGGGGAAACTTGCTAAAATATGGAGTGATATCTGTTCTTGTTATAAACGGAATATAATCCTTTATATGTCTTAAGAGCACGGTACTCTTTATTTTCTATAGACGTAGTAGAATGTTTCTTATAATTTCCTTCATTCAAAAGCTCTTCTATTTTCTGATTATATAAATTGGTATCCAATATTACTGAAACACTTCCATTATCTGCGGGTAGAATCTTGGTTGTGTTATCTTTCAATGCTTTATTTATTTCGTTTTCAAGATTATGTTTGATCAGATAATTTTTTGTTTCAAAATTTTCCTCACTCTCCATTTATTAATGATTTCATATTGTCTATAACTTTTAAACGAAACTAAATGTTATTTTCTTAACTACACAATGTTCTATATTTTAAATAGGTACTATATTTAGGAGCGTTTTTTATATTTCAACATCTTTTATAACTGTTCAATTTCTATGTAGGCAAAAAATTCGTATTATCCAACACCAAAACTAATTTATTATTTTCTGGCAATATAATTACAAATTTTAAAAAAAACTGGAGATGAGGCTGATCATATTAGAATTTTCCCGGGCCGCTGAATCTTCCCAATCCGGCCCTGGTCGTGGTTAAGTTACGGAATATACTAATATGAGATTCAGAATGTTATGTGGTTGCAGCCTGAATGTACAAAACTCTCGTATACTAGTAATATAAAAATAAATGGAAAATTTAAGTTTATACTAAATAGTAAAGAAGCAAAAATATCTGTAAAATGGAACAAAATATGTATATTATTTAATAATAACTGAACATAGTATGAATTTTTGCAGCATTTTTATGTTAAACTAATTTTCCGCTAGAGGAACTTTTAGAGAATACAGCAATTGTTCATAAATTGCTCTTATATTGGCAGGCGATTGTTTCAAACTTCGTTTCTTCATTTTCTACACTTTCATACCTAGACTGCATTGCGCAAGAGAATTCATGTAGTATGTTTTTTTAAACTTTTTCTCTGGCGCGAAATAAATGAAAAGTGAAAAACATGAATACCTTTTTGCTCGCTCAGAAAATTGTTTCCATTATACAGCCGACAAGAAAATGTCAAAAGAATTTTAATATTTTGTTCTTTATTTCACATTCTTTTGTACTCACATGAAAACTTGACGTACAATGTTAGTAACGACAAAAAGGCAAAAAGTGCATCATGTGATGTGGAATTTGTCAGGCAAAACAGAAGTAACGATTGAAAAAATGAAAAAATAATGAATTGTGTCCTTCATATCAGTCCTGTTCTTTTTATGCGAAATACGCACCAATGACAATTTTTAGTATCAACATACTGTCATTTCGTTAATAAATTCTTAAGCGTACTTACGGGCCCATGATTAGTTCAACCGGTTTACATTTTCAACAAACAAAGTATAAAACTAGCGCAAATGGTGGAGAAATTGCCTTTAGTTAGTTTAAAATATAAAGGTATTGGGTTGAAGATTACTCTTTAAATGTCGTTCATTCTATTATTACCTGTAATTTAGCCCATACTTTTTGAATTAATGAGCCCAAGACTTTTAAAAATGAAGATTAGCTTAAACTTTTTTTGCGAATCGTTAATTTTTATTAATCTAAATACATAGCTACATCATTACTTATGCTGGAAACTATATTGATTTCCTTTCCTATTGTTCTATTTACTTTTTTTAAACGTTACTATTATTAATTTGAAATGATTAGTTCTTTGACAGCGACATTTATCTGTCAGTTACATACATTTGAATAACTGCGTAACCAAGGAGTTTTGCTCCGGGATTTAAATTATAGATAATTTTATAAATTTATCCAAAAAATAAGTTGAAAAAGAATAATGCAAATCTGTAAAAAAATTAATAATGTTTAATTTTTATAACATAAATCTCGAAAACATAACCTTTAAAGGTATTTTTCGAAGAAAAAATATTTTGAGTTTCAAGTAAAGTACCATTTCCGGTTTTCTGATTTACACCAAAATCTAATGGGCTCTTTCCATATTAGAGTAAGGTAGAAATACAAGGTTTCAAATTTTTTTGAATGATAGTATTTGAGTTAGTCACAAACACACACACACACCCCCACACCCACACATACACGCACATACACACACACACACACACACACACACACACACACACACACACACATACACACACACACATCATCATCATCATCATCATCATCGTGAAAATGTTAAAATTGGATTCTAAGGGCCTTAAAACGCGGTCCTTTACTAAAATCTCGGTATGTGATTTTTATCACGATCCCTATACCTCCCTTACAAGGCTAGTGGGAGGTAAAAATGAGTCAAAAACATACTTAGTAATAAATTGATATTTTTGCAGTAATTGGCAAAATCCGAATTTAATGGACCTTTCCAATTTAAGGGCTATCTCTTTCTATCGCTGCAAATAGTAAGAAAATGGCGCGAACAACTGCCAGTTGGGCTGTCAAACGAAACGTCAAAAATATTGCAGTCATTAAAATACCTGTATTCTCAGTGAAAATTTGCATCGTTAGACATTTTACTTTCAATAAAAGCTTTTGTAACTTATTTCGATAAGATTTTTTAAAGTTATCTTACATTTTACGTCTAATTTTTTTAGAATCAAACGTCATAGATCTCAGTTGTTCTTACTATGCGCAGATCCCCATTGCGCATATCTTCTATCTCTTTAAATTGGAAAGGTCCATTATTACCTTCATTTTCAAATATTTTCCTTAGCAGTCATTTGTTTTTAGGTTTTATAACAATTTTTTATAGGGGGTTAAGAATTTGAAAGAAGTGGGTTTTGTTTCCGTATCAAGTGATTTTTGGTTACTTTTTACCATTAAAACTACCAATGAACAAAGCTTATGTTACCATCAAATAATGTAATTTTATAGCAGGTTTAATAAAAAAGAAAAATTGTTTCTTAAAAAATCACCTGGAAATGTTATGCAATAACAAAACCAAGAACTAAAAAACAATACAAATAAAAATTGATATTAAATTAAATTGTATTATTTGCTGGTAAAAAGCTTTGTTAATTGGTACTTTTGTGGTAAAAAATGACCAAGTTGAATTATATTCAAAATATATTAGTGACCAAGTCCAAGTCATAATCCACGCCCTCCTTCCAAATTACTTTACTCTACAAAAAAAATCTGATGTGGACACCACACGACTTCCTTGTACGCAAGACCAATATGAAGATGAAGTATAGACCCAATTATAAAATTGTACGTGTTTGACGTAATTTGACATTAACATCTATTTTTAATTTATTTGTTATTTTTTGTCCTAATCCATAGCAAGCTTTATTAGAAAAACCAAAAAGTATATAAGTTTTAAATTTACATATCTCGCTTATACAAAGGGCTAATTTAATAATACTTGATGTGCTAGACGCAGAATTTAATTCTCTAAAACTCTTGTTTGAAGCATTTATTTCTAAACTCAAAAAGAAACCATTTTATTCAAGAAAAACTATTAACAACTTCAGGTAATATATCACTTTCGGTTAGCCTGTTTTATCCAAAATCTGCTATGTTATTCCAATTGATATAAAAGTCTTATATACCAAATTTGAAACGTTTTGAATTATATTTTAATATAGTTTTTCATTAAAATCTATTATAGGCTTCAAATAAAGTACCATTTCTGAAAATTATGTAATGACCAAAAAGGGAAGTGCACAACTAGATGTTATAGAAGTTCTAAATACAAAATTTCAATTTTCTACGGCTTACCGTTTTTGAGTTATGCGAGATACGTACGTACGTACGTACAGACGTCACGACGAAATTAGTCAGAATGGATTCAGGGATGTTCAAAATGGATATTTCCGTTGAAATCTCAAAACCTAAATTTTTCGCGATTACAATACTTCCTTCACTTCGTACAAGGAAGTAAAAATGGTTATAAAACTTAAAAGGTAATGACTACTAAAAAAGGAAAAATATTAGAAAATGAAGGAGACATTTAAACACTGATTTTTCCAATTACGGAAATATTTAATAGCAATTTGACACAAAGTTCGTTTTTTGACTAGGTCACTGCTAAACAGTATACCCACGAAATAAAGTAATTTTAAGAAAAAGATTATTACTTAGATTTTTATATAGCTTACAGTAGCTCTTTTTCAACTGTCTAATTTCAACATTAATTTCCTTCCTAATGTAATGATCATGAAAAGGAAAATTGTCCTACATTAACATAACTTTATTTTGTATCGAAGTTTCCATTAAAATAAAAACTTTTAGTGCAGTCAATAAATTGAAATAATTGCGTAGGCTTCCACAGTCTGAGTCATGAGAAATATTCGTTTTCCGGGAATGGACTGTGTCATATTTTGAGTCAGAGCTCAACGTTTCGCCCGCAGTCATATGGGGCATCTTCAGGAGCAAGAGGGGGATAGTACTGTCTTGAACACGGTTACCCGACGTGTCAACCACGCTAGAGGCCGAGTTTAAGCAACAAGGAGGGAGACTCAGTTTACAAGGTTACCCGACGTGTAAACTGAGTCTCCCTCCTTGTTGCTTAAACTCGGCCTCTAGCGTGGTTGACACGTCGGGTAACCGTGTTCAAGACAGTACTATCCCCCTCTTGCTCCTGAAGATGCCCCATATGACTGCGGGCGAAACGTTGAGCTCTGACTCAAAATATGACACAGTCCATTCCCGGAAAACGAATATTTCTCAGTCAATAAATTGCTTTTAAAATTGTTTCAAACACTGAACGTTAATCAATACCCGTAATAAAACTTTGTAAGATGAACTCAAGTATTTAATTCTTTTAAACAAGTTCCTTGTTAAATTTATTACTTTCAAACAGTTCTTACGAATTTTAACGAGGTTATCAGAGGAGTGTTAAATGAGGATATCTTTTTAAACTTTTTTAGGTAGATCATTTAGTATTAATCAGATTTTAATGAGCTCCTTCAACTTTTTTTGTGAAGATTGGGATCGAAATATAATTTGTTTTTAGAACAATTTTTACTTGTATTATATTACATTATTAAGTGTTACCTACATTTAATATTGACGAATTAATTAGAAATATTTAATTTTTTGATGAATAAATACTTTCTTTAGTTATACTTATCTATATTAATGGGCTACTTGCTGCTTGCATGCCATTTTTACCTCTCGCTAAGAGAGGTATTGTATTCATGCTAAAAATCGCATATCCAGATTTTAATGAATAAGCACGTTTTAAGGTCCCTAGAATCCGATTATAACATTTTTACGATGATGTGCGTATGTGTGTGTGTGTGTGTGTGTGTGTGTGTGTGTGTGTGGATGTGTGTGTGTGTGTGTGTGTGTGTGTGTGTGTGTGTGTGTGTGTGTGTGTGTGGATTTTGGATTCACTATATCTCAAATACTATAAGACTTAAGACATTTTTAACTACGGATTCCTCAATCTAACAATAATGGGAAGAGTCGAGTCAGTTTTGGTAACAATTGGACAACCGGAAGTAGTAGTTACAAGAAAAAAATCATCTAAATATTATTTGTCGAAAATTTATATAAATACTTATATTAAAGAACGTTAAATTCTTTATTCGATAAATATAAATTCATTATATCTGCTATAGATTCAGAGATAAAGAAATGCATATAAAATAATTTGATGTAAAACTTCTTAGATCAAACTACTTCAAGGCAAGAAATTCAAATGTTTGTAATTCACACATAAATGTCACTGTCAAAAATATTTGTATGCCACTGTCAAAAATATTCGTACATCATTATGAAGATTATGAAAATAAATAAAAAATCAACAACGCAAAAGAATGTATCTACAAAAGAATATAAAAGGAATTTGCGAAAGAATGACGAATAAAAGAAAAAGAAAAGGAAAGTAGAAAAAAAATTCAGGATATTGAATATAAAGAAAATGTATGTATTGCACATAATTTATATTAAAATAATTATTTTGTAGTGAGACATGAATATATGTATTTGTATTTAAAAATATTTTTCGTTTTATGCGTAGAACCAGGTAAAATATCTGGCGAGAGGTTATGTGTTGGCCACATCAGATTTTTTTATTTAATATTTTTGAAGAGACGATAAAAACTTGCTACTCATATTCTTTCTTTTGACAAAATTTTCATTAATTGGCCA
Source organism: Harpalus rubripes (assembly GCA_963082715.1). NCBI lineage: Eukaryota > Metazoa > Arthropoda > Insecta > Coleoptera > Carabidae > Harpalus > Harpalus rubripes. The sequence goes on from OY720453.1 coordinate 61,271,323, forward strand.
GAAAAAAATTAATGAAAATTTAATATTTAAATTACCGCCATGTATGACGTAGGATTACGTCAAACCAATGAATGGCCGTAAAGCCATAGCATCTGTACGCCCCATAGCAACGGCTTGTGCGGGTAATTTAAACAGGACAGATCACCTGTTTGACGTTTGAATAATAGTTTGGAGGTTAATATTTTCGTTTGTCATTTTAATCTTGTACAAGTATAAGCTAAGTTAAAATCCTTCAAAATCCTACTTAACAAATCGAAATACGTAATAAAAGTAACAGAAACCACGCAAATTGTACATAATAAAGATGAGATACAGTGACAAAAAAATGAACTAATGTCAAAATCAAATTAAAACTCGCACTCGCTTGCCATCTACAGGTTACATTCTTAAATATGTTTCTCTTTCTCCAGTTCAAAATGATGACGTCAAAGAAAATATTCTTTCTTCATTTATTAAAAAACAATTTTTTTAAAATAAAATTTAGATTTTTACGTACGTTTTCAACATTACTTTAGGTATATAGTGATAGACATCCAATTTTCAGTACCACGCAAAGAAACGAAATATTCAAAATTACAAAAAAAAAGAAAAATACCACCTAGAAATGATGTTCTTCACAATTTTCGCATAACAATAATTGTTTTAAGAGATGAAGGCAACAGCGTACCAGGGGTTATTCTAACGTGCAGTTGGACACAAAATGTGCAGTAGGAAAAGCAAATTTTGCAGTGGGAAATTAAAATCTGTGCAGTTATTTTTCATTTATTTCGAATAAACCAAATAATTTTTTTAAAAAAAACATGAACTAAACATATTAGTCAGTACTTTATACCCTTAAAATTAATGACATAGATTCAGAAACATCCTGTGTAAGCACTAAAATTGTACTAGCTTTTCCCTCAGACTCTTCGCTTGGCATTGGCCTCAGCAAAAATACTATTAGGGGTGCTCACGCTTATCATTGTGGCTTTCCGGGGATCTCATTCTAACAGAGAAGGCATGTTGTAATAAATATACAAAACCGCATTTTCGACAAGCTATTCCGAGACACGATTTCATATTTTTTAAATTTAATTCTGAAGAAATAGTTAAGAACTAACTCTGGAAGCGTCAGTTTCCGCAACTTTTTTATTTGTGGATGTTCTAGTATTTCGTTATAATCCAACTTGAATTGAATTAAATAAAGATCTTTCACCAAAATATTATAAACCTATACTCTGTTCCATTTAAGCCATTCAGTATTGTAGAGAATAGGGAATACTTTTAACCTCTTTGATTGGCTGAAATTGGAGACAAGAGACAAGTTTATCCCATGTAATTTCGGCTACATAAAATTGGCGTTGATGCGAGCGACATCTGCTGAATGGCTTAAAGGGAATAGAATATACAGGGATGTATTTTCTTGTGCAGTGGAAAAAAATCCTTAGAATAACCTCTGCAGCGTACAGACATAACATATTTCTTTAAATGAATATTTTTACGAGATGAGGAATAACATAAAAATAGCGTTTCAATGCTCATGACATTTCGCTTTTAAAATAACAATATAAAACAGCTACCATATTTAAAAATTGAAATAAAAATTCCAGTTTTATTTTTAGATTTAATTTAGATAAAAGTATGAAGTATGTCATAAAATTTTTACGTTACACACGTCAAGGATCTAGATTCGCTGGCTATTCCACTAACAATTTAATTATAATAAAAACAACAACAAAAAAAATTATACGAGAGAACATATTCTACTTCATTTTTAATAATATTTTATATTCTCATCTCGTCGGGGACAGTTGTCGTTGTCTCTGGAGAATGTTATGTTAGCGCACAAAGTAGAATTTTATTCCTCGTAACGAAATCCTGATAGTGTAGCACATTCCGCATTAAATTCACTCTGGAAATTTGTCAGACGGGACTAGTGAAATTTTAAATTCCCTAAACCGTGTTGGTTTACGTTTCATAAAATAACAATCGCGTCATAATGCAGTACTGAAGTATGAAGTATAATAAAGTACGAGTATGAATCACTTGTGTATACCGAAAATTAAAAGCTTGAATGTGACGGATATAATACGTGTAAATAAAATTATCAGCATGAATTTTTGCGCTAACGCCTGTATTTTGCTGTTCATTAAAAATTATTGTGTATTTTTTGTTTTGGGAAAATATTTTGACGATCTAATAGCAGCTGAAATATTTTATGTATCACCAAAATTTTACAATAACAGTGCTGTAAAAGTAAAACACTACGGCTCAGTGTCTTTAATTAATTAATAACTTATGTCTTATAAGATTTGTAAAAAATTTAAATGGACTCTATTATGGTTCAAGGAAAATATATTGAATCTGCTAATTACTACAACAATTAACATAAGAAATATTCGTTTTCCGGGAATGGACTGTGTCATATTTTGAGTCAGAGCTCAGACTCAAAATATGACACAGTCCATTCCCGGAAAACGAATATTTCTCATGACTCAGACTGTGGAAGCCTACGCAATTATTTCACAATTAACATAGCTTTAACTCCAACACTTATCAGGGGATATCATTTGATGAAGCTCTGGCTTGTTTCTGCAATTCTAAATTCGAAATATGCAGCTGTAAATTCAAATTTTGTAGTTGCTTTCATTTCCCTCTATTGGGCATGAGTAGACACGTGACTCGAGCAAATAGATATGAAAATATTTAAAGTAATATAATTATTCTACTCTTACTATTACGCTTGTTACGTTTTAAAGTCGTTTTGGGTATGGTATACCGCACCACACCAATAGCGTAACTTTTTGAACAAAGGTAAAAAGCAGGGACTCGAACCACAAAATATAAAGATTCGGTTTCGGTTCACGGTTCAACTTATGTTTTTGGTTCGGTTTTTTGTTCCGGTTCAATATTTTTCTTTAAAACTGGTTCACGAACCGGTTTAATATTGGTTCACAGTACGATTTTTCAGAATAAATAAAAAGTACATATATACCAAATATTTAATGTAAATGTTAATTCTTTGTATTTTAAAGTATTATAGTTTCCAAGGTTTCTATTAATACAAATGAATTTCTATCATCATAGCTATCAAATTAACACAATATTATTTTATTATCAGCGAACTGCATTACATGTAGGTGTAGAACACGTGATATATATAGTTATTAACGTCATAAGGCTGATATGTAGAAAATAACAGATGAGGTTGAATGTTGTAAAATCGAGGCGATAGCCGAGATTTTATAATCAACCGTGTCTGTTATTTGTATATCAGCCGTGTGACGTTCAGTATTTTTCATAATAACATAAAATATCTTCTTAAAATTCTATTTTCTATGGCATATTGACAGGCGACTGCTCTTCATGACAATTTCATGATGCTGAGATTTTTTTAGAAACACATAATTTTTAATAGTTGTACTGTTATAAAAAAATAACGGCCGTGGCTGTTTTGATACATATATTGGTTGAGCATACAGTACTGTTAAAGCACATTTAACAGTATGGTATTATGAAAATAGACTTATTAAATAGAAAATGTACCTACACTCTTTTCTTGATTGTGCCTTTATATATTTTTTGTACCTGAATGAATGTATATTTTTCATGTGGATTGTATCATATAGCTAGCTAAGCTAATAAACATTTATTATTATTATTATTATTATTATTATTATTATTATTATTATTATTATTATTATTATTATTATTATTATTATTATTATTATTATTATTATTATTATTATTATTATTATTATTATTATTATTATTATTATTATTATTATTATTATTATTATTATTATTATTATTATTATTATTATTATTATTATTATTATTATTATTATTATTATTATTATTATTATTATTATTATTATTATTATTATTATTATTATTATTATTATTATTATTATTATTATTATTATTATTATTATTATTATTATTATTATTATTATTATTATTATTATTATTATTATTATTATTATTATTATTATTATTATTATTATTATTATTATTATTATTATTATTATTATTATTATTATTATTATTATTATTATTATTATTATTATTATTATTATTATTATTATTATTATTATTATTATTATTATTATTATTATTATTATTATTATTATTATTATTATTATTATTATTATTATTATTATTATTATTATTATTATTATTATTATTATTATTATTATTATTATTATTATTATTATTATTATTATTATTATTATTATTATTATTATTATTATTATTATTATTATTATTATTATTATTATTATTATTATTATTATTATTATTATTATTATTATTATTATTATTATTATTATTATTATTATTATTATTATTATTATTATTATTATTATTATTATTATTATTATTATTATTATTATTATTATTATTATTATTATTATTATTATTATTATTATTATTATTATTATTATTATTATTATTATTATTATTATTATTATTATTATTATTATTATTATTATTATTATTATTATTATTATTATTATTATTATTATTATTATTATTATTATTATTATTATTATTATTATTATTATTATTATTATTATTATTATTATTATTATTATTATTATTATTATAAAAATAATTTTCCGAACCGGTTTATCGAACCAGTTTCTTGAACCGGTTTAAATTTAAGATCCGGTTTAGGTTATCGCTCTTGAATATTTTAAGAAAATGTTAAGGTTCCGGTTTAGGTTCATTAAAATAAGCAGGTTCACTCCGGTTTCGGTTTAAGTTCCGGTTCGGTTCAAGTCTCTGGTAAAAAGTAATAGTCTTTTTATTTTTTGTTCTATCTATGTTACATTTTATCATATTTAGATGTATTTTGACCATATACCTATTAGACTAATATATTTGTAGTAGCTAACGCAAAAATATAAAAATTTTAGTTGCTACTACCTCCAGCGTGGCGGTCCACTCTACCGCCACGCTTTGTAAAAATAGAACAAGAAACTATTAAATTGTAAAATATAAAAAACACAAAATATTTAAACGTCAAATTTATTGTTTAGAAACTCTAACAACTGAACTCCAAAACAAATTATCGTTATCGTAACTATTAGTTTTCCTGGTCGGGAGGGTCATGTAGCAGTAGACTAGATTATAGGCGAGACTGCTACATATTGCTGATGCTCGTATCTTTCCCATAAGAGTAGGTGAAGGAAACACTGTGAAATGGAAATATAATTTCTGCATAAGTCTATCTCACACAAACACCCAACTTGGAATTATGCGTATGCTCGTAAACCTTGACTACTATTGGCTAACACTGACAGCTGTAGCCGGCTGATGCAGCAAGCTCATGGTTTGACGTATGATTTCATTTCTGTTTGTACTTGTACTACGAAAGCATTTCTTTGTGTTTCATACATACAAACAGTATTTAATTTTCTTTGTTTTGTGTCATGCCGACTAGAAGTTGTTGTCTGTGCAGTTGTAATGCAACTAATGTTACTTTGCATAGGTAATTTATTAAATACACAAAAAATTATTATTAACACTTTTTTAAAAATTGGATTATACCACGAAACTAAATTATTATCGGAAAAAGATGCATATATATCAGAAATAAATATCATCGAAATGTGTTATTTAAAAATCTGATGTGGCCAGCACATTATCTTCTGTTAGTTCTATGTATTTTGTATAAATGCCATACAGAAAGTTCCTTGCAAAAAATTCTTTTTCTTGTACATAACCTTAAGGCAGTATTTTATACAAATTCCATATAGAAAGTTTCTAGCAAAAGATCCTATATTTTCAGTAAAATTATAACAGAAACATACTCTGCATTTTACACTGACACCTTTCAATCAGAATTTTCTTTATAGCAGCTGCTTCCAGAGTTATAGCATAGCTGGCTAATATAAGATATTTAATTTCTTTATAATTTTTTAACTCTTATATCCATTTAATACGAAGTATAAAATTCATAACAATAAAAAATGATATTTAACATCGTTTTTTCAAGAAAAACTGTTAAAATCTTCAAATGAGGGTACTTCCGGTGGACCAATTATAACCAAAATCTAATCAGCTCTTCACATGGATGTAACGAAGAGGAATACGAAAGAATTATAATTTTTGGAATTGTAGTATTAGAGTTATCGCATTAGAAAATTTTGTCACACACACGCACTCACGCACGCACGCACGCACGCACGAACGCAGGCCCGCCCGCACGCACGCACACGCACACACACACACACTCACACATACATACAGACATCACCGTAAAAATATCAAAATTTTATTCTAGGGACCCTAAAACGTGTTTATTCATCAAAAACTCATCATCGAAATTTTTGACCAAAGACAATACCTTCCTTACCTAAAGGTGACGGAAGGTAAAAATCAATAAATATTACTAATATTTATTTACAAAAATTTACGCACAAAATAAATAGTAGGTACATTACTTAATTTCTCAAACTTAAAATTTCTCGCGCTAGACGTCAATACAGAACTCTTGTCAGTCGTGTTCCTTCGGGCTGTGATTCGCAATCTAAATGATAAAAGTGATCATGATGTCAGCGTTAGCTAATAGTAATCAAGTTGGGTGTTTGTGTGAGATAAACTTATGCAGCACTGATATTTCCATTTCACAGTGTTAGCTTCAAGAAAAGCAAAGGATCGGTAATATATTAGTTAATAGGTATATGATTTTGACCAATTTATTTATAAAATTACCTGCGAGCAAGAACAGGAAATATACTACTAACGATATGGGAAGAACTAAGGTCAGTTCCTGAGTAAATGCCGTTTTTATAACTTTTATATATGTTTCCAAAATAAAACATATAATCACAATGAGTTCATTGTCTTTTCATTTTCTTATAAGCAAGCTAGCAGACTCGTAAATTTTTTTTACTTAGTGTATTTTCACACCACAGCAGTCCTTATAAACGTTTTGGGGTACGTCATACTCCACCACACTGTCTAAGTAATTATTTTCCAGCACACTGTCTGTGGGTGAATTTCATGTAGGTATCAAGAACAGCAATCTGTTGACATTATGAACCACCAAAGGCAATTTAATTTTTTTAATATTGTTACCTACTGTTATTTTACATATGCAAACAGGAACTCATCACCTATAATATTGTTATCAAATATTCATATATTCTACTTGGTGGTTCGTGCTGTAATAAGTTGTTACTGCTGCAAATCTGTATATACTGTATATCACGTATGTGTATTAGAACATGTAGTACTCACGTTAATTGTAAATTCTAAGTGTGATGGGTATACATATCGCGGTGTACATGGTGACAAGTTCTCAAACCAAGCATGCTCCACGAATCTAATTTCATGTAATCATGCATGGATTTGTATGCTGTTTGCATATATCTACATATAGATATTTGCTAATCATTTATAACAAAATTAACAGTATACACAATGTACACTGAGAAAAATGATTGGTTTTTAGCAAATAAATATTCATAATTAAGGGGACTTCATTCATTCAATTAATGCAATCTTGCAACAAATATAATTTAATTTTTAATATGAAATGTATTTTATGCGTTCGGTTATATTATTTATTTGACCGTGATTTATTTCATTTATATTTAATTTGCTCAAATAAACTAGTATATTTATGTATAGTATTTTAAATTGAGATTTTTAATAAATAAATTTATAATTTTCTGAAATATTTGTTTTCTAGAAATATGTAATTGTTTTGAATGAATATCATATAATATATTTATGTAAACTTTATATTCATTACATTGAAAAATAATTTTTATTGTATGAATCTACATTTATTTGTCACAAATAAATATTATTTGTGGCAAAATAATATTTCCATTGAGTGAACAATGTTCTATTTGTCAAATGACGATTTTAAGTGAAGTGACTTGTATGGACTTGTTCATTGGTTGTACGTTTCATCTTGTATATGGTGGTGCTCATTTCTGGCGAATTGTTTTTCATTCGTGTGCTAAACTGTAGTGAATATGGGTGACGAAACAGTGAAAAATATACTACTTGAGTGGAGTTTTGGATATTTGCGTTGCACTTTTCAGTATATATTTTATGCCAAGGCACATGCATCGGTACCTGTACAGATTGTGTATTTTTACTTTTATAATTTTTTTGTTATATGTACATTAATATTCTTAATGATGTAATTTGTGAATATAGTGTACGAAAAAATTAAATATACTGGTCTTTATTTAATTATTTTCCTTCAATGGACCTTTTCAATTTAACGCCTATCTCTTTCTATCGCTGCAAATAGTAAGAAAATGGCGCGAACAACTGCCAGTTGAGCTGTCAAAAACGTCAAAAATATTGCAGTCAATAAAATACCTGTATTCTCAGTGAAGATTTGCATTGTTAGACATTTTAACTTCAATAAAAGCTTTTGTAATTTATTTCGATAAGATTTTTTAAAATTATCTGAAACATTCTCACATTTTACGTCTAAATTTTTTAGAAACAAACGCCATAGATCTCAGTTGTTCTTACTATGCGCAGATCCCCATTGCGCATATCTTCTATCTCTTTAAATTGAAAAGGTCCATTTTAGTCTATTTACAGTGGACAGGTTATGAAAGAAAGGTATCTTTATAAATTTAGTTCAAATAAATTATTATATATCCAATAGTAATGAAATAAATTTAGCGCAATTAAAATAATTCTTAACGTCAATAAATGCATAGTTCTCATGAAATAGAAGATATAATTGATCTCAATATATATATTTATTTGAAAAAATAAATGCTTCAAATAAATTATTACATTGCTTTAATTGTAGATATATTTGGATCTATTCAAGCTTAGGATTTACTTGTAACAAATAAATTTACAGTTCACGTAATTATATCTTTTTTTCAGTAGTTTTAGTTTTGCATAAAATTTGGAATTTACATAAACAAAAATATTGGCCCGTATTACGAGTGCACTTTTATAATAAAAGCACTTTTATGGAGCGTGCTTTTAAATTATATTCTTATGAGGAGTGTGCTCCATAAAAGCACTTTTATCATAAAAGTGCACTGAGAAATGATATAATTACGTGAACTGTAAATTTATTTGTTACAAATAAATCCTATAAGCTTGAATAGATCCAAATATATCTACAATTGAAGCAATGTAATTATTTATTTGAAGCATTTATTTGTCTCAAATAAATATATATTGAGATCAATTATATCTTCTATTTCATGACAACTATGCATTTATTTACGTTAAAAATTATTTTAATTGCGCTAAATTTATTTCATTATTATTGGATATATAATAATTTATTTGAACCAAATTTAAATATCTACCTCTCATAACCTGTCCACTCTAAATAGATTAAAATTCAAGGAAAATAATTAAATAAAGACTAGTACATTTAATTTATTCGTACACCATATTTTTATTAACACACAAATTTAATCCTTAAGCATATTAATGTACATATAATAAAAAATTATAAAAGTATCTGTACAGATACCGATGCATGTGCCTTGGTATAAAAGATACACTGAATGCAAAGCAAATATCCAAAACTTCACTCAAGTAGTATATTTTTCACTGTTTCGTCACCCATATTTACTACTTTTTAGCACACGAATGAAATCAAATCGCCAGAAATGAACACTGTTACAAATGAGCACCACCATAAACAAGATGCAACGTATAACAAATGAACAAGTCCATACAAGTCACTTCACTTAAAATTGTCATTTGACAAATGGAACATTTTTCACTCAATGGAAATATTATTTTGCCACAAATAATATTTATTTGTGACAAATAAATATAGATTCATACAATAACAACTATTTTTCATTGTAATAAGATAAAGTTTACACAAATATATTATGAATTTAATTCTAAACAATTACATATTTGTAAGAAACAAATAAATATTTCAGAAAATTATAAATTTATTTATTAAAAATCTCAATTTTAAATGCCAAACATAAATATATTAGTTTATTTGAGAAAATTAAATTTAATTTAAATGAAATAAATGACGGTCAAATAAATAATATAACTGAATGAATAAAATACATTTCATATTAAAGATTAAATTGTATTTGTTCCAAAGTTGCAATAATTAAATGAATGAAGTACCCCTTAATTATGAATATTTATTTGCTAAAAACCAGTCATTTTTCTCAGTGTGCGTTCGTAATACGGACCAGTATTTAAAGATTAAAACAGTGTTCTTTATTTAGAAAATAATGAAAATTCATTTCGATTCTGCTTAAAAATGAAAAACAAAACTTTATTTCCTGATGATGATGAATTTTGTTTTATTTCCAACACGTTAAACATTTCGTTAAAATGAACATTGATAATTGTTCGTTGAATCACCCCGCGAAATCAATTTCCAAATCAGGAAGAAATACAAAAACTCGTGCGAATGGCGGAGCTGTCAGAGTGATAGCTCGAACCGCGATCCGTGCCAATCAACGCGAACCCATAATTAGTTGTGTCAAACACGAAACCGTTTCCGACAGAGACTGAAACCTGCGGCTCGAAAAAATCAACCGCGGGTGAAATAAATGGAGGCAGTTTAAACTGCCATGTTTCGCGCAGAAATAATGAATTTTGACAAGCGTTCTGCTGTAACAAATGGCTTCTGTACTAGCATTTTACATCTGTATACATTATATGTGAGTTTTCATAAATACTGAAGTAGGTATTCGTTTTAAAACGATTCATCTAAAGGCAGTGTGATTTTTTTTGACTATACAACTCATCGGAAAATTGACCAAACAGATAGCTCCATTTTTCTTAATTACGCTGTATAACATCGGTTATTTGCGTTTCGCGAAACACAACTATACTCTGTTCCATTTAAGCCATTCAGCAGATGTCGCTTGCATCAGCGCTAGTTATAAGTAGCCGAAATTACATTGGGTAAACTTGTCTCTTGTCTCCAATTTCAGCCAATCAGAGAGGTCAAATCTATTCCCTATTCTCTGCAATACTGAATGGCTTAAATGGAACAAGATATAATGATGTTTCGGTTCGCAAACAAATGAATCTTATGTAATCATATCATCCATGGATATAAATGAACAAGTAATATTTTTGACATTTAGTAAAAATATAGTTGGTTGATACGTTGTATAGTCTTAACATATACAACTCGAGCTTCGAAAATCATCTGAATATAAAGTTTACGGACTCGATGCGTTACCTGAATGGGCAACACATCTCGTCCTCTCAACTATATATCCGATCATTTTCGAACCTTTTGTTGTATAACTATTGATTATCTGTCACAATTTTTTTTTTTAATAATTATAATGCACCTACAACCTAAACAGAAGAAAAATCATTTATTTTTTTACAAATCAAATACTTTTTACCTCCCGCTATCCTTGGTAAAGTCCACGATGCTAGAAATCGTTCCGAGTTCTCGATCACATTTTTTGATCATAAACATTGAACTTGTAGACTACAGATGTCAGGTTGGTCGAATTTATGAAGTTAGTTTCAACCATATCTATCAATACTAAAAACTAATAAAAATAAAAAATAAAAATTATCCCGGCAGTAAATAAAATAAAATTTTACAACGAATATATTAATTTATTCATAAGTAATTCATAAGTAATTTTTTATAATCAATATCAAAAATGAGTAGAATTATGTAATATTTTATAACCTTATCATTTTCAAGCTTATCAAACATCAAATGTCAAGATTTTAAATTGGTAAGAGTTAAATGAAATTTGCAACTTGTACGAAAAAATGGGACAGAACGCATTTTTCCATTCTAGTTTTCTATGCCATTTTTGCGTCCGAGTTGATAGTGTTTTAAGGTCCCTAGAATCCAATTTTAACATTTTCACGATGATGTCTCTCTTTGTGTATGTACATATGTACAATATGTATGTGTGTGTGTGTGTGTGTGTGTGTGTGTGTGTGTGTGTGTGTGTGTGTGTGTGTGTGTGTGTGTGTGTGTGCATATGTGTGCGTGTATGCGTGTGTGCGTGCGCGCGCGTGGTTGTGCGTATGTGTGCGTGTATGCGTGTGTGCGTATGTGCGTGTGTATGAGTGTGTGTGTGCGGTTCCTGTTTTTGCCCTAACTCAAATACTATCATTTAGAAAATTTTGAAACCATGTATTTCTGCCTTATTGTAATATGGAAAGAAGCCATTAGATTTTGGTGTAAATCAGATAACTGGAAATGGCATTTTACTTGAAGCTGAAAATAGTTTTTCTCCGAAAAATACCTTTAAATGTTATTTTTTCGAGATTTAAGTTATTATAAAAATTAAAGACTATTAAATTTTCTACAGGTTTGCATTAATACTGTTTCTATATATTTTTTGGATAAATTTATAAAATTATCTATAATTTAAATCCCGGAGCCTACGCTTTACACAAACAGCGAACACAACTCCTTGGTTACGCAACTCATATCCCAAATGTATGTAACTGACAGATAAATGTCACTGTCAAAGAACTAATCATTCAAATTAATAATAGTAATTTATTAAAAAGAAAATAGTAAATAGAACCATAGTTATATGGAATGCGACTTCATACAGTTTTCAGCATAAGTACATACCTATGTAAGTATGTATATTTGAATTAAAAAAAAATAAATGGCGGGAGGTATTGTGTTAGCCACATCAGTTTTTTTTAGTCACAAAAACTAACAATATTCAACAATTAAAACATTACATTTATGTTTTTAATTCCATGGTAAGAACTATTAAATTGTCATTTTCGAAATTTCTGTATTTATTTAATTTTGTTTATTTATTTGTAAGTAGAATTGTATGCTCTATAATTTTTATTTTCAAGAATGTTACCCATTACTGGGTGTGCCAATCTGTTTCATACACAATAATCAGTATACATAATATCATATACGTACCGTCCGGACGTTTACCAAACCTCACGGGCACTCATAGCTGGCGTTAAAAGTACAATACAGAATCGCATAAAAAACAACTCCTCATTCCTGTGACGTCAAAGTACATACAACACGTCATTCATAGCCAATAGGAAAACAGTTTGTTCATCACCTGCGTAATTTATATAAATAAAAGTAAGCGATTGTTTGTCACATGTTGTATTTTCTATTTGAGATCACTTGACTTTTTCAAAATACTACTCATATTTCAATAATTAATTGTAAAATATCTAATGGACATTTCGTAATATTTTCAAATTTGAGGCTTTAAAGAACAATTGCGTTTTTTTGTTTTGTTTGGGTTCTCGCGGCCGCGTGCCTGAGTGTCTAGTCGCGAATCTGGGGAACCGGGTTCGATTCCGAGCAACAAAAGTGACCCCTGTGGTGCACCCACCACGTCAGAAATAAGTGCCCATGAGGTGACGCCTGATAAACGCCCGCACGGTACAAATATGTCATCATCATTACCGATATCTGTGTACAAAACACATTTGCACACCCAGCAATGGATAATATGCCGTAATAATATATTTATATATTTATTTTATTTCTGTTTTCCGCGGATTCCTCGAACCCCAGAAATCTAATGTATGTATTTTTGTAAAAATAATATTCCATTCTACGTTTTATCTGGGTACATGTTTGCGTGAAATCCCGTTGAACATATTCGGTCACCGCGCAATTTTCCTCCCACATTTCCAGCAAAAGTAATGAATTTTGACAGGCGTTCTACAGTAACAAATGGCTTGCCAGCATTTAAACGTTTTGTTAATTGTTGCGGTGCGTTCCCACACCTTTCTTTCCGTTTTTACTGATGTTCTTGTGATATATCCCGCGATAGTCTACCGACACTTTCTACCTGAACACGTTTCATATTTGATTGTTCTTTGCACAGTTGTGCAGCAGACCAAAATAATTGCTTTTCCCGCTGTAGCTACTGCTTCTGCCGTAGATCTACGCGTGCAGGATTTACTTTTTCTGCTTGAGAAAGTTTATCAGCGAGTAATTGTTCTTTTACAAATTCTTGTTTTATTTATTTACTTTGCTCCCTTACAAAAACTGTTAAGAATTCCTATCTCCATTAACGAGTTGTTACTTAAACTTTTAATGCAGTAATTCAGAACTTCAGAACTACCAAGTAACATAATTAACAAAACGCATTTCGCATTTCAATATAAGACTGTTAATAATATAGTGAAAGTAATAATAACAGTTACATATTTAGATATTTACGATCTACTATAGATATCTATAAATTTCATGTCCCAATAGTATTATAACAAAAAAAATCTGTTGTGACTAATTTCACTTTCTTTTACATAAGTATCGTTTTGCAAAAAAAATTGTATATAATTCCATTAAAAACACTTTTTTATTTTTATTTATTTATCTTTAGTTTTGAGTACATCGCCAGCTTTGGCCATTAGTACCCAGTACTTAATAAATTATATGTATTTATAAATATCAATCTTTATACAATATTCTATAGCATGGTTTAGGTTTGTAATGTTATCTCCCGCACGGTACAAATATGTCATCATCATTACCGATATCTGCGAACAAAGCAGATTGGCACACCCAGCAATGGGCAATATGCTGTGATGATATATTTATATTTATTTATTTATCGTAATTTTCGCGTAATTTTGACTGAAAACTGAAACCATATTCAAAACTGCATATAAACGTAGTAAATATAAGAAGTCGGTTATTATAAAAAAAATACGGATAAAATTAGTAAAGAATTGTAACAAAACTTATCCATACGAGTATTTAAGATATATTTAATAAAAATGAAACTATAATATTATACTGAGAGGTTGAAAAAAAATGTATTTCTATTTCGGATGAACTTAAATTACATGTTTGGCTGGGAAAGATCCTGAATTCTATTTTCGGTATCGTCGGAAAGACTATAATCGTTAATTCCTTCCGTCACCTTTAGGTAAGGAAGGTTTATCCTTGGTCAAAAAATTCGGTGGTGAGTTTTTGATGAATAAGCACGTTTTAGGGTCCCTAGAATACGATTTTTCTATTTTTACGATGATGTCTGTATGTATGTATGTATGTATGTATGTGTGTGTGTGTGTGTGTGTGTGTGTGTGTGTGTGTGTGTGTGTGTGTGTGTATATGTGTGTCTGTGTGTGACAAAATTTTCTAATGCGATAACTCTAATACTACAATTCCAAAAATCATAATTCTTTCGTATACTTCATTACATCCATGTGAAGAGCTGATTAGATTTTGGTTATAATTGGTCAACCGGAAGTACCTTCATTTGAAGATTTAACAGTTTTTCTTGAAAAAACGTTGTTAAATATCATTTTTTCACATTTAATGTTATTATAAATATTAAAGAATTATTTATTCTCTATACGATTTGAATGCATTTTATACTTCATATTAAATGGACATGAGTTAAAAAATTATAAAGAAATTAAATATCATATATATTAGTCAGCTTTGCTATAACTCTGGAAACAGCTGCTACATTAAGAAAATTCTGATTGAAAGGTGTCAGTGTCAAGTGCAGTTGACAGTATGTTTATGTTATAATTTTACTGGAAATATAGGATCTTTTGTTAGAAACTCTCTGTATGGAATTTTTATAAAATACATACAACTGCCATAAGGTAATGTACAATATAATCTTTTGTAAGCAACATTCTGTATGACATTTATACAAAATACATAGAACTGACGGAAGATGATGTGCTGGCCACATCAAATTTTTTTTAAAATGGAATGATACATTCGTATATATTTGTATTTTTTGAAAATAATTTAAATTAACTAGTGTTTCATTCATTATATTATATGCTGACGATTTAAAATTATTTAAAGTCATTGATTCAGTTTCTGATTGCCATCAGCTTCAGAAGTATATTGATAAGCTTCTAGCTTAATGCTTATCCTCACGTTTTTTCTTTAATGTCTCAAAGTTATGTCTTACTCAATGAAGCATACTACAACTATTTCGTCTTACAGGATTGGTAACCTTAGTCTTGATAGAGTTAATACTCATAAGGACTTGGGAGTCATATTTGATCCTAGATTATATTTCGGTTCTCATTATGATTATTTAGTGAATACATCCTATAAAACACTAGTTTTCATTATTAGAAATTCACGTAACTTTACTAATATCACAACTCCCAAGTCCTTATACTTTTTTCTAGTTAGATCCCATGTATCATACTCATAATATCAAAATTGAATGGGTACAAAGAAAGTTTGTACGATATTGCGCGATAAAATTTTCTCCTCTTTTTAATTCATTTACTTACAGTTACTCCGTGACTTTATCAAATTTAAATATGCCAACATTGGATTCTAGACGTAAGATTCTCTCATGCTTATATTTACATGGGTTACTGCGAAATGTTATAGATGACGTTAATTCAATGAGCCGTATACAAATAAATGTTCTTCGGTTGGCATCTACATCTTATATAACGTTTTGCACTAGGCACTAGGCTATGTAGAAAAAAATATGAAACTAGAGATCCAGGTAGACGATTATGTCTAATATATAATGAAGTCGAAAGTATTATGAATGATAAAATGGATATTTTCAGTCTTAGCTTCTGTCAATTGAAAAATATTTTATGTAAAAATTTATTGTAATATTCTAAAATCAATTTCTACTTTGTCGTTGTACTTGGTTGTTTTCTTATTGTATAGAATGTATATTTTTGTATAATGTGTGTCTATTCATGTTGTTATTGTGATGTATTGGTGTATCCAACCCCCCTGTTATAGGCGATGGAAAATAAGATCGTAGCGCCAAAATGGCTTCTAAAGAAACTAATGTTAACGGGATAATTTGACATTAACTAATTTCATTTATGCATTAATTGCATAATATTAAGTGATATTATATATCTAAACGCAAATATTATGAATATAATAGACAACACCTATTAATGTTGCCGCCGAGACGAGATTTTTCTTGATCTCGTCTCGTCTTGAGTAGATTTTCGAGATCAAGATCCAAATAAATTTCAAAGTCAAATACTCGATCGAGACGAGATTACATACTTCAATTCTTGACGAGATTAGGTGAGATCTTGATCTTGAAAAACTTATTAATTATTCAGACACAAGTTTCGATCATTTATTTCATTTCATCAGTACTGTACATAATACTAGGCAGTTTTATTATAAATACATTTATACAATTTTCATTGAGATTGAGACATCTATTACCAATTTTTGAAACTTTAAATAAGTTGTATTTTCTACAAAGCAACCTTAACATGACCTCTGCTGATCTCTCAACTCAACAGTGTCAGCTGTTACCATCCGCAGATAATAAATGCCAAGACACATTTTTGTTTTCATTTGATTTGTTTTTACACCCCGGGGCACAACAATGTATCCCAACCATGATTTTTTTTTATTTGGCAATGAGAGATGACAGTATGACATAAACAACTTTGAAGTTAGTTGACCATATCATCAACATGTAAATAATAATTACAATTGCTGAGTTATCGTGAAGGAATTATCAGACGAGGAATGAAACTTGTCCTATTCTTCACAAAAAGTTTTATTAACACACATTTTGTGAAGAAAATGACGAAGTTTCATTCCTCATCTGACATGTAAATAATTTAACAGGGCAATTCTGAACCCTCACTCTAATCATGCGCACAACACCAATGAAAATGGTCTATTTGCTTGCAATTTTGATAAACGCGCGACGAAAAAATCGAGCGGGAATTACAAAACCTGAAATACTCTTGAAATACGTACCCGGTTGGTAAGTGTGGCCGTGGCGAAAAATAACACCAAACTTGGTACGCACCCAAATGACAGTTATTTAAATTGCCCGATAATCCGATTTGTTCACTACGGCCACACTTACAAACCGGATACATATTTCAACAATATTTCAGGTATTGTAATTCCCGCTTCGATGTTGACGTCTTGGCTTTCGAAGTGTATAGGAGAAAATTTATTATTTTTATCTTCCTAAAATTTTAAGAAAATAGCAATGTATTTTTATAAATATAGTATATACTCGTATTGTGTTTTATTCGTATAAACATATGTATTTATATTTACTATACACTTTTTACTGAGTTTATTCATTCAGGGACATACGTATTAAAAACAAATAAGAGACAAAAAATTGTGAAACTTTCGTGTTTGATTATACATTAATTAGTATTGTAGGATGTGTGCAGATTTTATGCGGTATGAGGGCAGATCAAAGATGAATTTACTTAACACGTTTATTAAATCAGAATGGAAGTTACACGGTTACACCTGAAATCGCATGAAATATATTACAGACTGACACAAGTCACAGGTACATTAATTAGTATTGTAGGATGTGTGCAGATTTTATGCGGTATGAGGGCAGATCAAAGATGACTTGACTTAACACGTTTATTAAATCAGAATTGAAGTTACACGGTTACACCTGAAATCGCATGAAATATATTAGACAGACACAAGTCACAGGTCTAAACAGGTAACGCATTCACATGTCCAATGCGCAAATGCAATACGTCCGAGCGAACGAATCTTAACGAATTTGCACGACAACAGCCGAAAAGTCGAGATCGTGGAGATCTCGACCTCAACATCGAGATGGATTTTAATCTTGTTGCTCAAGATCAAGATTGGTTTTAATAATAATATAAAAAAAATGCCGAGATCGAGATAATGTAAAATCTCGACAAATCTTGTCTCGCGGCAACACTAACACCTATGTTTATACAGACAAACAAGTGTCACATGTATAAATTATCCCGTCAACTATAGTTCCTCAAAATACCACCAGATATCGTATTGCTTATTTCCTATCGCCTATTGGGATACTTTGTATCTTGTTGGGAAGTTGTAAATAAAATAAATAAATCAGTTTGCCATAGCAATTGGATCTTCTTTTCTTGAGGAAATATTTTCTTGATGTTTCATTTGTTTTTGTTTATAATTTTGGTTTACTGTGGTATAAATCAGGGTCTAAACTTATCTAATAAATATAAGGATAATAAAAATATAATCAAATTTATACGTTTATAAACCCAAAAAGTAATTCCACTTATCCTTCTTTCTCCTTTTTGATTTTGATTGTTCACTTTCTTATCCCATATCCTTCTTTATATTTCCATTACTGTAAACCTCCGTCTCCGGGTGTAGACTTTAGGCCGTGTAGTCATTTGTGCGTGTTGGGGCACAACATACGAAGCTTATTTCCTGGGCAAGCTGCGCGTTCCTGTGCTTTACATTTTGCATTCCGGTCCCGCAATGGAGCCAGGTGGAATGGATGGCAGCGTTATACAACACGGGGAAAGAATACGGAAAGAAACGTGGAATTGTAAACGAGAAGAATACATCTTTCGATAAATGTATTAATAATTTTTACAAATCGAAAGGAGTACATTTGCAAGAGATGTAGTAGGTGACAAATTCTGACAAAGAATAAATAAAATCTCTAGCTTAATGTAAGAATAAACAATGTCAATATTACATAATTTTGGGAATGATTGATATAAATAACAAGAAATTTTCAGAGTTAATAATATCCAAAGTATCCTTCTGCTCGGAATCCTTCATATTTTTATTGACATATTTGCATTGTTAGTACTGCAATAATTATTTATTGTTTCATTGGGTACAGGGCACATGACGTTAGTTCATTAGATATTAATATCTATAGATTCCTTTGGAGTTGACATTGGTTGTTCATATAGGTGCCTATATAAAAATAAAGCGATTTGTTTAGACAACGGGGTACTATATCATAGTCAAATTTTGACTATCTTAAATAAGAAGACGAAAATATACATAAATTAATGAGTATTAGTGAAAAATTTTTGTTGATTACTAATTAGGTATGAAGTGTTAGGTCCTAATAATTTGATTGGTCGCCTGATTTTAAAAACGAGATTCGCGCGTCTGCTGCGGTCATCTTTGAAAGATTATGAAATGTCACGTTGTTGTATAACCTAATAAAAAAAAAATACAATTTTATGTTTCATGAATTTGTTTAATTATAATATCTAGTTATATTAACAATAATAATGTATTTTTAATTAAATCAATTTGTAATATGTATTAATTATATTAATAATAATATTAACTAAACAAAACAAACAAACACTAGCGCCATCCGCCGTCATACATTGTGTCATAATATTGTCAAACTGTTTCAATGTTCTATAATTCATTAAGAACAAATCTGATGTGGCCAACACAATACCTCCCGTTATTTAATTTTCATTAATTTAAATATACATACATACTTACATATTTACTGTATTAAAATCCATTCTATATAATTATGGTTCTATTTACTATTTTCTTTTTAAAACGTTACTATTATTAATTTGAAATTATTAGTTCTTTGACAGTGACATTTATCTGTCAGTTACATACATTGAAGATATGAACTGTCTAATCAAGTAGTTGTGTTTGTTTAAAGCGCAGGCCCTGTGATTTAAATTATAGATAATTTTATAAATTTATCCATAAAATATATAGAAAGAGTATTAATGCAAACCAATAGAAAATTTAATAATCTAAAATTTTTATAATAACATAAATCTCGAAAAAATAACATTTAAAGGTATTTTTCGGAGAAAAACTATTTTGAGCTTCAAGTAAAATTCCATTTCTGGTTTGTCGACCGCTGGATCACTGGAAGTACCAGCTACGTCACGCAACAAATTCTTAACTTTAAAAATTTATATCTTGCTTATCACGTAAAATTTTTTAAGTCGCGTTTGCACTAAAATTCTTATTTCATCCTGTTCTTACATATATTTTAAAAATGGTATAGGACCCTATTACACAATCAATCTCATTTTGACCAAAAATTGACGTGTGATTGACACACAGAATCTTTGGGAATAGCAAACAAAAATCATTCAATGGTACATCTAGCCTACCTATCGCTTATATTTCTAATAATTAAACTTAAATATTAATTAAATACAGATGTAATCAAAATTAAAATAAAAACAATATTAATATAACGTTTATTCAAATTTCTTGAGGTCTGTAACCTTGTAAATTATTGGGAAGGCCCGAAAGTACTCATCCCCGTAGAGTTGGCGTTTATGACATTGGTTGTTCTTGCACTAAGCCAGATACCCAGCCATGATGATGATAATATGATATAATTTGCTGTACGCAGATTCCATTAATGACCGTAATTATTGTATATCATGCTTACCGGACTGACTAATGGCAGCTCTAAATATTGTGGAGAGTATACCGTAAAAATTTTTAACCGTATGTATATAGCGTATAACGTTATTTGTCCAGAAATAGCGTCCGTCGAAAACCACTTTATATTTGACGTTAAAGCCGACATAACCAAACTTTAAGCGGACGATAACTGCAACGTTTTAGTTACATTTCATTCTGCGTACCTGTATGTAAAGGTTGCAAGACTGCAAGTAATATTTCTATTTAAAACGTTGTTTGTGTGCCAATTTATTAAAGCATCGTTGAAATCTTTTTCACTTAAATTTGCTAACTCAGCAATTAAAATAAGACTTTCTAATTCGCCTTCCATTTTCGTTGACAGAGAAAATAACGTGTACGGTATGTGATGTACAGAATAACGTTCACGTTATATGGACTTTTAACGTTCACGCTATCTATCTTGACGTTATGTGAAAACTCTCTATTTATGTATAGAGGACGGAAAGAAAGTTTACGCCTGCCGACGAAGTTTAAGGCCCAACGCGAAGCGGAGGGTCTTTATTCGTCTAAGAACATTGGATGTATATTTATTTTGGCCTGAGGTAGGTACCAACATTTTACGCACAACTTATACAAAATGAACTAGTAGAATTCATAAAATTATTGTTTTTTGAATACGCACAGAAAAACTCCGCAGGTAGTCAGTATTATAGAAATCTTGATTAAACATGGCATTCGTCGCCATCTATGTTACCAGGCGTTATAGATTTTTACAGCCCGGCGGGCGGTAAAACTATCATAAAAGCATTGCGGACGTAATGTTTAATTTTCCGCCATGGTAACTACGGTGTAAACAAACAATATTGCTGCAGCAGATCGGACGGGGGTACAAAAAAGTCAGTTTTGGGTAATAAATAATTCATAGCTGATAATGATAATGCATTTCAGCTAAAATTGTAAATATCACAGCTGGTACTTTAAACGAAAAACTTATTATTATATTAAACTTAAACTTGTTTTAAAAGTTTACAAAGAAAAACTTCGATATCAGTCTTATTCAAGATAACTCTCCTGTCAGATGCAAGAATATTTTCATATTTAACTTACAGATAACGTTGTTAGCATTTGTAAATGTCATCATCAAAATATGCAAAATTAAGAAAATCTCGCTTCAATGTAAAAAATCTTAATATTTCACATTTGTATTTCAAACAAGTAATAATTTCAGAAGAAAATTTAAATAACATATACCTAACTACAATACTCCGTAAAAATAAATTTTTATCTCATAGCATTTAAAAATTCTCAAAAATTGTCTTGGAAGCAATATTGGCCGAGAGCAGCAATAAATAACAATAAAACAAGTAGTAGAACTTTTCTTAACAGTATTTGTATGTAGAAGCAGTTCTTTTTGCACTATTTCATCGCCAGAACTTGGATATTGTCCGAATAAAAAACTACTTTGAAAACTGATATGAAAACTTGTCAAACTTATATGAAAATGTATATTGATTTTTACGATACCTCCGGGCTAGCGACAACTTAAAAACTTTCTACGTTAATATCTCAAGTAGGCCGAGGAGCTTTGCTACCCAGTATTTGAAAACATTGAATTCTTTGAATGCAGAGATTTTCTTGGATGGAATTATTTTTAATGCATGAAAGAGCACTCTAGCTTGCGAAGTTCAAGTAGAATAATACTAATGCTTTTATAGATATTAAAAGGGACTTTGAAATCATTACATTGGACTTTGGACTAAGCTCTGCATGGATTTATTCATGCAGACGTTTTTACAAAGAAATGTTTTTTTGATATTTACATCGAGGAATAAATTGGAAACGAACTTTTTGTTGCCAGGCACGTGTAACATACTTTTAATTTTACTTTTTAATAATGAAAAAGATTTTTCACGGAAGATTTTTTCTAAAGAAAAAATGAGGAATTCATTTTTGATATTTTATGTGAAAGGATTCGTAAATCAATATCAACCGATGGATATTATATATATTTATATATATATATATATATATATATATATATATATATATATATATATATATATATATATATATATATATATATATAGGCTGGTGACTTGGACGACGCAGCATAGGGAGTTTCAATGGTAAAATCTTAATGTGCAGTTATTTGCTCCCCAAATTATTTTACAGCGAAATTGTATTTAAGTTTTTGTTACAGAAAAAAATACTGCATCCGAATATGCTATTGTTTATAATTTTTCAATTTCCGGAACCGTAAAAATAGTCGAAAACAATAATAACATTTTTACAAAAATCATTGTTGCCTTGGAACAAAAATTTAAATAAAAGTGCAAACATCTGTCAAAGAATCTTGACGTTTAAAATTATTTTCAAAACAAGGATAAAGAAAACACCTTTATTGTAGTGTTGATGACAACAATGTAATAGTTGATTACAACAATGTAATTTGACGAGAACGAAATTTAAGATTTTTTTAAGTAGTGACAGATGTTTGCTCTTTTATTCCATGGCATCAATGATATTTGCAAAAATATTATAGTTTTCGACTATTTTTACGATTCCGGAAATTGAATAATTATCAATATTAGCATATTCGAATACAGTATTTTTTCTTGTAGCAAATCCTAAATATAATTTTACACTAAAATAATTAGGGGAGCAAATAACTGCACATTAAGTCACCATCCTATATATATATATATATATATATATATATATATATATATATATATATATATATATATATATATATATATATGTATATATATATATATATATATATATATATATATATATATATATATATATATATATATATAATCCGTTACATAGGCAGTTAACATGGTAACACAGTTTTTCCTTGCGCGTTGCCCTCCAAATTATTTTAGAAAAAAATATTTCAAATAAATGTTATAGAGCATAAAATTCTTTGTACAAAGCCAAATTGGCACACCCAGCAATGGGTAATAAGCCGTGTTGATATATTTATTTATGTTTAGAAACTCTAGAAATTAAATATGAAAATTTTAGTTTAATAGCGCTAGCCGTGGAATTAAAAGAAAAAGACAAACAAATGACTGATGTTTTAACTGTTAAATATTGAGACTTTTTCAAACAAATAAAAAATAGTATATTAAAGAACGTGTTTTATAAGACATGTTTTTTTCGCACGCGTCAAAATTTAGAAAACGAGCGTTAGCGAGTTTTCTAATTGACAAGTGCGAAAAAAAGTCTTATAAAATGAGTTCTTTATACTATTTTTTATATTTTGCACCTTCTACAAACTAAAATATTTTAAAAAACTGTTAATATTACGTAATATAGCTCAGACTACAGGAAATAATCTACTTCCTAAAAAAATCGCGCGAGATTTATGAGAAAGAATTTGCAAATTTTGACACATGGTGTAAAGAAAATAATGTCAAAGGCGTAACAGAGAATGTTTTCATTGCTTATTTTGAAATGCAAAGTAAGACGAAAATATGTATTATTATTATTATATTCATTAAATAAAGTGATTAATTAAGTAAAAGAAATTTTGAGGTTATATTGAAATTTCTTATCTTCCAGCTTTGACGTTTGACAATTTAACCCTTTCAATCTCAGTGTACAGGAAATTTTTATTTTTTCTTATATTTGAATTAAAACTTGCTTTAAAATTAATTAAAAATAATTTTCTATCGTTCAAAGGTTCAATCTACAAATTTTTAGTACTACTAGGTCCATCTATGTGGACTAATTCGAACATTATATTAACATTTACTTACTTAATTTGTGATTATATTTGTACATTTTCATGTAAATAATCTTGTCTAAATAAAAAATAATAATAATAACGACATTATATTATTAAAATGAATTCTCAATTAACTAAAAATAAATTAGGTAAAAATGGGTTAAAGAAACGTCATCTAGTACCAACCGTCTAAAACAAAAAATTGCGTATCGAAATGAAGGTCATTACGATACGCAATTGCGTATCGTAATGACTTCATTATGAACGCAAAATATAAAAATACATTTTTTATGCTTTTTGTATTAATTCCATGGCTATCTCTATTTTTGACATTTTCATATCAAACTTCTGTCATTACAAAGCATGCAAAATTAATTTTGTTTATTGATTCAAATGCAAAATTTCAGAATCTACAACTTTTATTATTAACATGGGAAGTCAGTTTTTTGCAAACCGTTGCCTCCCGTTTTAACTTAAGGTAGTTGTGGTGTAAATGTAGATAAAAAATTTCCCCATCCGAAAATACCAAATACATAGAAATTATTTAATATTTTAGGCCCATAAATTAATTTTAAAAATTATTCATTTTCCTGTTAATAGCAATAGCCATGCCAAATTTTTACAAAAAAATAAACAAATGCTTGACACTTTATCTGTCGGAATAGACTAATTGGCATTGTTAAGAGACATTAACCTATTCTGACAGATAAAATGTCACTCATTTGTTTATATTTTTGTTCAAATTTGGCATGGCTATAGGAAAATGAATAATTTTTAATAGTTTAATAGTTAGCGGAGAGCTTTAATTTTCTTCTTGATTATGCCCGTGGTACATACAACGTTTTATTTTATTTTGGTTCTCGAAATTCAAAGATTCAATGAGTATATATTCGGTATCGCTGTGCTGGAGTTGTGAATTTTAAGTAGACTGTGGTTTCCAGCTATATTGTTTATTTATAACAAATTTTAATTTAGTGTCAAATAAAAATAGAAGATATCGATTATTCGAAAGAAATATATCGAATGAATTTGACTTCCCACAGCAAGTTGGTTCCAGAGAAGTGAAAAGACGTATAAGAGAAAGGATACGGATAATTTTATTAGTAGCGGTGTTCAAAAAATGTGATTTAACGAATTTATTGTTTTATCTGACATTTATCTAAAAACGACGATTTTGACGTTTGAATAGTTGTTGCTTGGCAATAAAAGCTAAATTGCGCCCGTTTTTGAGGAGAAATCGATCCATATGTTATCCAGAGGATGATAGGGGAAATCAGAAGAAAATTAAGGGCCATTGAAGATAATGGTCCATTATTAACGTGACCATACGCCCCGCTTTGGGCGGGACAGTCCCGCTTTCAGGCTGTCTGTCCCGTTGTCCCCAGCGAGAGCAAAAATGTCCCGCTTTTGCAAACGGACCAAACGATAATTTATTATACCTTGATTTTTGATTTATTTTGTTTACCAAGACTAACATCAACAAGTCATGTAATGAGCTCCATTCCTTTTTGAAAACTAGATCCGATATTTTGAAACTAATTTGCTCCGCCGAAAAATATAAAACAAATACGTCTGAAACTGCAATGTAACGTTTAAGATTAATTCAAGTTACATATTATTGATACATTGCTACCATGCCCTTGTTTTTGAATAAATAGTAAAATAAGTTATTTTTTTACAAAATCATCATTTCATCTCAATTTTATTAGTTTACAATTATTGATATTTTGTGTGATACGACGTTGATATTCTGTGTGATACTACGTACGATCGTACGTATTTGTGATCTGCTTGTTCTTAGTCAACAATCCGTTAAATATATTCTCTTTTCTAAAATGTTCAGTCGGCGCCGTGTCCACCTCCCCCCTCGCGCTGACCGTTCTAAGGTAAAAAAAATGGTCACTTTATCCATTATCAATAAATTAAATGGTAAATATTAATTACTTAAAATACTTATTTTTAATTGTTGTAAAAAATAAAACTGAATAAAAGAATGAATGCATTTTGTGTACATGAGATCTAAATAATATTTTGTAAGATTTTACTTGTAAGTGTAATAATAACCCATGTTATTGCTGAATGTACTATTTTGTTTTTACTTCCTTGTACAAAGTAAAGGAAGTATTGTATTCGCGAAAAATTTCGGTTTCCAGATTTCAACGGAAATATCCATTTTGGCCATCCCTGAATCCATTTTGAATAATTTCGTCGTGACGTCTGTACGTACGTACGTGCGTACGTATCTCGCATAACTCAAAAACGGTAAGCCGTAGAAAGTTGAAATTTTGTATTTAGGACTTCTATAACATCTAGTTGTGCACCTCCCTTTTTGGTCTTTACATAATTTCCAGAAATGGTACTTTATTTGAAGCCTATAATAGATTTTAATGAAAAACTATATTAAAATATAATTCAAATTTAGTATATAAGACTTTTATATCAATTGGAATAACATAGCAGATTTTGGTTAAAACAGGCTAACCGGAAGTGATATATTACCTGAAGTTGTTAACAGTTTTTCTTGAATAAAATGGTTTCATTTTGATTTTAGAAATAAATGTTTTAAATAAGAGTTTTAGAGAATTAAATTCTGCGTCTAGCACATCAAGTATTATTAAATTAGCCCTTTGTATAAGCGAGATATGTAAATTTAAAATTTATATACTTTCTGGTTTTTGTAATGAAGCTTGCTATGGATTAGGACAAAAAATAATAAGAAATAGATGTTAATGTCAAATTACATCAAATACGTGCAATTTTATAATTGAGTATATACTTCATATTAGTCTTGCGTACAAGGTAGTCGTGTGGTGTCCACATCAGATTTTTTAAGTGTTTGTAGTCCCAGAGGAAGGTGCAAGAGTGCACCGAAACCTCGGTTGTGTAAGATCTTGCACAATAATATTGTTGTATTCTAAATAAATTCCTGTTTGTCAAAGCTAAAAGCCTGTTCCACATTTGTCCAGACTCTTCCTCGTTCCCGAAGTGGATAACATTTTTTGCGTTGCCCTGTTACATATATACACTTATACAGCAACAGCGACTGCGACCACAGCTATCCAGGATACGCAGCGTCCTAAACGCTTGGAGAAAAGAATGGACGTAAACAGCTCCACGCAATTTCTTAAATAAATAAAGAGGAAAGCTCGACTAATAAATAACTTGGGAAAAGAGCTAAAAATAGTTGCTGGGAAACATTGACAGTGTTTGCTTTTCTATAAGACTTTTAGCTTTATATGTCAAGATTGTTTCCATTAACAATACATAAAACAAACATAAATTTCATTTTTCTACAAAAACACTTAAAGTAGTAATAAATCGTAAGGACTTAACTCTGTCTAACAGGACTGCAATATAAAGGCGAAAGTGTTTTTATCGTATTTTTTGACAACTAAGTCCAAAAGTAAATCGAAAACTCTTAAATGGATTCCATTTTCAAAACTTTCAGAGATATATCATTTTATATAAATGTGGGAAATTTCTCGACTATGGTATATAACCGTGAGTTTCAGCTAAGATACAACATTAGTGTATTACTTTGGTTACTATTTACACATACGTCATCGTTCCAGAAAAAAATGTAACATAGGTTGTCAAAGTTGCCAATGCCAAATGAATTTATCATAACGTTTTAAAGATGTTTACTTAAGAAAAAATTCAACTGGTTTTTTTGTACAATGCTGGTTATAGTTTGAGAAATGTTAGTGATATGTTTGCGCATTAATGTCCTAAATGTCCTGGATCAGATCCTTCTACAGTTTCGAAGATATTTACAAAATTTAAGAGTAATGGATGTTTAGATAAGACGAAAAGAGCAAAAACAAACTACGTGCAATAGAAGAAAATAATCAGCCGTCTACAAATTTTTGGTGAATCAATTAAATCAAAATTAAATATTACCTATTTAATTGTTAATGGTGCAATTTTTGAAAATATGCTATAATTTGTGATTCAACATATATTGATTTTCTATTTATACTACTCTTACTACTTTCTGAAGTTATTTATAAATCAGTAAATTATGATGACAAGTTCATTTGAAATTGACAACCTATGACGCATTTTTTCTGGAACGATGCAGTATGTATAATTAAAGTATTATTCACGAAAGATGACAATTCAAGGTCATTTATGACCCGTCTGATATATTACTTATAGATAACTTCACTGCATTTCGTGCCCATAGGCGTGGGACGCGAAATATTTATGGGTACATTTTAACTGAAAAAATAAATGTAATTTAAATAACGCTTTTCTCAAAGTTTTTTCTTTTTCATCTATGTTTTTGCATAAAACAAAAATATAGACTTGACGTAAATCATAAAATAATAATTTGATTTGAATGTCAACGCCACTGGATAAACATCACTGCAGCGGGCAGTATAGTAGATAATGGCATGTCTGTAACTCTACGACGTACGTCACTGCTATTTTTAGTGCGTAAAGGCCTGTGTCCACGATGCTAGAAATCGTTCTTAGTTCTCGATCACATTTGATCATAAAAATTGAACTTATGACTACAGATGTCAGGTTTGTCGAATTTATGAAGTTAGTTTCAGCCAATACTAAAAATTAATAAAACATAAATTTATCCCGGCAGGAAGTATATTAAATTTTTATAACGAATATATTAATTTATTTATAAGTAA
Source organism: Harpalus rubripes (assembly GCA_963082715.1). Lineage (NCBI taxonomy): Eukaryota > Metazoa > Arthropoda > Insecta > Coleoptera > Carabidae > Harpalus > Harpalus rubripes. The sequence continues at coordinate 61,300,772 of OY720453.1, forward strand.
TTATTTATTATCAATATCAAAAATGAGTAGAATTATGTAATATTTTATAATCTTATCATTTTCAAACTTATCAAACATCAAATGTCAAGATTTAAATTGGTAACAGTTAAATGAAATTAGCAACTTGTATGAAAAAATGGGACAGAACGCATTTTTCCATTTTAGTTTTCTATTCGATTTTTGCGTCCGAGTTGGTAGCGTCCACGATCCGAGATATCGAATTAATAAAAATAATGATAATAAAATGAAGATTAAATTTTAAATACTGGGAAACAATAGATTTCACTAATTCAAAAGTCAAAAATCAGGATTAGCTTAAACTTTTTTGTGAATCGTTAATTTTTATTAATCTAAATACCTACATACCTACATATTTATTTATGCTGGACACTGTATTGAATTCCTTTTCTATTGTTCTATTTAATTTTTTCTTTTTAAAACGTCACTATTATTAATTTGAAATGATTAGTTCTTTGACAGTGACATTTATCTGTCACTTACATACATATGAATAACTGAGTAACCAAGGAGTTTTGTTTGTTTAAAGCGTAGACTCCGGAATTTAAATTATAGATAAATTTATAAATTTATTCATACGATATGTAGAAAAAGTACTAATGTAAATCTGTAGAAAATTTAATAATCTTTAATTTTCATAATAACATTAATCTCGAAAAAATAACATTTAAAGGTATTTTTCGAAGAAAAACTATTTTGGGATTCAAATAAAGTGCCATTTCCGGTTATCCGATTTACATCAAAATCTAATGGGCTCTTTGCATATTAGAAAAAAGTCGTTGAATTAAAGCAGAGGATACACACACACACACACATACACGCACGCACACACACGCACGCGCACCCGCACGTACACACGCGCGCTCACACACACACACACATCATCGTGAAAATGTTAAAATTGGATTCTGGGGACCTTCAAACGTGCTCATTTACCAAAATCATGATATGCGATTTTTAGCACGATCCCTATATCTCCCTTACAAAAGCTGGAGGTGAAAAGAATTGTTGGGTGCTTTCGGGATCGATCCCGACCGACGCCAAATATTTAGAATTTTAAATGGCACAAAATTGACCCTTGTGGCGCATTCTACACTCCAGCAATAAGTGCCCTTGAGGTGATGCCTGGTAAGCACGGTGCAAATATTTCATTATTACTGATATACGTATACAAAGCAGATTGGCACACCCAGCAATGGGAAATAACCCGTGATGATATATATATATATATATATATATATATATATATATATATATATATATATATATATATATATATATATATATATATATATATATATATATGTACCACATGTCTTATTTTAAATTATTCTAGCATGACCCTCGTATATTTTAACACTAGAACAGTACCGTATCACAAGATAAATATTCTCCCTGCAATCTCGCCAAATTCCTGCCCTCATTACATGTGCTCGTGTGGGTCCCGAGGCTAGCTGTTCCTGTATTCGTGGCGTTTGTCCTGCTGGCCCACATTCTGTGTTCCTACTGGACCTGTTTGTGTGCTGTGGGTCGTTCCTGTTCCCTAGGGAACGTTCAGCCTGGTTTGTGTGACGGTCGCGATGTTTGCATTGTACGAGAAACAGAAACGGGAACACCGCAACAGTTACAAGAGGGTGGAATAGAGAATGTGTTATTGTGTAGAAAAGAAGGGAAAGGAACTTGGAATTTTTTACTGAATTTCCTAAATTCAGTATTGCGAGTACTACTACAAAATAGTTATTCGTTTAATAGGGACGTAAAAAAGATACTTTGACGCTTAAGAAAGAAGTTTACGCACGACGCGTAGCGGATCGAGGTAATCTTTCGAAAGCGACGATGACACTTTACGCGTGTAATATACACATTATTTTTTCTAGGTTCGTTCTATACGGCAATATTAATAAAAAAAAAAACTAACAAGCAGGAAGTAACGAAAAATTTATCTAATATAGTATATTGAACTTATGAATTAAAATTACAACTTGTCAAAAGTATACAAAATATTTTAATATTGTTAATAATTAAATAAAAATAAATTTTTATTTTGCAAGCGTGCGACAAATTTCTTTTTCACACGTCTCCCATGGCAACGCGCGGAAGAGAACTTTTTCTTCCAACACTACTATTGAAGTTGTAGCTCTCCATAAGAAAGGCAATAAGAACTCAGTTACAAACTATAGACCTATAAGTATTGTTTCTGTATTTCATAAAATTTATGAAAAAATAATATTGGCTAGAATACTATCTTTTGAAAAAGAAAATAATATACTTATAAGTGAACAATTTGGTTTTCGTAAAGATTTAAGTACAACTGCATTGTCAAAATTATTAAGTTATATTTACAATTATGTTGACACTGGAAAACCTGTTACAGGAATTTTCTTAGATCTATCCAAAGCTTTCGACTGCGTAAAGCATGATAAATTAATTAGCCTTATGTCGAACATGGGTTTTCGAGGTGTTTTTGAAAAATGGTTACATAGTTATCTAACAAATAGACGGCAGCTCATTGTTTACAACAATACTAAATCACAATATAAAACATTACAGTATGGTATACCCCAGGGTAGTATACTCGGTCCCGTTTTATTTATTTTATACGTAAATAATCTAAAATCAATGTTAAGTAACCATGAGTTCATTGCTTACGCAGATGATGTTTCAATTTTAATTTAACCTTCAAATATTCAAAATCAAGCGACTTCGATATCATGTCTGATCTCGGAATTAGCGCAATGGTTTTCTACACTAAATTTAATTTTGAATGTATCGAAATCATGTGCTGTCAGTTTCGGTACTATAATTAGAAAAGAAAGCATGCTAATAAAATGTAATAATAAGACCTTGCCGCTTATCGACACAGTAAATGTTCTGGGACTTAATATAAACGAAAACTTAAATTGGGACAGTGAAATAAACAAAAATTTTAGTAAACTCGCTCCTCTCTGTTATTTGATAAAAAGACTCACACAAATCACCAACATTAATATATCAAGAATGTTTTATTATGCCAAATTTCAGGCTCTTCTCAGTTATGGCATTATTTTTTGGGGAAACGCTCCTTCCGCATTGCGAGCGTTCAAATTACAAAAAAATGCTGTACGCAATTTATTCAACTTAGGTTACAATACTTCTTGTAGAGAAACTTTTAAATTAGAAAAAATATTAACTTTGCCCTGCTTGTATTTTTTCTTTAATTCTTTTTATACGTAAAAATATAGATAGATTATTAAGTCATGAGAAGGTACATAGCTACAGTACTAGAAATAAACATAATTTAGTTTTACCGAAACATAGACTTACACTCAGCCAAAATAATCCAGAAATAATTGGTGTCAAATTGTATAATAAACTTCCAGATAACATAAAAGAATCTGTTTCTATTAATATATTTAAATTCAAGTTAAAACAATTTTTGATTGATAAGACATATTATAGTCTCGATGAATATTTAAATGAACACTGTTACAGAATATCAAAGTAAATAAATAAGTATATCATCACGGCATATTACCCATTGCTGGGTGTGCCAGCCTGCTTTGTAAGTAGATATCGGTAATGATGATGATATATTTGTAGCGTACGGGCGTTTACCAGGCGTTACCTCACGGGCACTCATTGCTGGCGTGGAGAGTAATGCATGGGAAAACGCAATTGTTTACAAAATCAAGCCGGCTTTGCTTAGCGCTTTGTTTCATTGATTTTGTCACCTCAACTGTCTTAACTGTCAAATTATAAAAGAAATGATTACAAAATCTAATTGTACGCCTTGTTTTACGCGTTTTGAAGCTTTTACTTGGTAAGTTAAATAAAAAAATTATTGCTTTTGTAACATACCAATAACAATATATTATTTTTAGCAAAAATGTCAAATGATGAGCAAAATATATTTTTTAAGTAGTATTAGAGAAAGCAAAGTCTAAAACTCGTATGAAATAGTACTTCAGCCACTCGCGAAACCTCAGACCTCGCCTACGGCTCGTCCTACAAACTTTTCGCTCGCGCGGAAATTATCTATTCCATACTAGTTATAGAATATACTATTCTACAATCCATTAAAACTAGGCTTTTTAATGTTTGTTTTAGGGTTAAAAATGTCATGACACCAGCGTTAAAAAGTACAAGATCAGTGTTATTTTTAACATTAGTGTTACAAGTGAAATTAGTTACCTTGGTAACAAAAAAATGACACGTCAAAAATTATTAAAAATACAAATTTAAATGAAAAAATAGTGTATGATATATGTGTTAAAAGTAACATTTTATTTTTTGAGAAGCAAGTTTGGAACACGACGAAGCGGTATGGATCAAATCTTCGAAACCTTCAACGTACATAAATAACTATTGTTGCTCGCTCCTTAAAAAACATAAACTTTACGATGAGCGCATAAATGTCTTAGCATTCGTAGAAAAATAATCATTTACGGTATAAGTGGGAAATATTCATTATTAACGCACGTATTGTGAATTGGCCTACGAGTTCGCAGGGCGAGTTAGGGTAAACGCATAGTATGTTAATGTAATATTCCACGAATATGGAACAAAATTTATCGCACTCATTTTAGATATTTAATAGCCTCTTATCCCAATGAGTGCGGTAATGAAATTATTACCACACTAGAATTTCTTTACAACACTCACTAGGATAACAAGACTTATATCTAAAATGAGTGAGATATGGTATAACTAATCCCAAGGTGATAGATAAAATATATTAATATGAAATGAAAGATGTAATTATGTAATATGATTTATAAATAACTTCAAATTGCTATTTAAAATATCTACCTAAATATTTTTTATTGAAAATTATACATTGATTCATATTAAAATTGAATTTGAATTCCAAATAAGGTGAATAGTGTAACTGGAATAACGAAAAATTGTTTTACGTTGTTTTTTGCGTCGTTTTGTTATTTTTGCATGAGTTGTCTCTAAAAATAATATGTGATATTATATTTATTTTATCTATTTATTTCGTGCTAACAATAGCGAACTTCTGTTCAAAATACTCATACTCACAAACAAGTTTCCAAAAAAGAAAATAAGTGTGCTTACATATTTCTATCTATTTTTGTAGCTTGGTAGAACATAATAGTGAGAAGGAACAACATATGAACAGGAAACACGCGGAAATGTTATTAAAAAGAATTTGTTTTTGTCGGAAAAGCAGCCAGTAAAACTTGTATGTCCGTGCACTGCAAAAATAAAAGAAATTGCTGCTCGGAAATAATAGTTCGTCGTTTTACGAACAAAATATAAATGAAATGTTCTTTTGAAAACTGTCAGTTTTCCTCAGATTAAGATTATATGAGTGTTTTGATGCTAGTATTATTTCAGGGGATATTTTCTGCTTTAAAGTGTTGTTTGTTACAAGAAAATAGCGCAGGAATACAGATATTATTAGTTTTCACTTTGCTAAGTTTTCAAATAATGGTCTTAGCATCTTTTGTAATTGCAATTTCTTTTCTGAAATGTCAATACATATACCTCTTTCCCCAGAGAAAAATAAATTTGTTACTTTTCTTTCAATGAAATATGTAATTCAGACTGATTTCGATTTAAAGTATTAAACAACGAAAATGACCTATACTGAAGTAGTATTGTGATAAGATGAGGGTAAGAGCAAAAACATATAAATAACTTTTTATAAACTTTTCTAAATTATAGTTTCAATAATCATATTTTAACTCTGTTTATCTATTTAAGTTATAAATATCAAAATTCAGTTTAGAAATAAACAAATATATCATCACGGTATATTACCCATTGCTGGGTGTGCCAATCTGCTTTGTACGCAGATATCGGTAATGATGATAACATAAAAATGCAATGTTCTCTTTCCCATTTGAGATTTCGTTTCGATACGATATTGTCAAATTAAGGAACACTTAAAATTTAAGCGGTAATGATGAAATATTTACACCGTGCGGGCGTTTACCAGGCGTCACCTTACGGACACTCATTGCTGGCGTGGAGAGTGCACCACAGGGGTCAATTTTGTGCCATTTAAAATCCGAAATATTTGGCGTCGGTTGGTGTCGAACCCGGTTCCCCAGATTCGCGACCAGACACTCAGGCACGCGGCCACGGGACCCCCAGTTTAGAAATTCTTATCATATTATGATAGTTGCGTGTGGGTTCACCCATGTCATATTATATCAGTGGTAATTGGTATCCAACGTTGTCTCTGTATCTATAGTCACGACATTTATTTGTTGATCGTTAAGGCAAGGAATTATTATGCATACGTCCGTGACTTTGAATGCCCTAGCCTATGCAGCACCCTGTACCCCGAAGATAATCCTATCCTGAAGATAGCACTTTATTTTAGAGAGTCGGTATTAGTTTGTCACGTCGAGAAAACATCTTCAGCTAGTAAACATGTAAGAGTTTTAAGTTTTACCCGCGTTCTGCGTAACGCGAGTATTTTGGCTTAAGGGTGCAACGGCATCTTTAGAATTTAAGTTATGTTGGTTTTAATTAGTAAAGAATAAGTTAATTAAGTTAGTGCAAATTGTAGTGTAATTATAATAATCATGTAAATAAAACTTTAGTTAGTCAGACAGTAAATATCAAGTAATGTCCATGTCCATAAATTCTATGGGCCAGTTGCGTAAAACGTTGTTACCTAATTATGTGTTTAACTGCACATTGTAACCATGGAAACGTATCAAAAATACATTGGCAAATAAGCCTTGTCAAAGTTAACAACGTGATTAAATTTAACAATGTTTTGTGCAACTGGGCCTAAGTATTCATAAAGTGAAAAGTGTAAGTATATGTGTGTTCTTCCTTTTCACCAGTCACTCAGAATAAAGTGTGTCATCGTTGGGGGTAAACAGTAACCAGTAATTAGTATCAGCATCATCATCTTCCGACACCTTTGTGTTACAGTATATACAATGGTATAGTATTGTCCCTTCGTATACTGAAGGAACTGGGTGCGAATCCCGTTATACAGTATTTATTCTTACAAAACGGTAGGTATTTATATGAATTTGTGTTTATGAATCTGTAAGATCTTACTTGTAAGTGTGGTAATGCTAATTTTAATGTCATGTATGTTACAAAATGTAGATTCGCTTATAATTGGACATGTTACCAAATTTTTATTTTTAGATTTATGATACTAGACAAAAAATACCCGTATTTTTTTAAATTAATTAATAAATCGTAGTTTACGAGAAAATAATTATTTAAAAAGAAAAAGAATGTGTGACGTCTGTATGGCAGAATCGTGGAAGAAGACCAATAGACCGGAAGGGAAAGATATAGTTATCGCCATGGCATGAACTACCACAACATAACGCGCCGTTAATTGGCTGATTTATAACTATCTCTTTCCCTCCCAGTTTATTGCTCTTCTTCCACGACTCTACCATGCAGACGTCACATATTGCTTCTACAAAACATTAAATTGCTAATAACAATATTATTTAAATGAGATCCAACCTAACCTAACCTAATGTTTAAATCGTAGAATGGGCTTTAGGATCCAGGAGAAATTTATTTAAACGAAGAAAAAATTGCGAAAAATTCATGTACCTCGCTGGGATTCGAACCCAGGGCCTCCCAATCGCTAGTCGGGTGTCATTTACCAAAATCTCTATATGCGATTTTTAGCACGATCCTTATACCTCCCTTACCAAGGGTAGCGGGAGGTAAAAATTAGTTTGGGGAAACTATTTACATTTGCCGACAATGTGCATATTTTCCCACCATCTACTTTTACTGTAACATATATACTAACGAAGGAAAAGTGTCTACCGAAACGTCGGTTTTACAAGAATATGCTTTATGACTCAAATTTTGATTTTGAATAATTGTTAACAACTTTTCGTTTTAATTCAAGAGTTTCTTCCATTTGTTGTTCTCGCATTAAGTCACAGATACATGATGTTAGGCCTCTTTGCTTTCTTAATTAGGTACATTAGGAATCAATGGTTAAGGACTTTTAATTGCACAGTTTTGCATAGGTAAAAAAGCTAGTATCTACGAATGAAATCTGAATTCAAATAGTACATTAAAACACAAGTATCATAAGGCAATCTGTTAACGTACGAGTCCAAGTTTGGAAAACGAGACGCCAGGCGAGTTTTACAAAGGACGAGTGCGTCAACAGGCCTTATGATACATGTTTTTTATACTATTTTTTCTATTGAGGTAATTTTTTAATTAGATTTTTTAAAAAAGGAGTTGTCAAAAATATGAGTTGGTGTTTTTTTACCTTCCGTCACCTTTAGGTAAGGAAGGTATTGTCTTTGGTCAAAAAATTCGATGATGAGTTTTTAATCAATAAGCACGTTTTAGGGTCCCTAGAATACGAATTTACTATTTTTACGATGATGTCTGTATGTGTGTGTGTGTGTGCGTGTGTGTGGATGTATGTATGTGTGGATGTGTGTGTGTGTGTGTAACAAAATTTTCGTCTGCGATAACTTTAATACTACAGTTACAAAAATTATAATTTTTTCGTATACTTCTTCGTTACATCCATATGAAGGGCTGATTAGATTTTGGTTACAATTGGTCAACCGGAAGTACCATCATTTGAAGATTTTAACAGTTTTTCTTGAAAAAACTATGTTAAATATAATTTTTTCACATTTGATGTTATTATAAATATTAAAGAATATTTTATTATCTATACGATTTGATTGCATTTTATACTTAATATTAAATGGATATAGAGTTAAAAAATTATAAAGAATTTAAATTTCATAAAGTAGCCATAGCTCTGGAAACAGTTACTATATTAAGAAAATTCTGATTGAAAGATGTCAGTGTCAAGTGAAATTGACATAGTGTCTTATAATTTTACTGGAAATATAGGATCTTTTGCTTTCTGTATGGAATTTGTATAAAATACATACAACTGCTTTAAGGTAATGTACAAGAAATAATAATAATAAATCTTTTATTTCTGCAGATACATTACACTGTATATAGAAAACGTCACAAAATAATAATTTTCTGTATGAAATTTGCATAAAATACATGCAACTGCCGGAAGGTAATGTACAAGGAATAGAATATTTAATTTAGCAAGGAACTTTCCGTATGAAATTTGTACAACATACATAGAACTGACGGAAGGTAATGTGCTGGCCACATTAGATTTTTTATCAGTTATGTTGGTAGCGTTTCCCGCTAAAAATTGAAATCACATTTTGACAGTTTGTGTATCTTGTGATTTTGTCTGATTGTTTACATTAAAACATTGTAACAAGCATTATACAATTATGAAAGAGGAAAACCAATACATACAATGAACTCCAAGGTTATTAATGAACCATCCTGATTTGACATATCGGTGTTTCGTGTTGGTTATTATCATAAATAAAACTTGAATATGGGATTGAAGGACGTTACGTGGACCATCAAGCCTTTTTATTGAGAAAACATATAAATAAAACTCTTGAAATAATGAAATACTTTAATGAACAATTTATTGCTCTAGACTTTTACTTTCCATCATTTTTACAACACTCACTGCTCAGTTGCACAGATAACGGCAACAGTTTTTCTTACAATTTTTAATACAAAACATATATGGCATATATTCGATAGTTCGCCACAACGTGGAACTGCAAATCATGGATTAAAACGTCAACTTTTCATATTTGTTTGCTAGTAGCCGCCACAAATTAAGTAGACAGTGTTAACATTTTCAAGTAACGTGCATCATACATTTCATAACCTGCCTGGAATAACAATACATTAGATTCAAAATTGCATTACCATAAATTTTAATTGTAATAAATAAAACTTACCGTTTTAATTATTTTGACAAAGTAAACCTGAGCGCATTGTTTCTTGTTTCATAATTTTTTAGTTGAAATTTTAACTTCAGAGATTCTTATTCTTTCTTAACTAACACAGCTATAGCTATAAATTTCTTTTCTTTCTAGTCCTATCACCTAGTGAAAGGATAAAAATCCACAATTAGAAGTAATATTTTAACACAAACAATTTACCATTTTAAGGTTATCTGTCAGTTATGAAAGCATGACTACCACCTCTAGAACATGAAAGGCGCCAAAAACAGTACGTTTATAGATTTTCTAAACGTCGTGTTTTCAGTGATAAACAGTGCTTTTATAGAAACATAAGAACACAGAAATAGAAAAACATTTTAAATTCAGTTCAGGTTTATCATAAATCTGGGTTAATTTGGATTTTCGATTCAGGATCGAGTTTAGTTTCAGGTCCCTGGAAATATACAAGAACAAAAAAAGTATATATAAAAACAAAATGATGTTTTAATTACAGTCCATGAATAACTAGTTTGGAAATAGTTAGTTGTTCAAACAAAACTTAGTTCGACAGGTTCGCTTTAGTTTAAATAGTCTCACCGATGTTTAGTGTACTGAATTAGCATCACAATTTGCAAATGACATTCCGTATTCCCAATCCTTAATTAACCCAAAGAAAACTTGTTCACTAAACAATCCGCTAAATTTGCTTTGCTGTGTGTTTATGATTCCGCAGCCACCTGTATTTGATGTGCCCGATTCATCAGCTGTGCTCACAATACCGCGAACAGGGCAGAGCGTGTACCGAAGCATATGCAGCAGGCGTGCGGTGTATGCCAACTTGTTTTCACTTGCCTGTGTCTGCCACGTTAACAAACCAGCCCGCTGGGATGTATTAGCAAGACAGAGATGGAGAACGAAACACCTGAGGTCATGAGGAAATGGGATGTTTGTATAGGAGTTCATTTTTAGGATGATACAATTTCACCCACATTTATACCCGTATTTGCATATATACAGACTATGGAGCAGGAATTCTACTTGTTTCATTGAATTTTTTTTTTTGGTTAAAAAATTGTGCAATTGAATCCCTGTATTTCTGATCTGATCTGTGTGCGAAAGTAAGCAATCAAAACAAACTTACACTGAAGATTTTTTGGTTAAAAAATTATCCAATTGAATCCTTGTATTTCTGATCACGTGTGAGAAAGTAACCAATCAAAGCAAACTTACATTCATAATTATACTAAGACAATTATCACTTATGTCACTAAGTTGCTATGTAACAAACACTTTTTGACAAATAATTAAAGATTGTTTTACTTTAAAAATGTCGTTTTCACGGTATAGCAGCGAAAATAACGATTCAATTAATAGAATTATTACTATTAAACGTTTGTATAATAAAATTGAACGTGTCTTGTCTTCTGGTTGTGTTAATGTCAAACTTATTATCATTATACACTATACGCTGAACATATTCATAGCCACTACTGACATCTATTGGGTGATTTTATAACTATAAAAATTCTGATACATACAAATGCTTCGTAATTTTTATTAAAATTGCAAAAAAAAAATTCTCACCGAATACCCTTCGATCATTGTAAATACTTATAATTTTATCACAACTTCCTCAAGCACGTTGCTTTTAGGTAACACCCCTCCGACTTCGGCGTCGGGCGGTTACCAAGCAACGCGCTTTCGGTAACTGTCATAAAATTATATCGTAATTATCAATGTCCTCGGGATATTATAGCTGATAATTATCCTAAGATAATTATCACTTATGTCACTAAGTTGTTAAGTAACAAACACTTTTTGATAGACACAAGATTAATTGTTTTAATTTGAAAATGTCATTCGCACGGTATGGCAGTGAAAATAATGATTCAATTAATAAAATTATTACTATTAAACGTCTGTATAATAAAACGGAACGTGTCTTATCTTCTCGTGTCTATGTCAATCATATTATTGTGACAAGGCGAGGGTAAGAGCAATAATAGATAAATAACTTTTTATAAACTTTTCTAAATTATAGTTTCAATATTCATATCTTAACTCAATTTATCTATTTAAGTCAAATTTCACTTTAGAAATTCTTATCATATTATGATAGTCACGACGTTTATTTGTTGATCATTAAGTTTAGAAATTATTGTGTATACGTTCATGGATGATCTGGCCTATGCACCCAGTGGCGTACCTAAGTGAAATGGTGCCCAGGGCAAGGGTCGTAATTGCGCCCCCTGTCAGCAATGTAAAATAAAGATTACTTCCTTCTCGCTTTAGCTATTATTGTTGAAATTACTTAAGAATATCTATATATATTTAAGAAGATTATTAACAATATTAAGTATCAGTCGAGTATAAGTCAGTTATCTCTCCTAAGGTGGTCTTATGCATATTCGGCGACGGCGAGTGGTACATCGAGATCTAACAAAACACATCCACGAATTTGGTCTGCATGATTTTTAAATCTGCATCTTCCTTGCCTTCACTGATGCAAAGGCATTAATAACGTGTTCGAAATCGGTCTTTTCCGTTTCTTCCCATTCAACGCTCAGAAAAGAAAAATCACTTAATCGATCTTGACCCATGGGGGCTCTCAGATAATTTAAGATCAGTTTTAATTTGTTGAAAGATCTTTCACAAATAGCGATGGAAACTGCAATAGTCAACATTATTTGCATGGCTATTCGAAGAATTTTCGCCGTTAGCGTTTTTCGGTTTCAACATCCTAGTTTTGACAGAGACTAAGTCCATTTTCCAGAACTTCATTCACCAAAGTTTCTCTTTCATTGCGAAAATAATAAAGTAAACCTTTCAAATCTAAGGCGGTATCATGAAAGTTCATATTTATATCTTGCAGTGTTTTCTGAACTTTATCAATAGGAATGAGTACTCTCGTCCAAAATCCAAATAGAATTAGAAAATCGAATGTCAACATACGGTTGTACAATTGCCTAGCATCACTTCTTGTTTCACTCGTTTCATTTGAATCATCCATTATAGTCTCGAGAACTTAGAGTATGCCATCAAGGTACTTATTTATGCACTCCATCTTGTTTTAGACTCAGATTTAATAACTATGGGCACAGCGTTTTTGAGTATTTCCCAGTGTTGAGTATACAATGAAAAAACAGATAGAGAGCTTCAAAGTTCCGAAAAATGTCAATACGCATAGTAATCAACAGTTTTTACACTTCAAATTCTGGCACCCAAATTACATACGGATACCAAGGGCTCCAAGCAGCGTCCCCTTGATTCTGGCGCCCAAGGCACCTGCCCTGTTTGCCCCACCTTAGGTACGCCACTGTATGCACCCCGTACCCCGAAGATAATCCTGTCCTGAAGATAGCGTTTCTGTTTTAAGAAAGTCGATGTAGAGACTCGTGAGAGTTAACATGTAAGAGTTTGAGTTTTGGGGCGACGTACGCCCGCTGTGTTACGGAATGTAACAGTTTAGTATCTGCTTAGTTGAGTATGTTTAGTTTTATCCATAGTTAATAATAAGTTATATTTAATCATGTAAATAAAAGTTTAGTTATATTAAATCACAAGTATTTGTTCATGTCCGTAGTGTTCATCAATGTAAAATGTAAAAAGTTAAGTGTATGTGTGTTCTTCCTTCTCTTGAGTCCTTCGCGCGAAAATCCTTCTCAGCGAAATCCTTATCACCAGTCATTAAGAGTCAGTGTATCATCGTTGGGAATCAGAAGTATTAGCAGTCATCTATTTCTCGTCCGCACCCCCCCCCCTCGTGTTACATTATCGTTACACACTTGACGCTTAAACATATTCATAGCTACTACTGACATCTATTGGGTGATTTTATAATTAAATTTTGGTAAATACAAATTCTTCGTAAATTTAATTTAAATTGCAAAAAAAATCTCACCGAATACCCCTCGATCATTGATAAATACTTATAATTTTATCACAATTTTCAAAAATAGTCGATTATTAATTTGTATTATTGTAAACAAAAGCTTTTTTTATAAAACTGTTTTACAGATTATTTTACAGAGAATACCAAGTAGAACACGCAAATTTCCTACGTAGTAAACAAACTTAATAAGAGTTGTTATTGTTTCCGAACACTCACCTCTATATTTGACACACCCAGTCTTCTAACTATTTATTACGGATACTTCTACTCAATTGTCACATTCGGCATCAGCATATGGGGCACTCCATCATCAATATACGAAGTATTTATGTACAAAAAAGAGTAATACGTATTATTTCAAAACTACATCCTTTGAGTTCTTACAGAGGACAATTTAAAAAATTAGGCCTTCTAACGGTACCTTCTATTTATATTTTAGAAATAATCAAGTTTGTATTAAAAAATTTCAGCAATTTCACTACCTTCAATTCACAGTATTCCACTAGACAAAGTAATACAACTCTACGCGTTCCCAAACATAGAACTTTTGCATATGAAATATACAATGCTTTACCTGTAAATTTAAAAAACGGATCTCACAATTCTATAATAAAAGCTGTAAAACTGATATTGATTACCAAAGAATATTATAATATTCAAGATTTCTTTGCAGACTGTGCTAATAACCTCTTTTTTTAATAAACAATAAATTGACACTCGACTGATAATAAGAGTGAAGCTTGTCTGATCTGCACGACTGCTTGTTTTTTTGTTTAAAAAATCTTATTCGTGGTGCGTTATTTTTTTTCGTTATTCTCATCTATATTAATTTATCACTATATATTATATTACAACGTACTGTATAAGTAATCTATTTATCAATATCTTATGTAATTTGTTTTGAGTATTTATTTTGCCAATTTGTTGTTGTGCCAAATGTTTGTAATAATATTTTATTGTATTTCATTTTATTGTGTTACTAACTTCAGGGTTTGCTTGAAAATCAGCTGAAGCTTGAAACAAATCCCTTTGTACTCTTTATGTGCAATAAACATTATTATTATTATTATTATTATTATTATTATAGAAATTCGATTCCGTTCTCGAGATATAGTGATAAAGAAGTGGCCGTTTTTAAATGAAAAATCAAAAAAAGTTGAGAATTACGCCGGAAGTGGTTGAGCTTGAGCATAAGTAAAAATTTTTTATGGTTTCATATGTAAAATTTTCTGCTGAATTCAACGGTAAAATAAAAAATTCCATTCCATTTAAAATAAGAAAGTTAGGGTCTGCTTCCGGTTAAACAATCATTGTCCACATATTTTTTATTTTCGAAATAAAACAAATATAAAACGATTAAAGCATTCCTACCCGTATCTAAAACAATGAAAAGAATCAATATTAACTCTTTCTGAAACTCGGCCAGTCGATGAAAATTTACAACACTGAGCAAACAATTTGTTGTTCATTAGAGGACCATATATCCGTTCCTGCTCATGTGTGGGAACTGTATGTGAACTTCCAACGTACTGAATGAACATAAACAGCAGATAGCTTTTGTTTCTGTTGCACTGCCCCAACCAACGAATTTGTTGTGGGAATTTTACAGAATGGGGTCATTATAGATTACAGGTTAGGAACTGAAAAATTAGCGGCTTTAAAGAAAAGAAAAAAGAGTTACAACACAGTTTAAATGACTTAACATAAACAAGTAAAATGTATTGTAAGAGAGGAAATATATTTATTGATGAACAAACTACGTTTCTTGTTGATGGTTGACATATTCATTAATAAGTAATAAGTATATAATAAGTACTGTGATTATAATTTTATCATTACCCTATAAAAGCAGTAAAAGAGCCTGCGCCATTTTTGTTGTTTGTCTTTATTTTTCTCGTCTCAACTTTAGCAAAAAAGTATCAGAAAAACAAGTGTTGCAGAAAAACTGCCACATTTCCCAGCAATAACCATTTCTAAATAAAACTGGGTCAGCAAAAAATACTTGTACCCTAATTAGTAAGTGGGATATTCTACTGTAATGTAGTGGAATTTAATCACTGTCGTGGAAGAACTCAAATTCCTGGGAAGTTCTTAGTTCTTTCCTGGCTAGTTCTACAATTGCAGTTTACTAGTCATTGAGCACACATTGATAAAAAAAAACTCAACTTTCAGTAACGGGCAGGCTGGTGGCAAGATGACGAAGGAATTAGGTTTACATAAAATATGCCAGGGAACAATACTGTTACATGATTTTTTAATAAAAGAATATCAGTAAATGGTATGATGTTATTGCCACTGAGGTAGCCTAAAAAGTAGGGATCGACCGATATGATTTTTGTGGCCGATACCGATATCGGCCGATACCGATATACTCATATCCGATATCGGCCGATACCGATATATCGGCCATAAAATTTTGTCGTAAATTTTTTGCTGTATAAATGAGGTAAAAGTGATTTATAATGATATACTGTTACCGTTACGGGCATTTACCATAAATAAATCACAAAAAAAAAATGCAGAGAAAATGCAAAAAAAGACATCTTTTTTCAAACTTCGTAGAAATGGCATTTTTGTGACTTAATTCACAAGGTAGAAGCTTTATTTCTACGCCGTCGGAGTAGAAATAAAATAAATAAATATCCATAGAAACTACATAGAATTAGCGAATAAAAAGAAAAGTAGTGCGTTTGAAAAAAATATTCAATGTGTCATTCGGAATAAAAGTGTCTTTGTGTGCTTCGCATGCAATTGTTCGACTCGCTTCGCTCGTCGTGCAAACTTCCATGATCGCCACACAAAATATCACTTTTACTCCTAATAACACAATATACTATTTTCAATAATATATTTAGCACCACCGCTAAGTAGTGTTGCTAGTGAACAGCAATTTTCTTTAGCTGGAAATGTTTATGAAAGACCAATAATTTTGTTACATTACAACTTGCCAAAACTTAACTTTAAATATTAATTTGTTTAACTGAGTGTGTAACTTTACTTCTACATTTTTAATGACTTTTTTGCTAAATTTTGAATAAGAATAAACTTGATTTGTTTTTTATTTAGTATTTCTGTTTTAATTTCCTTTAAAAATCCTTAGCAACTGAAATATTAAGCAATTTATACTTTTTTCGGCCGATACCGATATAGGCCGATATCGTGGTTTACATATCGGCCGATACCGATATCGGCCAAGAAGGCCGATATGGCCGATATGCCGATACCGATATCGGTATCGGTCGATCCCTACTAAAAAGCACTTTCTGTTCTTGTTGTTGTTTATTATTATTTTTCATGATATTTATTTGTTTATTTGCAGGGAAAAATAAACTGACTTCCAAAATTGAAGTGAAATGCCAGTTCTTTTACCTCCCGCTATCTTTGGTAAGGGAGATATAGGAATTTTTGGAAATAAATGAATTTGTAATTTGAAAATATTATGTATTAGGTAGCTATGAGTTATTGTTTAATGTAATAAAAAATAATATAATGTGTGACAAATGTTTGTGTATGACAATAGGCATTTACGAAAAATCTACCGGTAGATACCACATCTAACAACTGCGTTCGAAAACACAAATGGTTAATAGTTACCGTGTTCGAAAATTGAACCATATCTACCAGATCCATCTACTGGATCCATGATTTGTGGATCGAGTAATTTAACCGGTAAATGCGGTAAATGAAAAATCTAATCTCAAAAAGGGTAGTGATGTCAAGCGAACCGCGCGCGTTAAACGTTAAAATGAGTTCAATGTTGGAATCGGAAATAGAACTGTGTTCAATTATTATAACTACGTCAAATTTCAAATCTGTTTCAAACTTTAAAATGTTTTTCTTAGGTTATAAATCTACCCTGTTTTGCCAGTTGCGTTCTTAAAATATCGATTTCGGTAGTTGTAACATGGTAAACAGCTGTTTACTGACATACCGGTAATAGTCCACCGGTAGAATTTTCATAAATGCCTATAATAAAAACGTATTTGAAACTGTGCTAGATCTCTTTATTAGTCAAAAGGTTATGGGCCCAGGAGCCAATAAGGATACGTAAAATAATTATTGTGGAATAAACTATAAATATAAATATAACTATGAACAATGGAAATTCTTAATAAACTGTCGTCTACAAGCGAAAGGAGTAATCAACATTGCTAATGGAAATGAAAATAAACCGAGTAAGGATATTGACAATAATTGGGAAAGAAGGAATGGCCAAATTTATTATTGTTTCTTCACTTGACTTTAAAATTGTATCTATAATTGAAGGATGCACTACATCAAATGACATAATTTTTGAATATTAGACCTTATATATGGACAGAAAAGTGAGATAAATAAAATGTTAATATATGAAGAGCTCCATAAATATCAAATTAAAGAAAATGACACAATCGCTGAGCATATATCAAAAATACAAACGATTGCAAGGAAAATCAAAAATGCATGTGATACTATTAGTAATGCTGTAATAATGACAAAAATTTTAGCACGATTTGTAACTTTTAGACAAGCATGGCTTTCAGATGAATCTGAAAAGAAGACCATTGAAAACATAACAGCACGGTTAATCGACAAGGAACAACTGAAAATGCCTTTTTTTCAGCCAGAAAAGAAAAGAAAACTATTATTGTATGTTACAAATGTCAAAAACAAGGTCATTTTGCTAATTGTAGATCTACTAGAACAAATCAAGGATATGGAGTATCTAAGGTCAAAAGTCAGGTGAATGCAAATGAATTATTATCAAATTACAAATTAAGGGGGAGTTTTGGAAATAAATGAATTTGTAATTTGAAAATATTATGTATTATAAATTTTTTGTTAATTTTTTATACGTAACCCTGCATTAGTGTATAATACAGTTTCGCAGTACACGATGTTTTTTAGTAACCTAGGTAACTTCCGTGTTGTACCAACAAGGGATTATTGTTTTATTTAAAATGAAAAAACATATTTGTAATTGGAACAGTACTTTCAGAAAAATAATATAAAAATTCAATCTTGGATGATTCTATTTTCAAATAGTGTAGCTGTCCATAGCTTGATACTTGGTATTTTCAGCTTTTTTTATTAATAAAGTTATATACAATAAATCTAACTATCAATACATTAATCGGTAGAATTTAATAACATAATTACGTAGGAGTATATCATGTATCATACGCATTAATTCCCTTCGTTATTGCTTCTGCTCTCTATCTATTTTACTGCTTTAATCTACTTCCTCTAATATTAAAGCTTTATCCTCTCTCAATCACCTCTTTTAGTGTCACCACTAAATCTACCATTGACCAGGGCATCACACACATCACATAAAGCGAAGCCTGTTTAGTGTAATGAAAGCGCTGTTTGCAGCCAATGACAAGAGCAAGAGACCGGAGTAATTGCTGCGACGCTATTGCAGTGCGTGTTGATATTGACCCCGAGATAGAATTGGATAGTTGGATGGGACAGGTAATTCCCACATACAAACTGCTCGCATCGTATAGTGGTGAATAGACGATTAATTTCGAGAAAATTTGGGGGAGATCTTTTATGTATTCTATTTCACTTTGAAAATAACAACTAACAGTCACAATTTTTTGTTTTCAAGTCACTATAGTATTTGCCCGCTTACTACGTAGCAAAACAAGTCAAATGAAGCAGCGTGATACTAGTAAAGTACTTGACAAAAGATGGCAATAGACAAAAAGCATAAATGATGTAGGAGTGTAACAAACTATAACAACTTAGTCCTCTGATGATTTTAAATTAAAAATATCGTAGAAACATATATATTATTCCTTTTAGTTACTAAAATACAAGCAGCTTATTTTCAAGTTAGTATGAAGTTATAATCATATGGGTAATAACTTTTAAAAAATCTGGTGTGTGGCCAACACAATACCTCCCGCCATTTACAGCCCGCGTCATAAAAAAGATTAAGTAAATCCTTATTTTTGGATTAGCGAATTTTACTCTAAAACAGTTTATTTCTTAAAATATAGTCTAAACTAATCCAAGTAACTACCTTTTTTTTAACCCCTCAACAGGATTAAATCCCAATTACAGAGTGGGTTCACATTCCAACACATCCATGCCTTAGTGGGATTCGAACCCAGAGCCCCGAGCGCACTCATGACTTATGAGGCATTGCTCTAAATATTGAGCCACCGGAGTTACAATAAAATGAAGATTAAATTTTAAATACCGGGATAGAATAGAATTCACTAATTCAAAAATGAGGATTAGCTTAAACATTTTTGAAAATCGTTAATTTATATATATATATATATATATATATATATATATATATATATATATATATATATATATATATATATATATGTACTTATGCTGGAAACTGTATTGAATTCCTTTTCTATTGTTCTATTTACTTTTTTCTTTTTAAAACGTTACTAATATTATTTTTAAATGATTATTTCTTTGACAGTAACATTTATGTCAGTTACATACATTTGAAAAACTGCGTTTTGTTTGTTTAAAGCGTAGACTATGGGATTTAAATTATAGATAATCTTATAAATTTATCCATAAAATATATAGAAAAAGTATTAATGCAAATCTATAGAAGATTTAATAATCTGTAATTTTTATTAATCTCGAAAAAATAACATTTAAAGGTATTTTTCGAAGAAAAACTCTTTTGAGCTTCTAGTAAAGTGCCATTTCCGGACACCCGATTTTCACCAAAATCTAATGGGCTCTTTCCATTACAGAAAAAGTTCGAAACACAAGGTTTCAAAATTTTGTGTTAGAGTGGAGGATCCACACACACACACACACATACACACATACAGGCAGACAATCATCGTGAAAATGTTAAAATTGGATTCTAGGGACCTTAAAACGTGGTCATTTATCAAAATCTCGATATGAGATTTTTAGCACGATCCCTATACCTCCCTTACCAAGGATAGCGGAAAGTAAAAACACGTTAAACAAATTTGACGAAATAACCTGTGGAAAAATTCTAAGCGGGTTGTAATTAAGATTCAGATATCTCTTAAAGCTGTTTTTGTCCATAACGCGAAACTAAAGGTGTATTCACAAATGAAAATTAGGTTAAGATTTATGGTTTATACTTTAGATTTAAAGACTTTCGCCGCATATTATGTAATGACTCCATTCACACTTCAGAATTTAGGGTCTCTAAATCCAATTCATAAAGCTAAACATTGCAAGGTCCAAACTTTAGGTTTATGATTTAGTTTGACGTCACAAACTTCACCAATGAGAACGAGTCTGAAATGATATAGATATATACACCCATCTTTATTTAGTATCCACTTGGTGGATTCGGCTTTTTAAACAAATGCGAGAAGAACATGGATACTATCATAACTTAATTGCTGAAATATAACCAATAATGCCAAGCGAATGACAGTTTCACAGCGCACAGGTGTCTTGTTGAATACTGCTCTACCGATATTTTAATCTTGTTTTTGAAGCATTTACATAGATGTCTATACATATCAAAACTAATTTTCAGGTAATTTAAACTTACATTTATGAATGACTTATTTAAACCTAAACAAAAACCATAAACCTAATTTTCATTTGTGAATGCACCTTAAATCCTAAATACACCAGGCTCATCCTTTCAAAATATAACGAGTAAAACACTAGCAAGCATTGCAACTGAATACGGCGTGAACTACAGCCGTTATACTATAGACACATTAGTCAACAATCACAAACATAAAATATAAAATCGTTTAACGTTCAGCGTACTCTTAAACTTTTCAACTCAAAATCTATGTTAGTTGATTCTACCATAGGCATTTATGTATTTGGATTCTATAAAGATGTTGCCATTACTCTTCTAACAGTAGGTACTCCAATTGTCCTGAAATATGGAGACGAGTTAAAAATAAATTTTGATGAATTTCAGATCTCGAATGAATGTTTTAATTCTAAACTGTTCCTTTGGTGCGATTAAATGTATACGTTCAGTTTTATTTCAGAATTGTTGTTTTTTCTTGCTTTGTTGGTGTCATTTCCCGACTTTGAAATATTATTCAGTTCTTTCCAAATTGTTTATCGTCACCTAAGTTTCAACACCGGCTATCTCATTTATTGGCCAAATGACCTGTCAATTTTATATTATTCAAAATTTCGCGAAATTTTGAATAAGCAATAGGTAGACACCTAGTTTTGCCCAAAAAATGAGATAGCCAGTGTTACCACTTAGTCGACATTATGCAACTTATGTTGTTTCACCATAAATTTAGATATTCAAATGCTACTAAATAATTGACAGATGTAAGTGTCACATGCCGTTAAATAATGTAATTTATATAAAATAGTGTAACGTGGAACGCCCGTCGTCGCCGCCGCTTTAAGCGAGTGTCTATAGCGGTGACGTAATCGCGCTAGCAGCCGAGCGGCGTATACAAACGAGTCGCGACGTGTTTAATTACTTTCGTTCGCCTGAACCTTTGCGTTCATTCTTATTATGAGGTCGAACATTCTAGAGCTCTCTGGAAACTAATTCACATGGAGTGTTAAAAGGTAAAGTGTTAAAGAGAAGCACAGCAGTATCGTAGTGAGCGTATGCAGTAAAGTGTCGAGTGGAGTAGGTACTCTAGAAGTTACTGGTATACCTACTGAGATAGCTGTGGAAGTGAATACTCGGTAGGGTTGACGAGTATTGTGAAGCTAGGTATACAAGGAAAGTAACAGCTAGTTGGAGTAGATACTCGGCATTGGTGTTAAAGAATAATGGCATACGGATAGTTGGTGATACTGAGGCTGTGCAACGAGAAAGTTAGTTACATAAACAGACAGACAGTGAGGTTAAAGGTGTGACTTTTGCCCGAGCAGTTGAATATACAGACGCTGTTGAGTTAGTTGAGTATATAGACGCTGTGGAGGTCGGTAGGCGGACAGTTGAACGTGATATAAGTATATAGTGACATAAATATGATATAAATATCGCGTAAACAGTCTACAAGAATCTGCAACAGACCGGCAGTCTAAGATCACAACGCGTAGTGAAATAAATAATTAGCAATATCGTGGAAATAAATAGTAGTGTGAATTGGTTAAATAAATAAATAAATAGTGTTAGTGTTATCTAATTAATTATAGTTTTAGTCTTAAATAGTTTTTAATGATTGTTCAATATTAGTAATCGTCATTATTTAATATCTTTTTAATATTTATTTATAGTTTAATAAACATTTATTTTAATTAATAATACTTATAATACGTTATAAATTAACGTATATTAAAAAATTTGCCATAAAAATAATTATTCTAATAAAAGAATAATAGCGTACAAACATATAAGCATGATAATAAATTAAGTGATAATATGATTTATAGTTTGACAATATAAAATATGTAGCTTACATATATAATTATTTGTATTGTTGACTGATTGATGAATGGAATGTATATTTATAGGATTATATTCATCATTGTCGGCATATCTTACCATATCTAGCATAATAATAATTCAAATCATGAATTATTAAAAATGTTGAAAGAATATTAAAATATATCCTTTTGCTTCATTAGCATACTTTTAACATATCATTAACTTCATTGTTTACAGAAATGTGTTTTTAATTTTGTTTTAAAATACAAAAGCTTCGAAGGTCTGTAATACGTACCATGTCCGGTAAAAAAGTCCGTAACATAAATACATAAATTACAAAGTTTGTATAAAACTGATTTCATATCTAATAGGACTAGGTAGCAGAAAGTAACACAAAGAATTGTTACATTTTAAAATATAAAAAAATCAAGTGCTAGTGCCTGCTTTAATGTATGGAAGCGAATGTTGGGCATCGACGGGTAAACATAAAAAGAGAGTGACTGCCGTGGAAATGACGTATTTACGTTATGTATGTGGATATGTAAGACGGGATTGCGTAAGGAATAATTTGGTGTATGAAGAATGTTAGGAAGAATGTTGTTAAGAGAATAGGAATGAGCCAGTTGAGATGGTTTGGTCATGTGAAGAGAATGAAGAGTGAACAGCTTGTAAAGTGTATATATCTTGGTGAAATTGAGGGTGTTCGATTGCGTGGCAGTCCAGTGTGTAAGTGGATGGATGTGACTGATAAGGTGCTGAAAGAGAGAAAGTTTCCGAGTGGGAAGAGAAGAAGAGCGTGTATGAATGCGATTATGAATGTGGCCGAGGCGAAAGAAGTGTGCTTAGACAGGAATGTGTGGCGAAGAATGATTGTTTCCTAACTATTATTGTGGTTCG
Source organism: Harpalus rubripes (assembly GCA_963082715.1). Taxonomy (NCBI): domain Eukaryota; kingdom Metazoa; phylum Arthropoda; class Insecta; order Coleoptera; family Carabidae; genus Harpalus; species Harpalus rubripes. Next base: position 61,324,665 of record OY720453.1, read on the forward strand.
GTTGCGGTATTTCGCTACCGAAAATCGGTCACTTTAATATGTTAAGAGTGAGGAATATTTGTTGTATGATGTCAGGTTAGTAAGAATTTTGTTGAAAGAGAGAGTGATTATTTTTGTAGTTGATGTTATTATTTTTGTTTCGGGTTTGTGCTAACCCACTAAGTGGGAAGTGCGTGATTTTATGTATGTATGTATGTAAGTTTGGGATAAAAGACGAAGAAAAAATAATAATATTTAAAGAGCCAGAGGGAAAAAGGATGAATGTCCATTTTCTAGCAAAATCTCTTAGGTCTCACGCATAAGTTGAAACTTGACCCATCTGTGTGCATAATAATGTTAAAAAATGACCATTTTGAAATTCGCGTATTGACAAAAAATCATATTTTGTGATATTCATCTTTTTTCCCCCGGATCTACATTTACGTTAACACTCTACTTTACATAGGGGCAACTATGTCGCTTTTCAATCCAGACAGTAGCGTCCCTATAGTAGGGCGTATGCCCGGGGCCCCAGTGGCTAGTAGGGCCTTGCTTTGAGATACCTTATTTTAGTTAACAACACAATAATATACAGAATGGTGACCAACACAGAACACATATAGACCTTTAAAATGTAAAATCAAACTTTCATAATTTCCCGCTTTCCTATTTATTTTAGGTACCTACCTAAAAAAGCTTCAAATAAAAGTTGTACAACATAAAATTTTACATTTTAGTCAAAGAAAATTAATTTTGCATGCATTGTAACGGCAAAAATTAGGTAGGAAAATATCGAAAATCGCGCCAAAATTAGTGAAGAATATAGAATTTATCTTCTTTTTTATAATTTCCATTAATTCATTATTATTAATCCCCTTGGCTGCATTAACAGTTGCGCAGTCGTAAAACAATAAAAAGTACCACACTAAATTTTAAACGTATATGTAGAATGTAATTTTAAAAGCAGTTTTGAATCTAATATTGCAGAGTAAGACATCTTCAGTATTACATAGATGTAAAATATTGCGTTCAATTTAATGTAATACAGCTCTTACGACAGCGCAAAAGAATACCCTGGCAGTTTTTTGTTCTTTTTTACGACACTGCAACTGAAAAAGCGTCTTAGTTTTTGCTGAATGCTCTTGGATATAGAACCTGTTTGTATCACTTTCACTAGGAATGACATTGAGGTAATTTTGTACGTTCAAATATTTGTTTTTGGAGTATAATTCCGCGTAGGTTACTAAACATAATTTCGATTTACCTTTGCTGTCATTGGACCATATATTTATCATAAATTTTAATCATAAAAGTAAAAGTTTACATTGTTATATTATAATTAATTTTTTATATTTCGACATGAATTCTACTCATATTTTGATAACTTGATAACTTTGCAACAAGCTGTCAGACTTCAAAATACATGTGCCAAGCAAGGTTGATCCAAAATACTTAAATACAGTTTATATTAGGCATTTACGAAAATTCTACCGGTAGATACCGCATCTACCTATTGCGTTCGAAAATACGAGTGGTTAATAGTTACCGTGTCCGAAAATTGTACTATATCTACCAGATCTATCTACCGGATCCATGATTTGTGGATTGAGTAATTCGACCGGTAAATGAGGAATCTAACCTCAAAAAAGGGCGCGCGTTAAATGTGAAAATGTGTTCAATGTGCTGTTTGTTAACCACATCAAATTTCAAATTTATTTGAAACTTTGAAATGTTTTTCAGAGGTTAGAAACCTACCCTGTTTACCACTTGCGTTCTTAAAATATATCGATTACGGTGCCTATAATTTTATTTTATTTTGTCTTTTTAAACTGTGATTATAAACTCCATAGCAACAACTATAAGGAACTGTTTATTTGTTGTGATTTATTTTTTTTAAATCAATCTCACAGAATTTTTTCTCACTCTGTAACAAATAATACATTTAAAATATCACCAGGCACGAAAATAACACTCACCGCAGGCTCTATGAAAGAGATCAGCCATTTTTATTATTTTTCACGACACAAATGACAGGAAGTAAAGATTGTTTATAATTTATAAATAAACGACGAATATTGTGTAAACCACGTGAGTGAAGAATGTTTATTCATTCAAAGAATTTAACCCACTCGCCCTACGGGCTTTCTACGGGAAACAGTTAAAAGATCAGACCCATGTTGATTAAGCTTTTTTACTCATTTTGGTCAGCACTATTTGATTACACCCTGTATCTAAGATAAGTTAAATATTTTTAGTGGAACATTTTATTTAAATTAATTCAGTAGTAACAAATTAGAATGGGTGATTTATCTTAAATCAAAGTTTAAAAAAGTTAGTTTTTAGCCAATTTCGTTTCTCTAATAAGGCTCGATCCTAACACATCCATTTAAAGTGATTTACAAAGGACGAGTGCGTTAATAGGCCTTATGATACATATTTTATACTATTTTTTTCTAATGAGGTAATTTTATCCACTAAGGCTTTTTGAAACGAAATAAATTTTGGCAAAAAATAGGTAGTGTCCAATATACCTGAAACTTTTTTCGATAAAACAAATCTAATTTTACCCCCCGCAAAAGCCTCTGTCGTTTTTTAACTAAAAATATAACATATCAAAATTTCAAACCGTTAAGGTCCTTTGAAAACGAAATAGTAAACAATTGAAATATCACATTTTAAGGACGTTTTTGCAGTGCTCAGCAATACTTTTTTAGGCTCAAAATATATATCTGTAGGTTTTTGTATATTTATATTTACAAACGCATAATGTATGAATATTCAACAGCATATTTAAATTTCAAATTTTATGCTAAACTTAATGAAAATATTTAATATATATATTAATATTGATTTGTATATCAACTTTCTTAAAAAAATAATTCCAGACATTATTGACATCAAAATAATTATTAACATATTTTTAATATTCTGGCACAAATTCAATTTAAATTTCTAATATTGAGCCCAAATTAATGAAAATGTTTTTAATATTCACTTTTGTTTCATCAAAATATATTAATTTAGCATTTTAAAAACCAGAATATTTCTTTAATACACTAGCTTCTAGCAAGCTTATAATAACTGTATGTAGGTACTTCATTAAATACCCGTAAGCCAGCTGATAGAAACCAATACATTATTTATTTTCTGCTATGATTTCAATAATATGAACAGATGTCACGGCTAAACCACCTTATGTGTATTTTCTCTACGCAATGTGTGCATAAAACATAAATTTGTACATACAGTGAACCTGTAAGCACCTTATTGTAGTAATTTTCCATGGTAATTGCACTTTCTACATTTATTATCATTATCAGTTTAATGATACACGTGTTGTCCATTCACCATTGACAATGGCACACAGATTTCTGTTATGGTTATGTTTACCTAAATATAGGTTAATTGGTTTTTTATATATAGGTTTGTTTATTTGAGATTAATTTAAGTAGCTACTTCTTTAAATTACTAGAAATCTTTTGTAAGAATTAAATTTACGTACCTACCATATTTGGTGAAAAAATCTTATCAAACAAACGACCCACCTGAAAGAAGAAAAAAATAATTATAATAATTTTGAAATAACGATAGAAAGTGATTATTATTTGCACATACCATATGTACAAATAATAGCCAATTTACACATGCAGTTTGTTAAAGTTTCGTTACAGTTTTTTTAAGTCAGATCAATTTTGATAAAGATTAAAAGAAAGAATATTGAATTATATAGGTAGGGCGAACTTATAGTTGTAGAATCGACTGGACTAGTGTTGGAACGATTTTGAACCGGTTAAAAAATTTGTTTGTTTATCCTAACCTATAAAATCACAAAATAAAAAATTCGTTCTTCCGTTACCAATTTAATTTAATAATTACAAAAACAAAATAAGTCAGAGTAGACAGTACGTTAAACTGGTTCAGAATTAGAAATTCTTGTAAAACCCTAAAACATTAAAAACGATTCAGACACAATTCACTCATTCTTGGAACACTGAACTAAAAGATCTGAATCTGTGTCGCAGGACACTCGAGAGAAAAATGACTGAGCGAAGAAGATGCGTTGGACAGGAAAGAGTGGAAGAGAAGGAACAGCGATCCCTAATATAGGGTGTAAATGAAATAAGTGCATTAAATTTAACCAGTAATGTAACTCGATGAGAGCAACAATATTTCTTAATAACTTTTTTTGTCTTTTAGATTTTGAATTAAAATTCTTTAAAGATTTGCTGCATATTTCGTTACCCGCCCATGGAGAACAAATGGCTGCTGCCGTATTAAAGTGGGATACAAACAGCTCAAAAATTGTCGGTTATCGGTTACACTTACAGTCACAGTAATTAATAAACGAACCAAGGAAAATAACATTACTATTAATTAATACGTAATAATACAATTTTTAAAATAAATAAATTTAAATTTTGGATAACAAAATTATAAAGTTGTGTATTAAAACAGGCTTTTAATCACCTATGAATAATGTGAATAGAGGAAGAAAAGGAGGGGCGAGGTAACCGGTAACGAAAGGAAGAGCAAAAGCATAGTTATTAGGTTATGAGATGATTATTTATCGTCGACAAATCATAATAGTTTAAATACGTTATTCAAAAAATGTAAGTACAAACTTTTATCCATTTAAAAGAGGTACATGAGCACCAATAATTAGTCGTCCATTTATTGTTCCTCAAACATTTTTTAATAAAAAAAATTACAGCATTTTCGTCTGTCGAGATGTGTATTGTGCATAATAAATACACCTTCCCAAGTAAATTCAGTCTCATTAATGAACATTATGAGCCATTCCCAAAATTGAAGTCTGTTATGTGGTGAAAACATAGAACTTTTTGCACATGTTATGGATATAACTGTTGCTTTTTTAAAAAATTGTCATATGTGACACTCCGTATTGTGAGGTGATAAAGATGTACAAGATTAACAAATGTGCGAATATTAAGAACAGAATGATTTGGTGATAATTTGGAAACGCTCCGTGTAAATGCGTTGGCAACTCCATGACACTGTCTTTATGTCAACCGTGATGTCAAGTAAAATGTAGTACAGATACGAGTAAAAAAATAAATAAATAAACCGTAGGTAAAAAATTACAATGTCTGTGTACTCGCATTTTGACAGAATTTTACCTTATAAACAAGTTTATTACTAATATCAAAATTTATTTGCAACAATTGACAGGACTGTCAATTGCTAAAACAAAATTTTTCATAGCTATTACTACTGCATTCAATTATCACAAAAATATTTGGAACGACTCGTCAATTTACGGGGTGGTAAAAATGCTAAAAAAAATATGCGATTTCGAGAAAAAGTTATTAAGAAATATTGTTGCTCTCGATGAGTTATATTACTGGTTAAATTTAATGCACTTATTTCATTTACACCCTGTATAATAGGGAAGAGCTGGAAAAGAAGACGTAAGTTAAAAATTTAAATGGCGGATAATCGAGGGGATAATGTTCTAACAATATCAGAATTTACAAAAATTTTCGTTTTCAATTTTACTTCAATAATAAAATGTTTAAAAATATTTACCGGTTTCAGGAGATTAAGCCTTTGCTACATGTACAAAAGTAGGCTGGTAAGTAAGTAATAATTGCATCTATACGGTAATATTATTACAATACAGACTTGTCAACAACAGTCTACAAAATGAAAAAAATAAAATGAAAATAATATTTTTCATTAATACATACAGATAACGTTAGTGTATCGTTCTAAATGCGGTTTATTTTATTTTAAAATAATAAAGATGAGGAATAAGGCACATAATTTAAATATTTGTCATATTGATATTTGATAGAATAATTGTTCTGTTAACAATAGCATTTTGAAAGTAGCATTAATGAGAGATTTTTTAAAAAATAATATTTATTAATAATGTTTTCATTTTCTGAAACCGAAAAACTATTGAACAAACCACGGATGTTATGAATCATAACAAGCCTTAGATGTCTTAAAATCTTCGCTCTACGAACTCGGATTTCAAATCAACATCTGCGGCAGTTATGTTAATAGCTAAAATTTTCCATCATTAAATAAAGTTAATTTAACATTCTAAGGCAAATTGTTCATTTCTATAAAAATTTCATGGTATTAGGGAAAAAATAATAATTGCTTGATTGATCCAATTAATAAACATCCTGAATAGTTTGCAGTTATACCATTCACACATATATTTTCTATTGGTAAATAATATATGCATATATAAAACAATTATTTACTTGTGTTAATTATTTTAAGTAACACTAATTACGTCGTTTTTCATTAATAGAGACTTCCACCGTACTTAAAATTTTACTTTTACTTCCGAGGTGTAATAAAGGAAGTATTATTTTTATTTTAATAACAAAACATATTAATTAATTCTCATTAGCCCATTGTTTTGAAATTAAAAGCTATGCGTGCACTGAGCCGAATTTACTCACGGTTTCTGTTTTCGCGACTTTCAGTTTCCGTTACATATATTTCATATTTACATGTAATAAATCAATGTTTATGTTTACTATAAACATAATACGTAATTAGCGGCGTATCGAAAGTAAAATTAGCAATAGAAGCAGTAAACAAAGTTCGTGATAATTAACATATTAGCTAATGAAAAGGATTTCCTGCTATTTGTCACTCATATAATTAATTAAAAGGTAGATAATTAGTACATGATTAAAGATTGGAATTACGCACAACTATGTAATTGATATTGTAAATAAATTTATACCCATAACGTTTATAACACTCTAGATTTGTTCGATCCGCAATTTTGCGATTATGGTTGACCCCTGCGTCATACTTGGAAGTGGAACTTGACTTGGGTCACGATAGAATTATTGAGAATAAGGGGCACATGCGTAGCACAAAAGTGACCCCTATGGTGCACACTCCACGCCAGCAATGAGTGCCCGTATTAACGTCTGGTAAAATATATTCATCATCATCATGAATATATTGTAACGTTTTTATTTATTTGGGTGAAGTGTAAATATTAGACAATTATTATTCATCAAAATTAAGTGTTTATTAAACTATAATGAAATATTACTAGTACTCATATTAAACAATTATTAAAAACTAATTAAGACTAAAACTATAATTAACTAGATAACACTAACAGTAACACTATTTATTTAACTAATTAACACTACTATTTATTTCCTCGATTTTACAAATTATTTATTTCACTACGCGTTCCAGTCTTAGACTGCCGGTCTGTTGCTTATATCACGTTCAACTGTCCGCCTACCGACCTCCACAATGTCTATATACTCAACTGACTGAACAGCGTCTGTATACAGTGAATATATTTTAACGTGCAACATATGGTCAATCACTTCCATGGTTACATACTACTGTCGAAAATGACAGCAATGTAATATTTGTCCATTTTAAAATGCAACATACGAAAATTTGTAGTTATGTATTATAAACACTAATTTCCAATAAATTAGCCTACATACTATTAACAAAAAATCAAAACTTTAATGTAGCACATCTTAACAAACTTTGGCTTACAAAAATTCATAATTTTAATGTAATAAATGTTAAAAAATACCTCCATTCACACTGAGGCAATATCCTATTCGCTCGTAGAAAGAATTGACACCATTTGTGATGTGTTCTGGACATATCTCCCATGCTGCACTCCTATTTATAATGTTGCATTTTAAAATGGACAAATATTACATTGCTGTCATTTTTTGACATTAGTGTGTAACCATGGAAGTGATAAACCATATGTTGCATTTTAAAATAAATTCTCTGTATACAACTGCTCGGACAGAAGTAGCCTCTTTCACAACACTATCTGTCTATTTATGTAACTCTCTTTCTAACTTCCACAGTCTCAATATCACCGACTCTCCGTATGCAGTGGCGTACCTAGGGTGGGGCAAACAGGGCAGGTGCCCTGGGCGCCAGAACCAAGGGGGCGCCGCTTGGAGCCCTTGGTATCCGTATGTAACTTGGGTGCTAGAATTTGAAGTGTTAAAACTGTTGATTACTGTGCGTAGTGACATTTTTCGGAACTGTTGAAGCTCTCTGTCTGTTTTTTCATCGTATACTCAACGCTGGGAAATACTCAAAAACGCTGTGCCCATAGGTATTAAATCTGAGTCTACGCAATTGTACAACCGTATGTTGACACTCGATTTTCTGACTCTACTTGGATTTTGGACGAGAGTACTCATTCCTCTTGATAGAGTTCAGAAAAGACTGCAAGATATAAACAGGAACTTTCATAATGCCGCCTTAGATTTTAAAAGTTTAAGAGATTATTTTCGCAATGAAAAAGACACTTTGGTGACTGAAGCTCTGGAAATTGGACTTAGTCTCTGCTAATACTGAGATGTCGAAACCGAAAAACGCCAACGGCGAAAAATCTTCAAATAGCCATGCAAATAATATTAACTATTGCAGTTCCCATCGCTAGCTGTGAAAGATCTTTCAACAAACTAAAACTGATCTTAAATTATCTGAGAGTCTCCATCGATCAAGATCGATTAAGTGATCTTGCTTTGATGAGCGTTGAAAGGGAAGAAACTGAAAAGACCGATTTCGAGCACGTTATTAATGCCTTTGCATCAGTGAAGGCAAGGAAGGTGCAAATGTAAAAATCATGCAGATCAAATTCGTGCATATGTTTGTTAGATCTCGCTGTACCTTGTACCACTCGCCGTCGCCGAATATGCTTATGTTTCCGTACATCGACTCTCTGAACAACGAGACTAGGGAAGATCTCCAACAACTTCAACGCGCATAAGATCACCTTAGGAGAGATAATTGGACTGACTACTTTTACTCGACTGACACATAATTAATGTTAATATGTTCCTAAATATTTCATAGCTAAATAAACATACACAGGGTGTTCCGCGACTCGACCGACAAACATACCATATATTCCGGGGGTCATTACGATCAAAAAATGTTATATGACCTATAGGTGAATTCCTCTGTGATTCGGAGATATTGAATGAATTTTTAAAAAATGGTAATTGATTAGTTATTTTGTTATTGTACTGATTCATTCATGGTTGAAGTTACTTAAGAATATATATATATATATATATATATATATATATATATATATATATATATATATATATATATATATATATATATATATATATATATATGGATATTCTTAGGTAATTTCAACAACAATACAAATGCCACATATCTCGCTACACTAAAGCGAAAAAAAGGTAATCTTGATTTTACATTGTTGACAAGGGGCGCAATTACGACCTTTGCCCTGGGCACCATATCACTTAGGTACACCACTGTCCGTATGCAACAATTCTTCAACACCAGTGCCGAGTATCCACTCCAGAATAAATATCCAAGTAGGTATGTTCCTTCTCAATAAAGTAGTCGCCAAGCATCATATAGACCAGCAGTTAGTGAACAGGCATCTTCGTCGGTAAACAAGAGCACGAGTATGCAGACACCCCCTTCCTCTCGTATGACACTTACTTTTGCTTACGTACTACAGTTACAGAATTAATAGTTTCTTTCTAGTATTTCTTTCGGACAAGGCCATTACAAATAACAAACAAAACGTTACAAATGACTCAACCGTTGGTATTAAACAACAGTAAAGTTCATAAAGACATTAACCCTTCACTAATAGAAGTAACTCCTTGTTAACTCTCATATAATTGTTTCTAATGTGTATGACCTGCATATTCAAAAGATTTCCCTCTCATTAATGCAGATATAGCGGCTTGGCGTCATTGCGAAACGCCTGCTAGCGCTCAGAGAAGGAAACTAAAGCTACTGAGGCAAACGGAGAATTGTATTGTTCCTTCGGTTCCGTTCATTGATGCTACAGATGCACCCTCGTTTTTACGCATCAGAGGACAAGGAATTGTGCAATTTCATAATTATCGTGATGTTTCAAGGTTTCAGATGGAAATGAGAGTTGAAAATGATAGTTAAAATCTGAGTTTAAATAGTACAAGTAAATTAATACCTTCATAAATTATTTAGAGAAATTTATATAAATTCATACCGTTAAATAAATAATTAAAATTTATATTCTGCTGGAAATTTGAGTGCCTAATGAAATATTTAAATATAAATAATAATTAATTTACAAATTCTTTGTGCTTTACAAATTTTGAAATTTTATGAAAAGAACTATTTTCTTTTTACACTAAGATGCTAAGCTGCTAAGCTTTCTGCAAAAATTGAACAATAATAGAAGCATTTAAATATAAAAGGTCCTAAATGCCACTTTTATGTTTTAATATTATTCATCAAAAAGTGTTTTATGTGGAACAATAACGATAACTGCAAATTCTTCTTTACTTAATATTCTTTACCGGTTTCAGGATATTATTTCATTGTTTACATGAATTGAAAGGAGAGTGAGTGCGGGGTGTAAGGTAATGGGTGCTCTGGGTACGTTTGCTCGAAACGTAAACGTATCTAGAGAAGCTCGTTTAAGTGTGTATAATGGAGTGCTAGTGCCTGCTTTGATGTATGGAAGCGAATGTTGGGCATGGACGGGAAAGCATAAAAATAGAGTGACTGCTGTGGAAATGAGGTATTTTCGTGGAGTAGGTGGATATGTAAAATGGGATCGCGTGAGGAATAATTTGGTGTATGAAGAATGTATATGGTTAGGAAGAATGTTGTTAAGAGAGTAGGAATGAGCCAGTTGAGATGGTTTGGTCATGTGGAGAGAATGAAGAATGAACGTCTTGTAAAGCGTATATATCTTGGTGAAATTCAGGGTGGCCGTCCAGTGTGTAAGTGGATGGATGTGATTGATAAGGTACTAAAAGAGAGAAAGCTTCCGAGTGGGAAGAGAAGAAGAGCGTGTATGAATGCGATTATAAATGTGGCCGAGGCGAAAGAAGTGTGCTTAGACAGGAATGTGTGGCGAAGGATGATTGTTTCGTAACTATTATTGTGGTCCGGTTGCGGTATTCCGCTACCGAAAATCGGTCACTTTAATATGTTAAGAGTGAGGAATATATGTTGTACCTATTATGTCAGGTTAGTAAGAATGTTGTTGAAAGAGAGACTGATTTTTTTTGGATGGTGTTATTTTTATTCTTTCGGGTTTGTGCTAACCCACTAAGTGGGAAATGCGTGATTTTATGTATATATGTATGTATGTTTACATGTACAAAAGTAGGCTGGTAACTAAGTAATAACTGTATCTATACGGTAATATTATTACCATACTGATTTGTCAACAACGGTCTACAAAATGAAAATAAAATTAAATGAAAATATAATGCTTTTCATTAATACATACAGCTAACAATAGAGAATCGTTCTAAATACGGTCTACTTTATTCTAAACTAATAAACATGAGGAATAAAGCACATAATTTGAATATTTGTCATATTGACATATGTCAAAATAATTGTTCTGTTAACCATAGCATTCTGAAAGTAGCATTAATGAGAAAATTTAAAAAAATAATATTTATCAATAATGTCGTCATTTTCTGAAACCGATAAACTATTGAACAAACCACGGATGTTATAAATCATAACAAGCCTTAGATGTCTTAAAATCCGAGCTCGTAGAGCGAGGATTTTAAAATAACATCTGCGGCAGTTATAATATGCATAACATTTCTAGGTACATTAATAGTTATAACTATTTTTTAAAATAAATATTTCGCACTACGAGAATTCGACATATAAGTAATAGATATTTTTCTTCAAGCGTATTATAATATTCATATTATGCTACTGTATACACATACACTATAGGAAATATTCATTGTCTTACTAGTACAAAAATGTTGTTCTTGGTGTACTAGTAAAAAAATGTTACACCGTATCATGAATGTATAATAAGTAATAAAAATTCCCAAAAACGTGACATCCAAACCGTCTCAAAGGTCGTATTTTCGGGAATCCGTTTGAAATGTGACATCTTGTTTTTTCTTTTAATAAAGTAAAATTTACATAGTATCAAAAAAAAAAAAAAATAATGAGCAAACTTTTCTTACGCCGCCAGAACTCTGCGAAAATGATATGTATTAAAAATAAATTGAATATTTTTCATCACGTATCTTTTTCATTCTTCTCCTTTCGTGTTTTCCAGGTTTTCGTAGAATATATTTCCTCTAACATCATATGTTGCTGGCAGAAAAAAGAATATATTTCACTTCGAACTGAAAAATAGGCAGGTTATGCATGTAGCACGATTTTTCTTATTTTGAGATAAAAAAAATTGTCAAGCATATTTTATGTGTTCATGGAATGATAAATAAAAGTATTTACGGAGATATAAAACGCAAAACGAAAGCAACTTTCATCGTCGCTCTGTAAGCTTGGTTGCCAGACGCTTTTACGTCATTTTTACACACGCAGCTAAAGAGGTCGTCATTAATCTTTTTCTGCTAATATGAATTTTACATACAAAAAAATTTAAAACGATATTCTTCTCGTCATAAATCACATATTATGTATATACCTACAATTTATTTCATGAAAAAAAGTCATATATTTTAACAAAAAATTTAATTAATTTAATGACATGCCTTCATTTCATTTTCCTAATAAAATTATATTATTCGAGGGTCACGCTGGAATTATTAAAAATAACATATATAGTTCATATTTTTCAGAATGAGCCGGTTTCACAATATTTTTTCATAGTCATAAAAAATAATAATTGTTATGTGAGCGCCATCTTCTGAATGGCATAAATAGAACAGAGCATAGTTCTATTTAATAGCACACAATGAATAAGAAATAAAATCATTTACCTAATACCATGTTAAAAAGCAAATTAAGTGAATTAGGCGTAGACTTTAATTATCTACAAGTTTTATTCGAAACATTTTTGTCTAAAATTGATTGGGAACTTTTGCGCGAAGCAAAACGCCTATGGCTCGCATTTTGATTAACACCCTGTATCTATGTTCATCTGATTATCCTTAGGGTTTTTCTAAATATTTTTGATTGCAACAAAGAAAAGCTTGATTAAAACAAAAAAAATTTGATTACAATAATAAAAATGATTAATTAATAATTTTGCGCAAAGAAAAAATTGATTATAATATTGTCACTGTATAATGTGTGTGTGTGTGTGTGCGTGTGCGTGTGCGTTTGCGCGTGCGCGTGTGCGTGTGCGTGTGCGTGTGCGTGTGCGTGTGCGTGTGCGTGTGCGTGTGCGTGTGCGTGTGTGTGTGTGTGTGTGTGTCTATTTTTCGTATTTAAGCTTTCTGCATTCATATAAAGAGTTGAATAGATTTTGCGTAAAATTGGACAACAGGAAGTAGTACTTAACTTGAAGCCCATAACAGTTTTAATTAAAAAAGTATATTAAAATATGATTTAATACTTTTAAATTTCAGTATTTAAAAAATTTCAGTATTAATCGAAAACTTTTCAAATTTGGTATTTAAGATTTTTATATCAAAGGGAGAACATATTAGATTTTGGCTAAAGTTGATAAACCACAAGTGGTACTTTATTCGAAGCTCTAAACAGATTTACTTCAAAATATATATTAAAATATAATCCAGTACTTCTCAAATTAGGTATTTAAAATTCGTAAATAATTTGGAACAACATATTAGATTTTGGCTATACTTATATAATAAACCGAAAGTAGTACTTAATTTGGATCTCTTAGCGGGATTTTCGAGGAAAACAATAAATCCAAAATTTCGTATTACAGACTTTTCTATTTATTGGAAAAACAAATTAGATTTTGTTTACAAACGATCAACCAGAAGTGATACTTTACTTAAAACTCATTGCTATTTTAAACATGGAATTGGCGGGAGGTCATATGCTGGCCACATCAGATTTTTTACTGTTTCCAACTGACATTTAGATAAACAGTAATTTGTAAAATGTGCTGTGAAATCTTGTGAAGTCACATACATACACCAACAATCTACGAATAAATGTCAGTCCCTTTGCGAAGTAGCTAATCCGACAACGCCAGAATAATAATTCATTGTCTTTGAACATATTCTAAAAAATTCAAATCAACCCTTTCAGTGACATCAAAGTAATCACGAAGAGCATTACCGCTGGCTCTTGTCGACTCGCAAAGCTCGAAAGATTTTAATCCTCTGGAAATTCTGTCTGTATGGATTTAAATAATCAACCTACGACTTCGACACTTACTTGTGCTAGAGGCCTAAGTCGTCTGCATTTGTATTGTTATCACGCGCTAGACGCCATATTAATTAAAAACTCTGACAAAGACGAAATTTTTCGACACCGTGAGATGAATTTAAAGTTCTCGTTGGAACTCGACCACTTTAATTACACGATTTGAATAGAAAGATGAATTCTTGAGGAAGGAAAGGATTATTGAAAGATGAAAGTTGCAGCTTTGATGTTGGAGGGCTATTGACAAATATTACAAGAATTTTAAACTTTCAAGAATATTAGCTTAAATGGAAAAGACGAGTCTGATGGTGCTTCATTCGAAAATGTTTTATTTATTCATAAAAGGTTTTCACAGAAACTAAAAAAAAACATTCATTTACACGGTATATAGGTGTTCATTTTAAATGGGCCACCATTGCTATCTTGAGAGCTATAAGAGCTACAAAGACGGTTAAATGGGCAAACAATTTCTATTTCACAAGACATATTTAAAAAATCTGATGTGGCCAACATTGTACCTCCCGTCATTTAATTTTATATACATACTTACATATTTAATTATGCTGGAAACTGTATTAAGTTCCATTCCGAATAACTATGGTTCTATTTACTATTTTCTTTTTAAAACATTAGTTCTTTAACAGTGACATTTATCTCTCAGATACATACATTTTAGATATGAACTGTGTAACCAAGGAGTTGTGTTTGTTTAAAGCGTAGGCTTCAGGATTTAATTTATACATAAATTTATTAATTTATCCATAAAATATATAGAAAAATTATTAATATAAACCTGTAAAATATTTAGTAATCTTTAATTTTTATAACATAATAGTGGGATTCTGAAACCCAGCGTTAATTAACTTCTGGCGTTAACGTGAATTAACTCTGATTTTGACAGACCATCTACACTATCGTTAACACTACGTTAACGCTGCTAGTCGGCGTTAATTCACGCTGGACATATCGAAGCGTTAACAGGGACAACGGCGGGTTGTCTTTGAGTTTTATGGTCTAAATGGCCCTGATATTTTTCGTGTACTGCTATATGTACTTGTAAGAAGTATATTTTATTAACAGTGAGTATAGTTATTCATGTTATATATAATTGTTTATTATTTATAAGTAATATATTGTTAACATAACCTTATAATATAATTTTTTTAGCATTACAATGTTCAAATCACAAACAACGAGTCCGCAAGAGTATGAAAAATTAGAATTCAATACAATAATGTACCTAACATTACAGAAAATGACTGATGTATATAAGTATTAAAAAGTGAAGTGAATAAAAGCAATTTTGTGTTGGTTTCAAGAATGTAAAGTATTTTGATTTTTATGTTGTACAAGTATTACAACAAAAAATACTTTCCAGGAAAGTGATATTTGATTATTAATTCCATGAAGAAATTCTGATTATAACAAACAAAATTGTGTTTGATTACAACAAACAATAACTATACTGATTATAACAATGTAACATAGGAAAAAATACAGAAAATTATTGATGTATTAGAAAAGTAATTGATTACTGGAACGTATACTAAAATTAGTAAATGTTTATAAATAGAACAAATATTTTTAAATATTTTTTTCTTCGCCAGTTATTGGAAATCTTATTCGTAAAGTCAGTAGGTGCTTAATTTTCCATTGCAAAGTAACTTCTTTCATAAATCTTCTAACATCTAACTACAGACTGGCTAAGGCTAATATTATTGATAATATTATAAACAATTTTACAAGTCTCCATTCTTGTAGGTATACGGTATACTCTTTATAGGTAAATTAATACGTGTGTTTTTATTATCTATTTTTGTAAAATACTACTAGCTACTTTAATCGTCTTTTATTAACAAATGTAAATAAATAGAAATATATTTTAGCACGCAGTAAATGTATTCGTTTATTTGATGTTTGACACACAGGTTTGACATATGCTATTAAAATAGATAAATGTAAATTTTGTTATGTTTAACCGCTTTTTTTGGTTGAAAATTTTAAAAGGAAAGATCACATGAATGTATTTGACGTGAATTAACGCTGGCGTTTTTAACGATCCACTTTCACGCCAGTGTTTCAGAATACCGATTTAACGCTGAAACGTGAACGTTGCTACCGTTACTTAACGCCGAACGTTATTTAACGCTGGTTTCAGAATCCCACTATAAATCTCGAAAAAATGACATTTAAAGATATTTTACGAAGAAAAACTATTATGAGCTTCAAGTAAAGTGCCATCTCCGGTTATTTGATTTACACCAAAATCTAATAGCTTCTTCCCATATTTGAATAAGGTAGAAATACAAGGTTTCAAAATTTTCTGAATGATAGTATTTGAGTTAGAGTGGAGGATCCACACACACATGCATACGTACACACAGACATCATCGTGAAAATATTAAAATTGGATGCTAGAGACCTTAAAACGTGGTTATTTACCAAAATCTCGATATGCGATTTTTAACACGATCCCTATACCTCCCTTACCAAGGGTAGCGGGTGGTAAAAAGAAGAAGCTCTGTGAAATACGAGACATCCATATTTTAAACTAAAGAAAGTTATTATCAATACCATGCAATCTTCTCCGACGTAACCACGGATTCATTCATGTTTTTCTTTCTTTTTTTACGTCTCATAACAATAATATCGTTCTCACTATTATCTAACCATAAAAATAACCTAGTAGCAGCTAACAGTTTGTTGTTTATTTCTGATATTATTCGTCTAAATACAAATAAATGATTCAAACTTTAAAAAATGACAACAGGAATTAAATATGATGTGTACCAACGTTGAAACTAAAAAAAAATCTATATTTCCTGCAACTTTACATACGTCTGATAACGTAGGTTATAAGTTGCAGTAACTGTTGTCAAAACTAAAAATAAAACTAACGGGCCTAAAAGTTCATATTTTATATTGGAATTTATTTCAAAATAGGATTGCGGCAATTTTGCCATTTACAATATGCTACACGTATTTTTTGTATCTAAATTCTGATAACTATTACTACACAAATGGCCGTAAAACAAAGTCTAATCTTTCCATTATCAATGTGTCACATACAAACTGCAACTATCGGCCATTTTACTTCCCATATCAACTGAACTTTCTGCATTGTTCTATGCGAAATTTTGACATCCAACTACTGGATAAAAGAGAAAAATATAGCAGGAACAATGAAATGTCTCATCGGGATCTGTACAGTAATTAATTCACTTTTTACTTTTTTTATTTTATCCGGTTAGTAATATTGAACATACAGCATGCATGTGTATGATACAAAAAATGAGTTTTTCGTACGAAATTTAATCATTGCTTTATTTTATTTGCATTGTAAAAAACACTACGTATATACATGATGTATGGACGCAATTATTTTTAATAGGCTACTTGCGTGGTACTAAAAATCTAATATCTATCACTATAGTATACCTAAAGTAATGTTGAAAAGGTATGTAAAAATATAAATTTTATTTAAAAAAATCAATAAAGAAGATTTCCTTTGACGTCATTATTTTTAACTGGATAAAGGGAAGCCTATTTAAGAATGTAACCTGTAGATGGCGAGCGAGTGCGAGTTTTAATTTGATTTTGACATCAGTTCATTTTTCTTTCACTGTCTCTTTCTTTATCATTTACAATTTGCGTAATTTCTGTTACTTTTATTACGTATTTCAATTTGTTAAACAGGATTTTGAAGGATTTTAACTTAGCTTATACTCGTACAAGATTAAAATGACAAACTAAAATATTAATCTCCACACTATTATTCAAACGTGGTGATCTGTCATGTATATAAAATCACCCGCACGAGCCGTTGCTGTGGGGCGTAGGTACCGATGCTATGGCTTTACAGCCATTAATTGGTTCGGCGTAATTCTACGTCACACATGGCGGTAATTTCAATATTAAAATTTCATTAATTTTTTACTGACCAATTAATGAAAATTTTGCCAAAAGAAAAAATATATAATCCATTTTTTTCAACAATGTACCAATTTTTATAAATTTTTTGAAAAAATTCGAGAAAAAAAAGTAATTCAGAAATATGGGAAATAATTTATATTCAAATAATCTAGGTGGCTATGTGAAAATAAACAAAATACAACAATGGGAAACAACAAAATAAAATAGACATTTAATTATTACTTATGTACCAAGGGCGTTATGGTGATAATGCCAGAAGGGTGCCGAGGATCTAGCCCGAGGGCCTTTGGCCCGAGGGATAGATGTCGTCCGATAGGCATTATCATCTAGAAACGCTCGTGGTGTATACAAGATTTTCTGTGTCACTAGAATATGTGAAATAATTTTTCGTTTATAATAATTTTGATTACAATAATGCTTAAGCTTTGGCGTTGCTAAGGATGTTGTTTAATTGTTTTGTTTATTATCAATATTTATTTATTTTCGAGTTTATTTTTAAAACATCAACGTTCTATATCGTTGAATCTTTGGAGATGATGGAATGGGTGAATTTAATGTTTCGAAAGATATTTTATCGAGATGGTATAAAGAAATTATTTTGAATACTTTCAGGAAGAGAAACGCATAAATGTTCGCCTAATTATTCCATTCTCATTTGTAGAAGATGTAAGTATTATATTTTGAGGTTCGTTTTCAAATGACAGATCTCAGTTCTTTATTTCTTATGCACATATTTCTGAATATTTTACATTTTGGATAAATATCGTCCCCAAAAAATTTAGTGATCCGTCATCCATCAAAAATCAATATGAAACATTGCAGTCTTCAATTCGACGTACTTACTATTTACATGTGTCATGAAAGTAAAATGCTTTTTAAGGCCCTTTTCATAATCAATTTACGTATTATAATTAAATTAAAAATGATTTCTGTGTTTCAAAGCTGTTTTCTTATCATAATTGTTGTAATCAATTAATGTATTAATTGTTGTAATCAATCCTTATTATTATTGTAATGAATTATAATTAAAACGAAAATAATTTTCATTATATACCGTTCATATTATTTCTAATTTAAAATCCATAAACGATAATCGGATACCCTCATACAATGCCCCGGTTGTTATAGATATGTTTATATACAGCGTAACCTATCAATAAACAGTTCTTGTAAACTAAATTTTCATATTTTCCTAGAATATTTGAACAAAAATTATTTTTGATATATACGTATAAATAAATAAAATATGTATATCATCACGGCATATTACCCATTGCTAGGTGTGCCAATCTGCTTTGTTCGCAGATATCGGTAATGATGATGACATATTTGTACCGTGCGGGCGTTTACCAGGCGTCTCCTCACGGGTACTCATTGCTGGCGTGGAGAGTGCAATACAAGGGTCAATTTTGTGCCATTTAAAATTGGAAATATTTGGCGTCGGTCGGGAACGAACCTGGTTCCCCAGATTCGCGACCAGACACTCAGGCACGCGGCCACGAGACCCCATTAATTCTGATATATTATCTCTATTATCTTATTTTTCTCAATTTTTTCAAATACGTTGATAAAAACTAATACATTGTTAAAAAGAGAAGAAAATGGCGGTTTATATTTTAGTAAAATAATTATAAGTAGCTATTTAAAAAATAAAAGTTCATAGTTGTATCTTGTAAACCTGACTTTACAAAAAATATTTATATCTGCCAAAAATTACTATATTTAAAATAATAAAACTTTTATATGAGCCATTTTTTTTTATTCTAATAAAAAAGTTATGTGGGAGGAGGGGCCTCTTTCACAGTAGCAACGGTTAGTATTAATGCGGAGGATTTAAAAGTCATTTGTTCAAATGATTGCTGGACGAGCTAAACCTAGTTATATTTAGCGTATGAAGCTTTCTGCTTTTGAGCTTTTGTATTGTTGCACTCTTCCTGAAATTCATTTTTCTCTATCCTCTACCTTTACCTTTCATTTCTAACCGTATCTAGGCATTACCCCATCCTATCCCACCAACGTCCAACTAATCCTGTCGCCTGAATTTCATCATCGAAGCTGTGAAGCTTATAAACTGGCCATCACTGTACGGACCGTTATTGCGTTCGCACAAAGGCCGAGCGATAACGCTCGTGCCACTGTCAACTGTGAACCTACGATGCAGTGGCTTTTGTATCATGGATTAACCTAGCACTCTGTGCAAACGCATGTGATGAGAGCTGATAGATGATTAAGGGATACTAAAGGAAGATTATTAATAAAGGGAAAAACTAGATGAATACAGAACAAAGGAATTTATTTAAACACGGAGATAGCGTATGTGTCACAAGTTTTAATACTTAATACTTAACTGTTTCATAATCAACAAAATTATGAACTTGATGTGGCCAGCACATTACCTTCCGTCGGTTGTGCGTCAGTTCTATGTATTTTGTATAATTGCCATACAGAAAGTTCTTGCAAAAGATTCTATTTCTTGTACATTACCTTAAGGCAGTTGTATGTATTTTATACAAATTCCATACAGAAAGCAAAAGATCCTATATTTCCAGTAAAATTATAACACATACATACTGTCAACTGCACTTGACACTGACACCTTTCAATCAGAATTTTCTTAATACATCAGCTGTTTCCAGAGTTATAGCATAGCTAGCTAATATATGATATTTAATTTCTTTATAATTTTTTAACTCATTTAGTATGAATTATAAAATGCATTCACGGAAGGTAAAAATAAAGAGGGCCGTATTCTTCCACAAAGCGCAACCTAGCATTGGGTTTTGGATAACATTTGCATCGATTTCTTGGACTTCACGCTGAGCAATTCCGAAATTAAGGAAAATTATGGTTTTTACCTCTCGCTAAGAGAGGTATTGGATTCATGCTAAAAATCGCATATCCAGATTTTAGTGAATAAGCACGTTTTAAGGTCCCTAGAATCCGATTATAACATTTTTACGATGATGTCCGTATATGTGTGTGGATGTGTGTGTGTGTGTGTGCGTGTGCGTGTGCGTGTGCGTGTGCGTGTGCGTGTGCGTGTGCGTGTGTGTGAGCGTGCGTGCGTGCGTTCGTTCGTGCGTGCGTGCGTGCGTGCGCGCGCGAGTGAATGCGCGCGCGTGTGTGTGTGTGCGCGTGTGCGCGCGCGTGTGTGTGTGTATGTGTGTGTGTGTGCTGTGTGTCTGTGTCTACGTGTGTGTGTGTGTGTGTGTGTGTGTGTGTGTGTGTGTGTGTGGATGTGTGTGTGAATGTTGGATCCACGATTTCTCAAATACTATACGACTTAAGACATTTTTAATTACGGATTCCTGAATCTAACAATAATGGGAAGAGTTGATTAAGTTTTGGTAACAATTGGAGAACCTGAAGTAGCAGTTACAAGAAAAAAATCATCTAAATATTATTTAGTTACTTGGATTATATTACAGTATATTTTAAGAAATAAACTGCTAAAATTAGAGTAAAATTCACTAATCCAAAAGCAAGAATTAGCTTAATATTTTTTGTGACTCGGGCTGGAAATGGCGGGGGGTATTGTATTGGCCACACCAGATTGTTGTTAAATGAAATTTTATAAAGTTTTCACTGTAGCAGGCCAATAATCGTTTTTGATTCTAATGATGTCGAAACAAAGGCCATTAATGTTCTCTCAAACATTTAATGTTAGTGAACCAAAGCTCTTAGCTGTTAGCTATTACACGATCCAATATCTGAGTATTAATTAAGTTCCTAACTATCCACCTACTTGCGTGGGCAGAGGCTACTCTGCTCCCAGCTCCTTGCATCGCGATACACTATATTTAAGTGTACCTATTTACGAAATTAACCTGAGAGAACTTAACACTTACAACGACACTAGATTTTAATGGATATTATTGAAACAATTTTGTGGGAATGCTGATTTAAAAAAATAACTTATACAACGAAAAGTCTATGTGCAAATCTCCATTGAAAAAATTACTGGACTAATTATATTAATATGTAACCTTATTATGAATAAATAGATGTTAAAGTAAATTGTAAGAAAAAATTTGATGTGGCCAGCACATTAACTTCCTTTAGTTCTATGTATTTTGTATAAATGTCATACAGAAAGTTCCTTGCAAAAGTTTCTGTTTCTTGTACATTACAAATTCCATACAGAAAGTTTCTAACAAACGATATTTCCAGTAAAATTGTAACACAAACATACTGTCAACTGCACTTGACACTGACCCTTTCAATCAGAATTATCTTAATATAGCAGCTGCTGTTTCCAGAGTTATAGCATAGCAGGCTAATATATGATATTTGATTTTTACCTTCCGTCACCTTTAGGTAAGGAAGGTATTGTCTTTGGTCAAAAAATTCGATGATGAATTTTTAATCAATAAGCACGTTTTAGGGTCCCTAGAACACGAATTTACTATTTTTACGATGATGTCTGTATGTGTGTGTGTGTGTGTGTGTGTGGATGTGTGTGTGTGTGTGTGTGTAACAAAATTTTCGTCTGCGATAACTTTAATACTACAGTTACAAAAATTATAATTTTTTCGTGTACTTCTTCGTTACATCCATATGAAGAGCTGATTAGATTTTGGTTACAATTGGTCAACCGGAAGTACCATCATTTGAAGATTTTAATAGTTTTTCTTGAAAAAACTATGTTAAATATAATTTTTTCACATTTGATGTTATTATAAATATTAAAGAATATTTTATTCTCTATACGATTTGACTGCATTTTATACTTAATATTAAATGGATATAGAGTTAAAAAATTTATAAAGAAATTAAATTTCATAAAGTAGCCATAGCTATGGAAACAGCTACTATATTAAGAAAATTCTGATTGAAAGATGTCAGTGTCAAGTGAAATTGACACAGTTTGTTTGTCTTATAATTTTTACTGGAAATATAGGATCTTTTGCTTTCTGTATGGAATTTGTATAAAATACATACAACTGCTTTAAGGTAATGTACAAGAAATAATAATAATAATAAATCTTTTATTCCTGCAGATACATTACACTGTATATAGAAAACGTCACAAAATAATAATTTTCTGCATGAAATTTGCATAAAATACATGCAACTGCGGGAAGGTAATGTACAAGAAATAGAATATTTAATTTAGCAAGGAACTTTCCGTATGAAATTTGTACAAAATACATAGAACTGACGGAAGGTAATGTGCTGGCCACATCAGATTTTTTAATAATTTTTTAACTCTATATCCATTTAATATGAAGTATAAAATGCATCCAAATCGCATAGAGAATAAAATATTCTTTAATATTTATAATAACATTAAATGTGAAAAAATTATATTTAACATCGTTTTTTCAAGAAAAACTGTTAAAAACTTCAAATGAGAGTACTTCCGGTTGACCAATTATAACCAAAATCTAATCAGCTCTTCACATGGATGTAACACACACACACGCACACGCACACGCACACGCACACGCACACGAACACGCACACGCACACGCACACGCACACGCACACGCACACGCACACGCACACGCACACGCACACGCACACGCACACGCACACGCACACGCACACACACGCACACACGCACACACACACACGCACACACGCGCACACGCACACACCCACACACCCACACACCCACACACCCACGCCCACCCGCACACACACACACATACACACACACGCACACACGCACACACACGCACACACACACACACACACACACACACAATAGTAAAATCGTATTCTAGGGACCCTAAAATGTGCTTATTCATCAAAAACTTACCACCGAATTTTTGAACAAAGATAATACCTTCCTTACCTGAAGGTAAAAAGTAGTCGGTTTACTGTTTTTTAGAACAAAAATCATTTAATGAAATTTTAATAAAATTAATGTAGAAATTTATTTGCTGGTCTAATTTGTTTTTGTATATTTACTACGACCGTTGTGTTCCCCCCCCCCCCCCCCAAACGGCGCCCATGGGTTGAATATATTAAATTAATGCTAAAACAAAAAAAAAATAATATCAGATTAAACCTAGACTAGTACCCCCTCACAAAGTTATGATATCGGTAGACCATAGTCATTGTGACCTTGTAGGTAAAAATTTCAAAAAGAAAGACCCTTGCAATAAAAAAGGATATGGCCTACGAAGGTCTTAAAACGAACTACTTAAAACCAAATACTATTTGCTACTGTTTTTGAAATGCAGATATAAATAAAACGCTTTTTTAGCAGTATTAATAAATAATTTTTCTGCTGGAAATTTTTAACCACAATTGTTGTAAAATGTTTCACTCACATTCATATACGAGTAACATGTTGGTTTGAATCGCTTTTACATTATTTATTGACATACCGGATTATAAAATGTGCTCCGAATAAAAATATCTACTTTGGTGCCAAATTTTATTTTGTGTTTATCTCTCACGTCCTCTCTGAAAACAGCTATCGTAGAGACCGTTGATAGAGTACGTTTTATTCTCCCATTGGTTTATTTTTTGTACAATTTCAATCGAATATAAATATCCGCCTGACATGTGAAGAGATAGCACATGAATTCGTATGTATTTTTTTTCCTTTTGAGGGCGTATCTTCTACAGAACATGCTTTTATTTATACATGCTGAAAGGAAATTGAAACGATATTTAAAGTTTTGATATGTGTATGACTGTTTTTATTTCCTTCGCTTGATTTAAATCTTCGTGTTTGTTTGTATTTTTGTCTGCATGCTAGCGATTTTGGAAATCGATAAAATAGTCTGCTTTTTCAGTCATATCTAGCGACATTTACCAAATTCTATTAAATTTTTAAATTTATGAATTGTTTGCATGTGCAATGCAGAATTTACAAAAGATCTACACTTCTCTTTCTCCTTGCCTTTATTGCCTTAAACCTACATTTCTGCAAGGTCGACACTGTTTTATACAAATGTGAGATGCGAACCAATCATATTTTAGCTTCGCATGAAGTCACGATTTAATAATAATATTAAAGAACAAATGTCATAATTGTCATATTATTTTGTGAGCTTCGAACAAAATAATCAACAATTATGAAATGAGTTTTTTTACGACTTTTATATGGTTTTTTAGTAAAAAAAATCGTAGTGTCAAAATTTAAGGAATTTTGTGTCAGTTGGCGATACTAATGACGTTACCCTTTTTGTAACATCAACTATCTACGATATAGTCTATTTCTTTTTAACTTTACTACTCTATTTCTTCTCCTCTTCTTATTACTACTTTTAAATATATAATTATAAAATCTGATGTGGCCAGCACATTACCTTCTGTCAGTTTTATGTAATGTCTTATAGAAAGTTCCTTGTAAAAGATTCTATTTCTTGTATATTACCTTCCGGGTGTTGTATGTATTTTATACAAATTCCATAAAGACACTTGACACTGACATCTTTCTTTCAGAATTTTCTTAATATACTAGCTGATTCCATAGCTGTCTACTTTATGAAATTTAATTTTTTATAATTTTTTAACTCTATATCCATTTAATATTAATTATAAAACGCAGTCAAATCGTATAGAGAATAAAATATTCTTTAATATTTATAATAACATTAAATGTGAAAAAATAATATTTAACATATAGTTTTTTCAAGAAAAACTGTTAAAATCTTTAAATAAGGGTACTTCCGGTTGACCAATCGTAACCAAAATCTAATCAGCTCTTCATATGGATCTAACGAAGAAGACTATGAAGATTTATATTTTTGAAATTGTAGTATTACAGTTATCGCTGACGAAAGTTTTGTTACACACACGCACGTAGGCACACACACACATACACACACACACACACACACACACACACACACACACACACACACACACACACACACACACAGACGCACACGCACACGCCCACGCACACGCATACGCACACACACGCATCATCATCATCATCATCGTAAAAATAGTAAATTCGTATTCTAGGGACCTTAAAACGTGATTATTGATTAAAAACTCATCATCGAATTTTTTGACCAAACACGCAATACCTTGCTCACCTAAGGTGACAGAAGGTAAAAATCTACACTATCATGCACTTATAACTATAAGCCATGGTAATATATTCAGCCCTATTTTCTAAAAAAAATCGTTAAATAAATAAATAAATAACTATTATTTTTAACAGCTCACTTAACTGCGTTCATTTTGTTATTTTCTAAGTGTTCTTTAAACAATATGGTTATTAAATTAGAAAATAGCCACCGTCGTTTGTCTTCATACTGTGAAGTCGACCACATGATACGTCGTAAATTACGCCGCATACGCAGTTGCTTTTAACGTTTGTTTGTTTATTTACCGTTTATTTATTTAACTTTAGCTTAGAAGTAATGAGTGAACAGAAACGGTCGTCAAGAACCATTAAAAGTAAGTTCGATATAATAGCAGATTATATTGCAAATAGCAAAATATTATTGCAAGGCAAATTAAATACTAAAGAAAGAGGCGAAGTGGAGCATAAATGGAAAGAATTGTTGAAATTGATTACGAAACTGTTGATTATGAGCAGGTAAAATTAAAATCATCTTCTACGAACCCTTGGTAAGACCCACTTGTGTAAAAAATTAGAGCTAACAAAACCTAAAATGTAATTAAGTAAAAATAATTACATATAATTAAAAAAAATATCGCAACGAACTTTTAAGTGATTCGGAATAAATGTGGTAAATATGGATTTAATTCTAAATATAAATCATATGCCAATTCTTGTCAATGGTATCTCGTATAATGTTCAATGGAGGAGTTTTAAATTACGTTTCAAAAAAATATATATTACTTATTTTCTTAAGCGTCAATCGCTAGCAAAAGTTCTTTTTGGTGCATAAAAAGTTCAAAAAATACCATTTTTATGTATTTTATTTGTCGCAGGAAAGTTGTAAGTAATCAACCAAGAAAATTCAGTGTCTATGAATAAGTAAATATCGAAGTCCTTAATCGGATTTCTAATCAAATTGGATTTAAATAAACCCTAAATCTTGACTATTTATACCAGTATAATTTAAAGTGATCAAGTACCTTCGAATTTACGATAGATTTAATTGGATTTATCACTGACACTGTTGGTATAGCCAGCGTAGAATGCGTAGAACATTATTGATCAGTATTCATGTTGAAGAAATAAAAAGAAATACGAAAACTCGTTTTAGAAACGAGCAATTTCCAAAAGTGGATCGAGTTCCCAACGCTGTAAGGCATATATAGGAATTGAGAAAGAAGAAGAAAAAGAAGATTAATTTTGACTTTTGACCATTTTCACGTAGCATTTGATAGTTTTGTTACAGTTCACAGTTTGTACCATGTTGCTATAAGCTCATATTTCTTTGAATTGGCTAGCACTTTTAGTTCTTTCATCCAACAAATTAATTTTCTTTCCAGGATTAATTTCAATAAATCTGATGTGGCCAACACATGACCTCCCGTCAATTTCATGTTTGAAATAGCATTGAGCTTTAAGAGGCATATTTACCCCTATGCTGAAATATGAAGCGAAAACTCAAAAAAATTGTTCCTCTACTAGAACTATTAACATTTTCAAAAATTCAACACAACACAAACTTACTTGCGATATTAACCTGTATTTTAAAAAAATAATTATTGAAATTTATTAGTATTTGACTTTGATTTTATGGGAAAATCGAGAAATGCTGTTTTGCCTATAAAATCAAAGTCAAATATTAATAGATTTCAATAATTATTTTTTTAAAATGTAGGTTAATATCGCAAGTACGAGTAGGTTTGGGTTGTGTTGATTTTTTTTTAAATGTTGATAGTTCTAGTACAGGATTGAATTTGAATTTTCGCTTCATATTTCAGCACAGGGGTAAATATGCCTCTTAAGTAAAGTATTACTTGCAGTTGATCGTTTGTAAACAAAATTTTATTTGTTGTTCCAATAAATAGAAAAGTCTGTAATACCAAATATTGGATTATATTTTACAATGTTTTTTTTTTCGAAAATTTTGTTAAAGCTCTACTGACTGTTCGAAGTTTTATAGGTATATTGCTCGAAACACGAATGGTAAAAAGTTACCGTGTTCGAAAATTGTACAATATCTACCAGATCTAACTACTGGATTCCTGAAGAATCTAATGTAAAAAAGGTAGTGATGCAAAACGAAGCGCGCGCGTTAAAAGTTTGTTAACTATATCAAATTTCTAATATGTTTCAAATTTTCAATTTTTTTATAGGTAATGGATCTACCTTGTTTACCACTTGCGTTCTTAAAATATCGATTCCGGTAGCTATAACCTGATAAACAGCTGTTTACCGGTAACAGTTCATCAGTAGAATTTTCGCAAACGCCCCATGTAACTGACGGAAGGTAATGTGCTGGCCACATCAGATTTTTTTCATTGTTTCGGTACCTACCTACTATTGAATTTTCTGTTTATCTCGCGACAGTAAATCGGATTTATGTATAAATCTCGTTGAAAAAGTCGATTTAGAATCCGATCCTAAATCTAATCCAGATTGTTTACATCGTTTTCTTAAATACGACTTCTAATCTAAATTCCACTTAAATCCGATTAAGGGCGTCGATATAAACTTACTCTATGATAACGACTAATTTTAGCAATTATAATATTTATTGTAATAGAAGTTTCTGAAGCTGTGGAAGTTTATTTGTAGGATATTTTTTTTAATCCTTTATTTTTAAGATTTGGGATTTGACAACGTTTCGGCCTTGAATAAGGCCATTTTCAAGTCTGTGTTGTAAAAAAATTATGAGTATAACAATAAAAATATAAATTAAATTTGGCTTACCAGCACAATTGTGGTTTATATATAGTAAAGTTGTTTCAAAAATAATAATTAATTTGATATTGGTTTATATTTAATTTTGTTAAAAACCATATTTGAGTCAAAAACATAATATTTATTATTAAGTTAGTAATTTTTCATTTTATTCTAATTAAATTTTTTCCTCACTTTCTCTCTTTGTGTTTCCGTAATCACAAAATAACCCATGTAAACTTCCCTATCATCGACAACTCATAAACATGAAAAACCCTGGTAAGAAGTCCAGCAACACTCTAGTTGCTCGAGCTATCAGGTTGGCAAAAACCGTCGGAGTTGGAGAAGTTCGGGATTAGGTCCTTGGAGACAGCTTCAGCAGATACTCCTATCTCCAGCCCCGCTTATCTACCTCGCGCGACCCCACGCACTCGGCGAATGTATAAAAAATATATTCCACTGCATTTGTACCAGCCACATTGAGCTTATATGGAATACAGTGGGGATTCTAAATAAATTGAGGATTTACACACTTCATTTTTGTCTAGTAATTGATATAATCGTAGCTCAGTTAAGTAACCAGTTAGCTTATTAATGTTGTTGTTACTTTGGATATCTAGATTAGTATATGTGATTTGATGAAGTAAGCAAGGGTGTCACTATTCATATGCGTATTAAAATAGTAGTTCCATCGTCGTAATACGAGAGTTATGCTAGAATTATTTTTCAGAATTTTATTTTCAATATGTTCAAAAGAGTTCAACAATAATATACTGCAACATTCTTCCCCCTCGCATCTTAAAAGCTCACAATCAATCATCTGTTGGAATGCTTTCAAAATAATCAAGAATTGCAGCATCAATCTCTTCTTTTCGTAAATTTTTTTAACTTCAAAAATAGCCAATAATACACTGCCAAATCAGTTGAGAATGCCAGATGTTGTGTTACTTTTTTTACAAAAAAAAAGTCCGTTGGGAAGACATATTATCATGACTACTAAGAATATTAGGCAATGCTTTCAATGTTTTCTGTCCATCTAATTTAATTGTATTTACCAATCCCGTACTTCTAAAAAATTCCTCATACATTTCTTTTTACCTTCCGTCAACTTTAGGTAAGGAAGGTATTGTCTTTGGTCAAAAAAATCGATGATGAGTTTTTAATCAATAAGCACGTTTTAGGGTCCTCAGAAAAGAATTTTTCAATTTTTACGATGATGTCTGTATGTGTGTATGTATGTATGATTGTATGTGTTTATATGTGTGTGTGTTTGTGTGTGTGTGTGTGTGTGTGTGTGTGTGTGTGTGTGTGTGTGTGTGTGTGTGTGTGTGTGTGCGTGTGTGTGTGTGTGTGTGTGTGTGTGCGTAACAAAAATTTCATCTGCGATAACTCTAATACTACAATTTTAAAATTATAATTCTTTCGTATTATTCTTCGTTACATACATATGAAGAGCTGATTAGATTTGATAACTAACACCTGGTCAACCGGAAGTATCCTCATTTAAAGATTTTAACAGTTTTTCTTAAAAAAACTATGTTAAATATCATTTTTTCACATTTAATGTTACTCGTATTATAAATATTAAAGAATATTTTATTCTCTATACGATTTGACTGCATTTTAGGCTTCATACTAAATGGATATAGAGGTAAAAATCTGGTATGGCCAACACAATACCTCCCGCCATTTACAGCCCGAGTCACAATAAAGATTAAGCTAATCCTTATTTTTGGATTCGCGAATTTTATTTAATTTTGGCAGTTTATATCTTGAAATATAGTCTAATCGAATAAAATGAAGATTAAATTTTAAATACCGGGATAGAATAGAATTCACTAATCCAAAAATGAGGATTAGCTTAAACTTTTTTGCGAGTCGTTAATTTTTATTAATTTAAATACATATCTATTTACTTAAACTGGAAACTGTATTGAATTCCTTTCCTATTGTTCTATTTACTTTTTTCTTTTTAAAACGTTACTATTACTATTAATTCTTTGACAGTGACATATATTTGTCAGTTACATACATTTGAATAAGTGCGTAACCAAGGAGTTTTGTTCGGCATCGTAGAAAAAGTATTAACGCAGATCTGAAAAAAATAATAATCTATAATTTTTATAATAACATTAATCTCGAAAAAATAACATTTAAAGTTATTTTTCGAAGAAAAACTATTTGAGCTTCAAGTAAAGTGCAATTTCCGCTTATCCGGTTTATACCAAAATCTAATGGGCTCTATACATAATAGAAAAAGGTCGAAATACAAAATTTTCTGAATGATAGTATTTGAGTTAGAGTTTTATATTATAATTGTTATATTTTGCTATTGCGCTTGACTACCCCCTATTAGAAATTAAGAATATTGTGAATATGTAAGACTATAAATATTAAAATAAGGACGCTGACGAGCAATTACTAGTCAGTCGTAATGTAATAAATGAATAGTTGAAGTTCATGTATTGTATTTTGAACAAATATAAATTTATATTTTGAAATGCAAAATGGTTTTAAAACTTAATTTACACACATACACACAGACATCGTCATGAAAATGTTAAAAATGGATCCTAGGGACCTTAAAACGTGGTCATTTACCAAAATCTCGATATGCGATTTTTTGCAAAATCCCTATACCTCCCTTACGAAGGGTAGCGGGAGGTAAAAATTATAAAGAAATTAAATGTCATAAGGTAGCCAGCTATTGAAACAGCTACTACATTAAGAAAATTCTGATTGAAAGATGTAAGTATCAAGTGCAATTGTGTGTTCTTATAATTTTACTGGAAATATAAGATCTTTTGCTAGAAATTTTCTGTATGGAATATATATATATATATATATATATATATATATATATATATATATATATATATATATATATATATATAAAATACATACAACTGCCGGAATGTAACGTACAAGAAATAGAATCTTTTGTAAGGAACTTTCTGTATGAAATTTGTACAAAGTATATAGAACTGACGGAAGGTAATGTGCTGGCCGTATCAGATTTTTTCATAATGTGGCACAAAACAACTGACAACTTTTTTTTTTAAATGCAGGTCATTGTACATGATTCTATTAATATCTGAGGATCCAATCTTCGGTTGATGATCTATTATCCTTTCCGATAATTTTATTAACAGCTAACAGCAGCAATATTCTTTTTGTAATAGCTGTAGGAGGACACCCTGCTCCTTTTTGATGCTGAATAGAAATCTGTTTAGTTCAAATTTTTTATACCAGCACCAACGGTTATTCTGATTATCTTATACTCAATAATTCTAGAGTGTCCCACGTATTATATATAAAAATCTACTTATAGATAGACAATATAATAAACACCGTCAAAATTAAAAAGTAAAGACTGCTAATACATAATATTAAAAGAGTTATCAAAACGTAAATATAACACAAACAAAACATCCCATTTCCATGTTTCTCATTATTGGAACCCCACCCGCATTTAAATTTTGAAAGTTTCTACCCCTAAGCTTGATTCAAATCACGTTCGTGACAGATCCATTAAACCAAATAATAACTTCAGACCTTGGGAACAAACTGCAAACGAGCCAAAACAAAACAAACACCGCTCAACAGCGAACATTGGTCCAGCAATATCTCAATCATTGCGGTAAAGTTACGAAGTTTGCTACAAGTGCACGGGACAGCAGAAGCGGAATTGTAGGTTCAACATTGCATTGTGCAAGACGGTTTACCAATGTAAACTATAGATTATAACTTTGACAGCATATCTACTCGGATAACATATGTCAAGTTATACAGAGAGAATAATTCAAGCTCTGTATTATTGTTAAAACGAATAGATATAGCACTATCTAAATACAACGGGACGGGTCGGGTGCAACGGGATCCACTCTACTTGGTGTATGGAGCTAAGCAATGAACAACTCAGGTAGCGAAAAAGTGGCATGATAATGATGATAGATACATTACTTTTTTAACAAAAATAGGCAGGCAGCATTTATTTCAAAAAGGTTTATTGATTTTGCTTTTTACAATAGGGTATTACAGCTCAATCTTATTAAGAGAAATTAGTAAAAAATAGTGAAAATAGATGCTTAATAATGAATATTAATAAAGAAATAAAATGATATAATTGAAATACTTCGGAAAAAAGGGGGTTTTTGTTTTAGCAGCTCGTCACTCATATGAATTCCATATATATTATTTTGATTGGCGACTCAAACACCGCCTATAAATAAACGAATACCGAGTTAGTGGGTGGAGTCTACTACCAATGGAAGTAAACAAATTCAAATAGTGGACACGTGGCTACCAGTCCAGTACTGCAATTCTCAAATAGTTTTTATTTGAATATAAATTTCTTGCATTAAAGTTAATAATTTTGATACACTAGCAATTATAAAGCATGTAGACTTGTGTAGTGTTATAATATTAATTTGTTTTTTATAAATATAATTTAAAAATAGCATACATTTCAAAAACATTTTAGATCCATTAAGAAAACAGTTTTATATAAAAACTTATATTCGTGACGTCACTCGCTTATTAATAGGAATTTTTTCATCGGATTTTCACCAATAGTTTTAGTTTTACTTATACTTTCTGATGATATTATAAAAAAAAATGTGGAATCCCCTATTCTTTTGTCCTTTTTTCCTCCCGCTACCCTCGGTAAGGAAGGTATAGGTATAAATAAATAAATATATTATCACGGCATATTACCCATTGCTGGGTGTGCCACTCTGCTTTGTACGCAGATATCGGTAATGATGATGACATATTTGTACCGTGAGGGCGTTTACCAGACGTCACCTCACGGGTACTCATTGCTGGTGTGGAAAGTACACCACAGGGGTCAACTTAAAATTCCAAATATTTGGCACCTGTCGGGATCGAACCCGGTTCCCTATATTCGCGACCAGACACTCAGACTCGCGGCCACGAGACCCCATAGGTATAGGGATCGTGCTAAAAATCGTATATATTTTGGTAAATCACCATGTACCTAGAATCCAATTTTAACATTTTCACGATGATGTGTGTGTGTGTGTGTGTGTGTGTGTGTGTGTGTTTGTTTGTGTGTGGTTGTGTGGTTGTGTATTTGTGTATTCGTGTGTGTGCGTGCGTGCGTGCGTGCGTGTGTGTGCGTGTGTGCGTGCGTGTATGTGTGTATGTCCTCTAACTTAAATAATATCATTCAGAAAATTTTGAAACCTTTTTTCGACCTTTTTCAATTATGGAAAGAGCCCAATAGTTTTTCTTCGAAAAATACCTTTGTTACTTTTTCGAGATTAATATGATTATAATAATTAAAGATTATTAAATTTTCTACTGATTTGCATTAATACCCTTTTCTACATATTTTATGGATAAATTTATAAAATTATCTATAATTTAAATCCCGGAGCCTACGTTTAAAACAAACAAAACGCCTTGGTTACGCAGTTATTCAAATCAAATGTATGTAACTGACAGATAAAGAACTAATCATTTCAAATTAATAAAATAACGTTTTAAAAAGAAAAGAGTAAATATAACAATAAGAGAGGAAATCAATACATTTTCCAGCATAATATATATAGGTATGTATTTAGATTAATAAAAACTAACGATTCACAAAAAAGTTTAAGCTAATCCTCATTTTTGGATATTCTATCCCGGTGTTTAAAATTTAATCTACATTTTATTATCAAAAATGTTAGTTACTTGGATTAGATTAGACTTTATTTTAAGAAATAAACTGCCAAAATTAGAGTAAAATTCGCTGATCCAAAAATTAAGCTTAATAGCTTAATATTTTTTGTGATTCGGTCTGTATATGGCGGGAGGTATTGTGTTGGCCACACTAGGTAAAGTGTTTTTCAACTTCGAGTGAAAATTTTAAAGGCATATACTCGTAGACACACAGTATATATGTACATCATCACAATATTTCCAATTTTAAATGGCACAAAATTGACCCCTGTGGTGCACTCTCCACGCCAGCGTTGAGTGCCCGTGAGGTGACGCCTGGTAAGCGCCCGTGCGGTGCAAATATTTCATCATTACCGATATCTGTGTACAAAACAGATTCGCATATTTATTTTATTTATCACGGCATATTACCCATTGCTGGGTGTGCCAGTCTGCTTTGTTCGGTAATGATAATGGCATATTTGTATCGTGCGGGCATTTACCAGGCGTCACCTCATGGGTACTCATTGCTGGCGTGGAGAATGCAACACAGGGGTCAATTTTGTGCTACTTAAAATTCAAAATATTTGGCATCGGTCGGGATCGAACCTGGTTCCCCAGATAAAATGAACTTCAGTTAACTAATCAATATTCAAACGCCTCTACTTAACCATATTTCATATAATGCGCTGCACAACTCCTACATCTTTGCAACAGCTTCCCTCAATCACTGCATCGTGTGCTCGTGTGCACCAATCTTACCAACTTCAACTTTGTAACTTCCCCTACACCACTTACACTATATCAAACTCAAGTGGTAACCCAGTAACCCAGTGCCGTCACACAGGGGTTGCATTGCAAGGCAGTTAAGGGGTGTAAATCACCGAAACGTCGTGAACACGTTGCGCGACTAAATGGTTACGCATGTCGATGAATTATTGACGATCGGGGTGAGATATTTTTTGTGGATTCCAAACCCGAATTCGAAATCGAAAGTTGCTCTTGGGGGTTCGGTTTAGCGTTGTATTAGGGAGATTTATTGGAGTAGAGTTCTACGCTACAAGTATAGCAAGTGTTGGAGGAATTTATGGAGGATGTTTCAAATCAAATGGAAAATGAAAATTTGTACCAACTTTAACGATTTATGGCAATTATTATCCTCGATGAAATATAGTGCTTTTGAATTTCGCATTTAATACTAATGGGGTCCTACACCGTAACAAAATAGTATATTAAAGAACGTGTTTTATAAGACATGTTTTTTTCGCACGCGTCAAAATTTAGAAAACGAGCGTTAGTGAGTTTTCTAATTGACAAGTGCGAAAGAAAGTCTTATAAAATGAGTTCTTTATACTATTTTTTATATTTTGCGCCTTCTACAATAACATTTACTTATTCAATTTGTGTTTATATTTGTAACCATTTGTACATTTTCATGTAAATAATCTTCCCTAAATAAATAAAAAAATAATAATAATAATTTCAACATATTATTAAAATGAATTGTCAATTAACTAAAAATAAATTAGGTAAAAATGGGTTAAAGAAACGTCATCTAGTACCAACCATCTAAAACAAAATATTGCGTATCGAAATGAAGGTCATTGCGATACGCAATTGCGTATCGTAATGACTTCATTATGAACGCAAAATGTAAAAAATAATAAAATGTACACTTTATACTTAAAGTATTACTCAATAAATAGCGATTAAGATGAAAACAACAATTTTTTAAACATTACTTTGCGAGATATTTGAAGTTTGTTGTCAGAGTCACTGTGACGTCACATTAGTGCTCACTTTCTCTCACTGCCTACTATAAAGCTTGTGCGAGTAATTTTCATAATAACTTAAATCTCGAAAAAATAAAATTTAAATTTAAAGGTATTTTTCGAAGACTATTTCATTCATAAATTTTTAAACCAATCCAAATTAAGGATTCTACCTAGTAACAAGTTTCATTTCGACAAAACGTCACAAAAAAATTTACACCCCTAAACCCAATAAGATGTCGCATTATTACAAGTAAGTGAGTTTTGATAAGCGAAATTTTTTTGACGTTTTAGAAACATATTGTTTACATTCCTGTCAGACTATGTATATTTACAGTGTAATCAGTTTTTATTAAAAACGAGTCGATTCGGATAGGTATCTATTTAAAACGTTGAAAAAGCAAACTTAAATATAACACCTCAAAACACAGTAAAAATTAGAAGATTGTTGTCAAGAAAAAAATTTATAAATGATTACCTGATTTTTATTTTGGAAATAGTCATCCGAATACCATTCGTAGTTAAATTTTATCCTGGAAAAATTTTCCGATTGCTTTACTCGAGCCTGTTGCCAATTTATGTCGTGACATTGATCTAAAATCACTCTTTTGATTGCTAGGCAACCAGCTCTCGTAACAATCTAAAAAAAAATCAGGCAAAAATTTGCCGCTTATGTTATTATATATGAAAAACTATTTTGAGCTTCAAGTAGAGTCCTGTTATCTGATTTACACCAAAATCTAATGGCTTCTTTTTATATTAGAAATAGGGATCGACCGATACCGATATCGGTATCGGTATATCGGCCATATCGGCCTTCTTGGCCGATATCGGTATCGGCCGATATGTAAACCACGATATCGGCCTATATCGGTATCGGCCTAAAAAAATATAAATTGCTTAATATTTCAGTTGCTAAGGATTTTTAAAGGAAATTAAAACAGAAATACTAAATAAAAACAAATCAAGTTTATTCTTATTCAAAATTTAGCAAAAAAGTCATTAAAAATGTAGAAGTAAAGTTACACACTTAGTTAAACAAATTAATATTTAAAGTTAAGTTTTGGCAAGTTGTAATGTAACAAAATTATTGCCCTTTCATAAACATTTCCAGCTAAAGAAAATAGCTGTTCACTAGCAACACTATTTGGCGGTGGTGCTAAACATATTATTGAAAATAGTATATTGTGTTATTAGGAGTAAAAGTGATACTTTGTGTGGCGATCATGGAAGTTTGCACGACGAGCGAAGCGAGTCGAACAATTGCATGCGAGGCACACAAAGACACTTTTATTCCGAATGACACATTGAATATTTTTTTCAAACGCACTACTTTTCTTTTTATTCGCTAATTCCATTGACGTATTATATAAATGGACGCAACGTAGGTACTGCTTTACTGTATAAACATTGACGCACACCTTAGAAAAGGATGGAGCTAAGTTAGGGGCAATGTCAAAAGATGAAAAATAACACAGAGTGCTTAGGAATATTCATCTCATTCATAATAAATGACAATGTAAAATGTAGTTCATATTCGATTTAACATAAAATATTTCATTCGTATATTAAATTATTTGTAAAAATTACAAATATAGAAAAGTACTTTTGCTTTTGCTAATATTATTTATTTCAAACTATTTTTATATACATTTTAGGTATAGTCCGTCGATTGAAAATGATTTCTGCATCACAGAATGTTTGGATGGCTTGAGATTGTGTCTTCTAACTGCAATAAGCCAGTCTGTTCACAGTTCATCTTTCGGAAATCTAGTTTAAAAATATTCATATAAGATATTACAGTTTAGTTTACGGCGAATAAGAAAGACTTGTGAAATTTTATGTCTTTTTGATAACGAACTGTGCATCCATTTACACTGCATGACATTACCATGTTAAAAGAATTCTGAAATATAAATGAAATTACACATATGCATAGCATGAATGACAGAACATAACCTGAATTACCAGCAAACTACATTCAAATTATTTTTATTTCACATTAAATCAAAATTACTTACTTTATATTGTAAGTAACTATTAGTTAGAGATATGAATATTATTTTTACTAATATTCTGAGGAAATATATTGCACTTTTACTAGCTGTCACTACTGTCAGACCAGCAAACAAAACAACAGACCGCAACAATGTTCGTGTTTGACGTTGCCCCGCTTATCTATCTTTCCTTTTCTAAGGTGAGCGTCAATTCCTCTCTCTCTACGTTGGGTCCATTTATGTAATATGTCAATGGCTAATTCTATGTAGTTTCTATGGATATTTATTTATTTTATTTCTACGCCGCCGGCGTAGAAATTAGCTATTTCTACTCCGGCGGCGTAGAAATTGGCTATTTCTACTCCGGCGGCGTAGAAGTTAGCTATTTCTACTCCGACGGCGTAGAAATAAAGCTTCTACCTTGTGAATTAAGTCACAAAAATGCCATTTCTACGAAGATTGAAAAAAAATGTCTTTTTTGCATTTTCTCTGCATTTTTTTTATTATTTATGGTTAATGCGCGTAACGGTAACAGTATGTAATTATAAATCACTTTTACCTCATTTATACAGCAAAAAATTTACGACAAAATTTTATGGCCGATATATCGGTATTGGCCGATATCGGATATGAGTATATCGGTATCGGCCGATATCGGTATCGGCCACAAAAAATCATATCGGTCGATCCCTAATTAGAAATACAAGGTTTCGAAATTTTCTGATGATAGTATTTGAGTTAGAGCGTAAAGAGGATCCACACAGACATACGGACACGGACATCTTCGTGAAAATGTTAAAATTAGATTTTAAGGACCTTAAAACGTGCCCGTTTACTAAAATCTCGAAATTCATTCGGGTTGAAAGATGTCAGTATCAAGTGCAATTGACAAATATGTTTCTGTTATAATTTTATTGGAAATATAGGATCTTTTGCTAGAAAAATTCTGCATGGAATTTGTATAAAATACATACAACTGTCAGAAGGCAATGTACAAGAAATAGAATTTTTCAAGGAACTTTCTGTATGAAATTTGTAAAAAATACATATAGAACTGACGGAAGGTAATGAGCTGACCACATCAGATTTTTTTTTGTGGAAATTTATGATTTACAATGAATCAGAATATTTTTCATTTTTACGATAGATATTCCTTCTCTTTATTTAAAAATCTTTTGACCTCTCCAAATGAAAGTATTTATATTTCAAACTAAAAATTGATATTAGCGTTTCCCTTGTGACACTAAATTTGCATTTCTACGACAGATATTACGTAGCTACGAAGAAACCTGCTATAAACTAAAAGATTTCAGCCGCTTTAAGCTCGGCATGGAAATTATGTCAACCCTGCGCACTGTACTAAATTTAACAAACAATATGGTAATTTTCCACTGAGAAAGAAAATTGGAAAGAAAAGAAACACACGCGTTGGAACATGCCAAAACGAAAATGTAGGTACTTTTAAATTTTAAACCAGCATTTCAACCATTAAACCAAATCAATTCGGAGTTGGTGAAATACACTTTACACTTCAGTATTTCACCAACTCCGAATTGATTCGGTTTTATGGTTGAAATGCTGGTTTAATTTATTTTTTTTAATTGTATATGACTTAGTTCATATTTTTCATCTTTATTAATACAATTGTAATGAAATTTTGTTACGAATATTGTTAAAAATTAATGTATATTTCAACGATAGGTAAGTTTTCCACTTTATTCACTGTAATCCGATTTTGTCAATTAATTATTTTATTAGCTGAAGATGGGCTTGCCTCAAGCTCGAAACGTCCGTAATAAAGAACTTTTAAACTACACGTTTTGAACCATTTATGTCTTCCTTCATCATCTTTAAACAATTGATTCTAACTAATTATAATTGTCTATTACACTTCACCCAAATAAATAAAAACGTTACAATATTTTAAATGCACCCCTGTTTTGTTATTCAAGTACTATAGTCCGTCATCTATTTTAAGCAAGATATATTCCTATGATTTTTCAGTCCAGTATTGAAATGGATTTATGTAAAAATCCTCATACTTGAATATTTCATACAATTGTATTCTTCTCTAGGTTTCAAGCTCTCTTGCTACTGTCATGATCTCATGACCATTGAAGCTTGTTGTAAAAATTTGTTTAAAAAATATTTTAGTAGGTACTCTGTTGTTGTTTTTAGAAAAAAAATCTGATGTGGACACCACACGACTTCCTTGTACGCAAGACTTATATGAACTTTAGACTCAATTATAAAATTGCACGTATTTGACGTAATGTGACATTAACATCTATTTTTTATTTTTATTTTTTTTGTCCTAATCCATAACAAGCTTTATTACAAAAACCAAAAAGTATATAAGTTTTAAATTTACATATCTCGCTTATACAAAGGGCTAATTTAATAATAGTTGTGCTAGACGCAGAATTTAATTCTCTAAAGCTCTTATTTGAAGCATTTATTTCTAAAATCATAATGAAACCATTTTATTCAAGAAAAACTGTTAACAACTTCAGGTAATATATCACTTCCGGTTAGCCTGTTTTAACCAAATTCTGCTATGTTATTCCAATTGATATAAAAGTCTTATATACTAAATTTGAAAAGTTTTGGATTATATTTTAATATAGTTTTTCATTAAAATCTATTATAGGCTTCAAATAAAGTACCTTTTCTGGAAATTATGTAATGACCAAAAAGGGAGGTGCACAACTAGATGTTATAGAAGTCCTAAATACAAAATTTCAACTTTCTACGGCTTACCGTTTTTGAGTTATGCGAGATACGTACGTACGTACGTACAGACGTCACGACGAAATTAGTCAGAATGGATTCAGGGATGGCCAAAATGGATATTTCCTTTGAAATCTGGAAACCGAAATTTTTCGCGAATACAATACTTCCTTTACTTTGTACAAGGAAGTAAAAACAGTCAAGTAATTTTCCGACATTTTGTATACGTATTTTTACCTCTCGCTAAGAGAGATATTGAATTCATGTTAAAAATCACATTTCCAGATTTCAGTGAATAAGCACGCTTTAAGGTCCCTAGAATCCGATTATAACATTTTTACGATGATGTCCGTATGTGTGTGTGGATGTGTGGATGTTGGATCCACGATTTCTCAAATACTATAAGACTTAAAACATTTTTAACTACGGACCCCTCAATCTAACAATAATGGGAAGAGTTGATTAAGTTTTGGTAACAATTGGACAACCGGAAGTAGGAGTTACAAGAAAAAAATCATCTAAATATTATTTATCGAGAATTTATGTAAATACTTATATTAAAGAACGTTAAATTCTTTATTCGATAAATATAAATTCATTATTATATCTTCTATAGATTTAGAGATAAAGAAATGCATATAAAATAATTTGACATAAAAATTCTCAGATCAAACTACTTTAAGGCAAGAAATTCAAGTGTTTGTAATTGACACATAAATGTCACTGTCAAAAATATTTGTATGCCACTGTCAAAAATATTTGTACATCATTATGAAGATTATGAAAATAAAAAAATCTGATGTGGCCAGCACATTACCTTCCGTCAGTTCTATGTATTTTGTACAAATTTCATACTGAAAGTTCCTTGCTAAATTAAATATTCTATTTCTTGTACATTACCTTCCGGCACTTGCATGTATTTTATGCAAATTTCATACAGAAAATTATTATTTTGTGACGTTTTCTATATACAGTGTAATGTATCTGCAGAAATAAAAGATTTATTCTTATTATTATTTTTTGTACATTACCTTAAAGCAGTTGTATGTATTTTATATAAATTCCATACAGAAAGCAAAAGATCCTATATTTCCAGTAAAATTATAAGAGAAACACACTGTCAATTTCACTTGACACTGACATCTTTCAATCAGAATTTTCTTAATATAGTAGTTGTTTCCATAGCTATGGCTACTTTATGAAATTTAATTTCTTTATAATTTTTACCTTCCGTCACCTTTAGGTAAGGAAGGTATTGTCTTTGGTCAAAAAATTCGATGATGAGTTTTTACTCAATAAGCACGTTTTAGGGTCCCTAGAATACGAATTTACTATTTTTACGATGATGTCTGTATGTGTGTGTGTGTGTGTGGATGTGTGTGTGTGTGTGTGTGTGTAACAAAATTTTCGTCTGCGATAACTCTAATACTACAGTTACAAAAATTATAATTTTTTCGTATACTTCTTCGTTACATCCATAGGAAGAGCTGATTAGATTTTGGTTACAATTGGTCAACCGGAAGTACCATCATTTGAAGATTTTAACAGTTTTTCTTGAAAAAACTATGTTAAATATAATTTTTTCACATTTGATGTTATTATAAATATTAAAGAATATTTTATTCTCTATACGATTTGACTGCATTTTATACTTAATCTTAAATGGACATAGAGTTAAAAAATTATAAAGAAATTAAATTTCATAAAGTAGCCATAGCTGTGGAAACAGCTACTGTATTAAGAAAATTCTGATTGAAAGATGTCAGTGTCAAGTG
Source organism: Harpalus rubripes (assembly GCA_963082715.1). Classification (NCBI taxonomy): domain Eukaryota; kingdom Metazoa; phylum Arthropoda; class Insecta; order Coleoptera; family Carabidae; genus Harpalus; species Harpalus rubripes. The sequence goes on from OY720453.1 coordinate 61,367,371, forward strand.
AAATTGACATAGTGTGTCTGTCTTATAATTTTACAGGAAATATAGGATCTTTTGCTTTCTGTATGGAATTTGTATAAAATACATACAACTGCTTTAAGGTAATGTACAAGAAATAATAATAATAATAAATCTTTTATTTCTGCAGATACATTACACTGTATATAGAAAACGTCACAAAATAATAATTTTCTGTATGAAATTTGCATAAAATACATGCAAATGCCGGAAGGTAATGTACAAGAAATAGAATATGTATTTAATTTCACAAGGAACTTTCCGTATGAAATTTGTACAAAATACATAGAACTGACGGAAGGTAATGTGCTGGCCACATCAGATTTTTTTAACTCTATGTCCATTTAATATTAAGTATAGAATGCAGTCAAATCGTATAGAGAATAAAATATTCTTTAATATTTATAATAACATCAAATGTGAAAAAATTATATTTAACATAGTTTTTTCAAGAAAAACTGTTAAAATCTTCAAATGATGGTACTTCCGGTTGACCAATTGTAACCAAAATCTAATCAGCTCTTCATATGGATGTAACGAAGAAGTATACGAAAAAATTATAATTTTAGTAACTGTAGTATTAGAGTTATCGCAGACGAAAATTTTGTTACACACACACACACACACACACACACACACACTCACACACACACACACACATCCACACACACACACACACACACACACACACACACACACACACACACACACACACACACACACACACACACACACACACACACACACACACACACACACACACACACACACACACACACACACACACACACACACACACACACACACACACACACACACACACAGACATCATCGTAAAAATAGTAAATTCGTATTCTAGGGACCCTAAAACGTGCTTATTGATTAAAAACTCATCATCGAATTTTTTGACCAAAGACAATACCTTCCTTACCTAAAGGTGATGGAAGGTAAAAAGTCTACGACGTAAAAGAATATACGTAAAAAGAATATAAAAGGAATTTGCGAAAAAATGACAAATATAAAGAAAAAGAAAAGGAAAGTAGAAAAAGAAAATTTCAGGATATTGAATATAAAGAAAATGTATATATTGTACATAATTTATATTAAAATATCCCATAGATTTTGCAAATATATGTGAGAATTATTTTGTAGTGAGACATGAATATATATATATATATATATATATATATATATATATATATATATATATATATATATATATATATATATATTTGTAATTAAAAATATTTTTCGTTTTATGCGTACAACCAAGTAAAATTTCTGGCGAGAGGCTATGTGTTGCCTACATCAGATTTTTATGTGTGATATATGTATTTTTGATGAAACTATTGTAAAAATTGAATATATGGTTTTATTCATAATAATTATTCATACAAATTGTGTTCCCTCACAGACAGTTTTATGCCAGTGAATGATATTGATTTATTATTCTCATCTGGATCACACATAAAATGCAATTAATTAAACATAAAATTTGCCAATTGTCCATATCGTCTCTACAGTAAACTAAAGCTGTATGCTATCATCTTCACTGCAGACAATCTGCATCTGCTTCATTAATGTGCTCGTACTCTCGCTCGTCGCTCGGTCCAAGCAAAGCTCGAATTTAATTTGGCAGCGTTTACGATCGATTTTATATCTAGAATTGTCCGAAGTTTAATGAGAAGTTGAAGGGTGATAACATTTCTGCTCTGCATCAGTTTCCAGAGAACGCTGGAAGTTTTTATGGTTTATCGTTTAGTTCAATGATTTGTTGCACTCTACAGATGTTATTTATGGCCAGCAATTTCAAGAAACGTTAGACATTTAGATTTAGATCTTTATAAGTAAAAGACGGCGGGTCAATCTAAATTTTGTTATCCTAAATAGACTTTAAAACTTTATAACTCCTTAGATATAAAAGTTTTATTGTTTCTTTGATAAAGCACACGTGTCGAACATTTTTCATTATTATATGTTTTGTTTTGTATTTCCATTTCTATCTACAAACAAAAATATTGGTCTACTCATTCATTTGTTTTAATTATAATTGGTGGGTGTTTAATTATAATTGTGGCTGTTTGTATTAGATGCCCAATTTTGATTCATAAGGCCATAAGGGCAGAGTTCAATTTCCAGCGGTGACGCCTTGTGAACGTCTTCAATGGTACAAATATATCTGCATATAAAAACAAATTAACACATCAAGAAATGGATAATAAGTGATAATATATTATTTATTTATTTTTATACAGTTATTTAGTTTTTCTCTTATGTCTTGATAATTATTGGTCCTAGCGAAATTGTCTTTATAAACAAAAGTAAAGCTGATAAAATTCGGCATAAAATAGTTTCTATTCATTTTTTTCTTATCCCTAACCGTTTTTTACCTCTCGCTAAGAGAGGTATTGGATTCATGCTAAAAATCGCATATCCAGATTTTAGTGAATAAGCACGTTTTAAGGTCCCTAGAATCCGATTATAACATTTTTACGATGATGTCCGTATGTGTGGATTTGTGTGTGGATGTATGTGTGTGTGTGTGTGTGTGTGTGTGTGTGTGTGTGTGTGTATATGTGTGTGTATGTATGTCTGCGTGCGTGCGTGCGTGTGTGTGTGTGTGTGTGTGTGTGTGTGCTATGCCTTGAAGTTAGCTCCCCTGGAGACCTCAGGACTTTTGGTATATTCATCTCCAAACACCTACGAACACAACCCGAAATTCAAAAAAGTCTGTCTACAACCCATTTTTAAGCATTCGTTGAATGGACTAATAAATCACAAGTAGGTAGGTACCTGTAATTTTGATAAATCAAAATATTTTAACAAACCTGGTGGCCTATTCACAAAAATGCAATCTTAAAGGTTGCTATGCATATAAAAATTGTTATCATAAAGACAATTTGTAACAATCTTTATGAATTTGTCAATTCAGAACCTAGGTCGGTATTATTAACAATCTTTACAAAATAATACTTGTGAATGAACCAGATTATTTGACAATAGCTAACTTCATTATACATATGAACCTAATCTAACCTTAATCTTACCTATCAACGCTTTAATTTTTTTAAATAATGAATTACTAATTATATTTAGTACGCAAATTTTTCCCAAAACAACTAAAGAACAATATGATATTTATGTCATATTTGGAAATTTCTACATTATTTAGAACGGCGTTCGTAATTCTTACAAATGACCTCAACGTGATTGAAATTTTATGGGAAGATTTAATTTTTTTATTTTAAATGAATAGTAACAGAAACATCACACATCACAAGGAGTTTGCAAGAATACCACAGAATGTCAAAAGTAACTTTCTTCCACCACAGTCTTTATATCGTTCTTATGATCATTATTCAAGTCGAAGTAGAATGTACATATAATAAACTGCATCCTGCTAAAATATTTAAAAAAAAACAATATTTGACAGAAAGGTCAATATAATAATATTGATTGACCTGTCACATGTGAAATAACAACGTGATAACAACCATAAATATATAGTTTTAGCAATCGTTATGATAAAGACTGTCAAAATGTTTAACAATTGTTGACAGTAACCACTTTCAGTACTGAGAATACCAAATTCGATTTTAACAATCTTTATAGTACATAACAATCATAAAGACCATAACGACTACACAAATATTGAGTTCTGAATAGGCCCGAGTTTGTTACATTAAGTAAAGGAGGCAATCTCGTTATTCGTTGACAAGACCATTGCAAAAACGAATACTAAAATTTTTTAGCGTAGAATCCTAAAACACCTAAAAATATAAAAACAAATATGCGTAAAATAGTGTAATTTTATATAGTGGCCTATTCAGAGAAATATAGTCATAAAGGTTGCTATGCATATAAAGATTGTTATCATAAAGACATTTGTAACAATCTTTATGAATTTGTTAATTCAGAACCTACGTCGGTATTATTAACAATCTTTACAAAATAATTCTTGTGAATGAACAAGATTATTTGACAATAGCTAACTTCATTATACAAATATGACCCTAATCTAACCTTAATCTTAACTGTCAACGCTTTAATTTTTTTTTAAATAATGAATTGCTACTTATATTTAGTATGCAAACCTTTTTCCAAAATAACTAAAGTACAATATGATATTTATGTCATATTTGGAAACTTCTACATTATTTAGAACGGCTTTGTTAATTCCTACAAATGACCTCAACGTGATTGAAAATTTATGGAAAGATTTTTTTTTATTTTGACTGAATATGTAACAGAAACATCACACATCACAGTTTTCAAGAATACCACAGAATGTCAAAAGTAACTTTCTTCCACTACACTCTTTATCGTTCTTATGATCTGTATTCAAGCCGAAGCAGAATCTGTACGTATAATAAACTGCATCTTGCTAAAATATAAAATCACCAATATATGGCAGAAAGGGCAATATTAGTAATATTTGATTGATATAATAACCTGTCACATGTCAAATAACAACGTGATAACAACCATAAATACATAGTTTTAGCAATCGTTATGATAAAGACTGTCAAAACGCTTAACAATTGTTGACAGTAACCACTTTCAGTACTGAGAATACCAAATTCGATTTTAACAATCTTTATAGTACGTAACAACTATAAAGACCATAACGACAAATATTGAGTTCTGAATAGGCTCCATAATTATTTATTGTTGAAAATATGCTAGCACACCAAATGATTATTGCTTGAAACAAAAGTCACTTGTGCACTTAATGAAGGTAACAAATACAATAGTATTAAAACATAAAATCAAACAAAAAGTTTACATAAAATCTTTATTTTGTATAAAATCTGCGTCGTCGCTACATTTTCTAACACAACAAAACTATCATAATCAATCTCCTTGTTTTGGATTGGCATAATTCCACATAAATTGTTTATTCAGATGTCATCTGGGCCAAAGAGAAAATATGTATGAGCTGCATATTTACATAATTACATGATAATCAGTCGTCTTCTTTTTGTACCTCAGACGTCAGTAACAAACGTGGCCCACTGGATCTCATTTTCATCATCCTCATTTCGGACCATCAAAATGCAAATTCCAGTCAACAACACATTGGGATGCGATGCGGGCCACTTGTGCATTAAATAACAATACATATTTACATCATCCCTCCATCACACAAATAAAGATAGGATGGGTTTCAGATCCTCCGAGGTGAGGTGGGTAAGCATAAATTGCATTGTGCATAACGTATGAAGGGGAAGATGTTATTTTCACAGGATCAAGTGACACAGACTTGGTTATTTATGCATAAATCTGTTATACTTCGCTTCAGAGGAACGGACTTATTTTATATGCATAACTTTTTGATAATATTTTACCTCAGTATGCGAGTACAAAATATGCCAATCATTATTTTATACAGCTTGCAACTTGAAATAATCTATTTGTATAACAATTTCAATGTTGCAAGTTATAAGCTCATAAGCTCTACGAGAAACTTATAGTTTATAGATTATTTTGAACATAAGATGCAAAGTTTAAAGTCTTTATTTCTAACAACAACAAGCATTTAATATTGTCACTAAAGCTCGGATTTTTAGGCAATTGCCTATATTCAAACTTTTTATACTTTAGGCAATAGGGGATTACAGCTCAATCGAATTAAGAGAAATTAGTAAAAAATAATGAAAGTAGATGCTTAATAATGAATATTAATAAAAATATAAATTGATATAATTGAAATACTTCGGAAATAAAGGGGTTTTTGTTTTAGCAGCTCGTCACTCATATGAAATCCATATATATATTATTTTGTTTAGCGATTCAAAGACAACATATAAATATATAACGAATACCTAGTTAGGGGGTGAAATCTACTACCAATGGAAGTAGACAAATTCAAATAGCGGACACGTGGCTACCAGTCCAGTACTGCAATTCCCAAACAGTTTTTATTTGACTATTTCACTCATAAATTTATAATCCACTCCAAATTCAGGATTCTACCTAGTAACTAAGTTTCATTTCGACAAAACACCGTCATAAAAATTTTCGCTCCCTTTAAGCCAATAAGATGTATTTTTGCAAGTAAGTGAGTTTTGATAAGCGAAAATTTTTAGACGTTTTAGAAACATATTGTTTACATAACTGTCAAAGTGTGTATATTTCCAGTGTTATCAATTTTTATTAAAAACGACAGTAATCTATTTAAAACGTTGAAAAAGCAAACAAATATTAATCTCGAAAAAATAACATTTAAAGGTATTTTTCGAAGAAAAACTATTTTGAGCTTCTAGTAAAATGCCATTTCCGGTTATCCGATTTTCACCAAAATCGAATGGGCTCTTTGCATATAAGAAAAATATCGAAATACAAGGTTTCAAAATTTTCTGAATGATAGTATTTGAGTTAGAGTGGGAGGATCCACACATACGTACACACACACAGACATCATCATTAAAATGTTAAAATTGGATTTTAGGGACCTTAAAACGTGGTCATTTACCAAAATCTCGATATGCGATTTTTAGCACGGTCCCTATACCTCCCTTACCAAGGGTAGCGGGAGGTAAAAAACAGTAATTATTTAGGTGATAAATAATTGGGTAATATTTGTTTTTAGATAGTCCGTTGTCCGTTCCAACTATACAAAGTTTCTTACATATATCCGAATGACTACATGAACAAGATATGCTTACAAAAGGGTTCATAAATGCGTACATGAACGCATCCAATAAGTCGTGTAGGAACAACCTTAATTTTTTTAAAGTTTTAATTTAAACTGGATTCAATTATCTCCGTGAATACAACGCTGCCTTCTGAACTTGTCCGTAACGATTTGGCGATTCTTATTAGCGTGAAATAATTTACAGAATATTAAATTCTATAAGAAAAGTTAGTTCGCTGCAGGCGTCAAGAGAACAAGAACAGTCTCCGACTCTCGACTCGATGGCGAGTTATATGTTTCTCTGAAACGTAATTTTCCTCTGATTCCTTTAATCAGCTATGGCTGAATTATTCGCCTCGAGCACACCAAATGAGAAATGTAAAAATATTTCCAGTTTGTTTTGTAATATTAATATTAAAACGCAAATTAGCGCTCTAATTAGTTCAACAAATGAAGAAGAATGTTCTCAGAAAGCAAATATTTTTATACAGTTTCATGATGTTGGTCTTTAATTAAAAGTAATACTGAATATATATTATCTGCTTTATATGTAATTTAAAATACTGAGGGCTGATATTATTAACAGTCGTTTACCTAATTTGAAATGCACATTTAATGAATAAAAAGTACAGGGTGCCCATTTTAAAAGTTCCCACCTGAAAATTCATGAATAGGCAATCCATGATACATTTCATAAATGAGTTAGGCCCGTATTCTCGCCTTTTGAAGTAGCGCTACGTCCGAAGTAACGCTATTTCGATTTTTTAAATTTAATTTTATTTTATGAATAGATAAGAATGGGTTTCATATTTTTGTAAATGAAACCTATAATATTTGAAATAAGTGGTATTTATAATTTAATTTACTTTTAATTCTATAATACTAGCGATTTTTTGCAAGTAGCGTTACTTCAAGAGGTGAGAATACGGGCCTTAGTTTTTAAAATTTTGTTTTGCTCTTATACCTACTGTGATTATTCGATTTATAGTACTAATATTTACGAAGTGGTTTATGAAATGTATTCTGTTTTGCCTATTTTTAAAATTTCAGGCGGAAACATATAAAATGGGCACCCTGTATACAGAGTGTTATTTAAATAAGCGGACAACGCTTAACCGATATTAGAACTAACCCCATAGATAGTAAATCAGGCAATACTTTTTGTTTTACATGCTTTCTATAAATACTGCAGTCCCTTAAAACTGACCAATTAAGTCATAGCTCAAAATTTTGTAAAAAAAAAGTAAAAATATTGGCGTTGCATAGGTATTTGAGACTTTCATAATGAATCTAATATAAATTGTACGGTAATGTAAGAAAGTGTTTACGGCAGTTTGACAATCAACATTTTTTTCAGAGAATACTTTGATTTTTATTTTGTAACAAAATTTTGAACTTTAATGTAATTAGTCAGTTCTATGGGGTTAGTTCTACCATTGTTTAAGTGTTGCACGTTTACTTAAAATATTCAACGCAAAATTATACCGGGTGTCTTAGGCCGACCGACACATAGGATACATAGGAGATTAAAGCTACATTCACAGCTACTTTTTTAATGCGTAATGATGATGCATAAGACCTAACTTTAATACATAGTACTATGCGTAAGGTTAAGAAAAACATAGCATTTTCTGCAACAAAATTTAATTGATAGTTGACATCTGTATTTATTCAAATTACCTGTCAAAATTGAAGTTTATCATAGCAGGAAAGGATTACTGAAGCATATTTCCTTGTTTAATTTTATTTGGGCACATGTTATTATAAATTTAGCATTAGGTGCAGCTATATGTTTTCTTCGAAATTGAAAATTTTGAGATTTCTCGCAAATTCATTTTGACAGCTGTCACAAATTTACTTAATGCGTAATGCATAAAAGTTTGGAGTTTGCAAGTTTTTGTTGCTATGCATTGTGTTTATGCATTATCCGTTAAAATTAAAACAGAACGCTTATGGCTGGTTTATGATGGATTTAATTTAGAAATTTAGATTTACGCATTTAAATTTATAAATATAAATTGTACATATCTGCCTTTAATGGTTCATGATGAATTTAAGAAATTTATGATTTAGAATTTACATTTAAAATATCACCATATTTTATATTCTAAATGTAAATTTGTAAATGCGTCCAATCATTTCACAGTATTTCAAACAATGATTTTTGGTGGGGAAAATGACAGTTTCAAGTGACAGTTGAAACATTTTAATTTTGATTTGACAAATGGATTCTGAAAATATGAATATATTATTAATATTATCTGTAGAACAATACAGATTGAATATGATAAAAATGATAAATATCATAAAACTGTCATCCCATTTGTGTCAAACCACGTGATCCAATATAAGTTGATTGGGCATATTTCATATCATTAAATTCACTATAAACCAGCAAGATAAATCGTAAATTTCAAATCGAAATTTGTAAATCTAAATTTAGATTTGAAATTTATGATTTACCTTGCTGGTTTACACTGAATTTAAAAATATTAAATGTGTCCAATCAACTTCTTATATTGGGTCACGTGGTTTGACACAAATGGGATGACAGTTGACAATTATATAACCTCTTTTGTCATAAAGAATAAAACGAATTCTCAATAACAGTTTTGTCTTTATATTTATTACTTTTATTATATTAATCTGTATTGTTCTACTGATAATATTAATAAAATATCTGTATTTTCCGAAACCATTTCAATTTAAATGTATTAAATGTCACTTGAAACTGTCATTCTCCCCACCAAAATTATTATTTGAAATTCTGTGAAATGATTGGATGCATTCACAAATTTACATTTAGAATATAAAATATGGTGATATTTTAAATGTAAATTCTAAATCATAAATTGCATAAATTCATCATGAACCAGTAAAGGCAGATATGTACAATTTATATTTATAAATGCAAATTCGTAAATCTAAATTTGTAAATCAAATACATCATAAACCAACCATTATAGCTTGTTGATGGATTTAATTTATAAATTTAAATTTACAAATTTAGATTTAAAATTTACGATTTACCTTGTTGGTTTATAGTGAATTTAAAAATATGAAATGTGTCCAATCAACTTATATTGGGTCACGAGGTTTGAGACACTGATGGGATGACAGTTGTATGATATTTATCACTTTTATCATAATCAATCTGTATTGGTATTGTTCTACAGATAATATTAATAATAAATCTATATTTGCAGAATCCATTTATCAAATTAAAATTAAAATGTTTCAACTGTCACTTGAAACTGTCATTTTCCCCATCAAAATCATTGTCTGAAATATTGTGAAATGATTGGACGCATTTACAAATTTACATTTATAGCTGGTGGTTATGATGGATTTAATTTACAAATTTAGATTTACGAATTTACATTTATAAATATAAATTATACATATCTGCCTTTACTGGTTCATGATGAATTTAAGAAATTTATGATTTAGAATTTACATTTAAAATATTACCATATTTTATATTCTAAATGTAAATTTGTAAATGCGTCCAATCATATCACAGTATTTCAAACAATGATTGATGGGGGGAAATGACAGTTTCAAGTGACAGTTGAAACATTTTAATTTTTATTTGACAAATGGATTCTGAAAATATGTATATATTATTAATATTATCTATAGAACAATACAGATTGATTATGATAAAAATAATAAATATCATATAACTGTCATCCCATTTGTGTCAAACCACGTAAGTTGATTGGGCATATTTCATATACCAGCAAGATAAATCGTAAATTTCAAATCTAAATTTGTAAATCTAAATTTGTAAATTAAATCCATCATAAACCAGCCATTAGAATATAAAACATGGTGATATTTTAAATGTAAATTCTAAATCATAAATTTCTTAAATTCATCTTGAACCAGTAAAGGCAGATATGTACAATTTATATTTATAAATGTAAATTCGTAAATCTAAATTTGTAAATTAAATCTATTATAAACCAGCCATAGTTGTCGAATTATTTAAAAAAAGAAATAAATATTTTTTGGCAAGATGAATAATGATGTATCATTAATTGAGGAAGAGTTTCTATCAAAAATCAATAAAAGATTAAAAACAATAATAAAAATTATTTTGAAAAAAAAATTTAATTTTATTTTTCTGCAGGCTGGTTCCGAACTCAGTCTCTAGTCTCATCGTGCTTTGGTTATTACTGTGGTTTATTACTACCACTATGCTATTTGTTCTTGTACTGTTGCTTGGTAACCATTTTATCCGGTATACGAACAATCGTCTTGCAAAATCTACAAATTTTCTTAATTTTTTCTAATATTACACATTTAAATTGACTAATTTCAACTGTAATCCGTAGAATTATATCCTCCAATAAGTACACAAAATTTCGGCTTAATATCTTATACACTGGGGAGATACTAACTATTCACTATTAACTGATTTCACATGTTAATCTCCCATATGTCGGTCGGCTTAAGACACCCGGTATATCAATGGTAGTACAAAATTTATAAATGATATTTCACTCATAAATTTATAAGCCATTCCAAATTCAAGATTCTACTTAAACTATTATTCACGAAAGATGACTATTCAAGGTCATTTGTTCGAAGAAAGAATACACATCTCTTTATAGCAGTAGCTTAGCAACATTTTGTATTAGAAAGAGAAAGATTATTTGACCTATGTTTATTTAATTTATGTGGTGTGACAGATATACGTAAATAGTGGCATTACTTTCTAACACACTATAAATAATAATGACATATGTCGTAGAATTACAGATACCTAATTATCTACAGCACTGCCATCTGTGCTAATAATTACCTAGTGGCGTTGACGTTTAAATCAAATTATTATTCCTTGGTTTATAGTCAAGTCTACGTTTTTGAATTTTGCAAAAACATAAGTGAAGGACATAAATCTTTTAGAAAAGCATTATTTAGAAAGACACGTAATTTTCAAATAAATTACTCTTATTTTTTCAGTTAAAATGTGTCCATAAATATTTCATGTTCCACGCCTATGCATTCAAAATGCAATGAAGTTATCTGCAAGTATTATTATATCAGACGGCTCACAAATGACCTTGAATAGTCATCTTTCGTGAATAATAGTGTAGTTACCTAGTTTCATTTCGACAAATACCATCACAAAAATTTTATCGCACACTTTAAGCCAATAAGATGTCGTATTTTTACAAGTAAGTGAGTTTTGATAAGCGAAATTTTTTTGACGTTTTAGAAACATATTGTTTACATACTTGTCAAAGTGTTTATATTTTCAGTGTTATCAGTTTTTATTAGAAACGAGTTGATTCGGTCAGGAATCTATTTAAAACGTTGAAAAAGCAAACTTAAATATTACACCTCAAAACACAAAAACAATTATTAGAAGATTTTTGTCAAGAAAATACATATATATATATATATATATATATATATATATATATATATATATATATATATATATATATATAAATGATTACCTGATTTTTATTTTGGAAATAGTCATCCAAATACCATTCGTGGTTAAATTTCATCCTGGAAAAATTTTCCGATTGCTTTACTCGAGCCTGTTGCCAATTTATCTCGTGACATTGATCAAAAATCACTCGTTTGGCAACTCGTGATTTTTTGTCAATGTCACTCAATAAATTACTGGGCAACCAGCTCTCGTAACAATCAGAAAGTTTTTCCAGCAAAAATTTACAACTTATGATATTATATATATATATATATATATATATATATATATATATATATATATATATATATATATATATATATATATATATAGAGAGAGAGAGAGAGAGAGAGAGAGAGAGAGAGAATACTATGTTTTGGTGGAACAGGTTCCTAAACATTTCGACACGAGTACAATTATCTTAGAAAGAAATTGATTGTCTATCCTACTTTTTAAAACAGAACCTGAGAAAATGAAATTGTCACCCGTAGTGCCATTTCAATTCCGGCTAGATCTGGTTGAAACAGGCAATTACATCTAATTCTTTCTGCGCCGTTTTGTTTTTCAGTACATTTTCCAACCTCTCAATTACACCAAAATCTACTCCATTAAACTCTAATGAAAAAAGAAAACGCACCCTCATGAATAACTCGACTCCAACTTCAACACATCTCTTCATCGAATTACCCTCGTATTTCTTCGCTGCTAAACTGCTCAAGCTCTCTCGAAGTGTCCGGACGAATGTTTTCGGCTACTTTATTGTTCCTTGCCTGTAACTACCTCTTAAAGAACCGCCATCTAGTGATTCTCGGCCTGTAAGTTAACGGCAACGGTGCCCAGAGGCGTCGAGTCGAAGCATTAGCTAACCTAAAGTAGGGATATTATAGGCTGATGGGCGTTCAACGATGGCCATCAATTTGTTAGGGGGATTTCTTTTGTTTTATCTTGCCACACTAGCTTTAGATAAGTGATAGAGGTGAAAAAATAGATGTTTTCGACGAAATGAATAGTTAAATTAATTCATTATTGGTCCGTTTTTGTTTTTACCATTAGTTTTTAAATCTAATATATGAAAATTTTTCCTACAAATTTACATTAAATTATTAAAAAAACTTTAAGAACTCATAATAAAACAAGAATAATACAACCTTTTGAAAAAATAGTGCTTGCTCAAAATTTTGTCAAGAATTAACGCAGAAGATATAACATATGAACTTCAGGGCAGCAAGTTGAGCACTGTGCTCAATAACTCAATCATTTTCACTTGTTGACGATGGACAATGGACAAATTTTGTCCGAAACGTCCTATGTAATAAATCGATGTTTCAGTTTAGAAATTCTTATCATATTATGATAGCCGCGTCTGGATTCACCCATGTCATACTATGTATATCAGTGGTAATTGGTATCCAACGTTGTCTCTGTATCTATAGTCACGACATTTATTTGTTGATCATTAAGTCTAGAAATTATTGAAATAAAAAATGTGAGAACAACCTTGAAGTTTGGAGTTAAATAAGTAGTCCGCAAGTTCCTTCGTTATTTATGACATCAGTTATATATCATTTAATGAATAAAAAGGACGTTTTGGACAATAATTTGTCCATCCTATATATGTGTAGTTCATTATGTTACTTGGACAAACATTTATAGTATAATATATTTAAATATATGTTTACTGAGAATGGACAAATTATTGTCCGAAACGTCCTTCTTATTCATTAAATGACATATAACTTATGTCATAAATAAGGAAGAAACTTACGGCCTACTTATTTAACTCCAATCAAGAAATTATTATGCATACGTGCGTGATTTTGAATGCTCTAGCCTATGCACCCTGTACCCCTAAGGTAATTCTGTCCTGAAGATAGCGCTTTATATTAGATAATCGGGATTTGTCACGTCGAGAAGACGTCTGTGCTCAGACATACAAGAGTTTAAGTTTTAGGTCGCGTTCTGCGTAACGCGAGTATTTTATCCTAAGGATGCAACGGCATCTTTAGGATTTAGTTATTTTAGTTTTAATTAGTAAAGAATAAGTTAAAAAAGTTAGTGCAAGTTGTAGTATAATTGTAATAATCATGTATATAAAACTTTAGTTAGTAAATATCAATTAATGGCCATGTCCATAAATTCTAAGTGTTCATAAAGTGTAAAATGTAAGTGTATGTGTGTTCTTCCTTTCCACCAGTCAGTCAGAATAAAGTGTGTCATCGTTGAGGAAAACAGTAAGCAGTAGTATTATTAGCATCATCTCTTCGGCACCACCCTCGTGTTACAGATTAACCGTTACACATTTGTTAATTGAATTTTATGCCCCACAACTTTTATTTGAAGTTTTCTCTACCGAAAATAATTAGGTGAGCAGGAATTTACGAAAGTATGATTTTACATGTTAAAGACCTATGTTCGACTGTGTCGGTTCCCACGCTGTATAAGGAGTAATATTGATAGAATTCTTAATGCTGATATGCTTACAATCAAATTTTTTATTCTTATTTACTACAAAACTTAATACAGTTTTATTATTTCATTAGTTTACAAAGTTGTGTTATTAAAAATGTTTGAAAGAAATTTTTTAACAAACTCTTTGTTGGAGTCATTTCAGTTCTGCAAACAATACTTTTAATTAGTGCATTATGAATTTTGATTATAAATGCGTAATGCCTAGTAGTAATATACGTTTCGATTTTTACAATCGAATTTATTATATCACTTTTTGCTGTACATTATATTCAAATTCTTTAATTTAGTCATTTTCCATTCATTTTCAAATTATAAAATCAAAGCATTAGATTATTTTTTTGTTAAAGAAGAGGATTATTTGCCATGTTTACATATTTGACAGATCCTAGCAGACATCATTAATTTCAGTTCCCACAAATTTCGGTGGTGTCGCATTCTACTTTGCGGGTTTCAATTTTCAATAAAACTCAAGGAAATCAATTGATATTTGTAATTGATACATAAATATCAATATCTGAGCGTGTAATATTGAACATATTTCCAGCAGATAATAACTGTCATTTGAATTTGGGGTGGAACATTGAATCAACCAATTTTGCTTTTTTCTTCCATTGGTTGGACATTCTTATTATTGTAATCAGTTTTTCTTTATTAATTAAGCATTTATTTTTGTTGTTATTGAAAATATATAAATAAAAATAAATAAATATATCATCACGGCTTATTACCCATTACTGGTTGTGCCAATCTACTTTGTACACAGATACCGGTAATGAGGAAATATATATTTTGTAATAGAAACATTTTCTAAATTATCTGCGACCTTGTTACATTGTATTTTATGCACATATGCTTGAATTAGAGTAATAGATCCTGGTAGTTTAAGAAACAAACTTAAATCATTCTCCTTCTCTTTCTCACTCATTTCTTTGCTTTCTTCTTATTTTTCTCAATGTCATCTTTCTGGACAAATCCTTGGTTTTAACTCTAACACTTACACTTCTGCCTCTGGAGTTCCCCAAGGCTCAAATTTAGGCCCTCTTTTATTCTTTCTATTTATTAATGACTTACTTGACATCTTAAATTTTCAGAAGCTTCTATTTGCTGACGATCTTAAGATTTTTTATTTCATCTCATCAATTAATGATTGCATGTTACTCCAACATGATCTCCAAACATTATCACAGTGGTGTTCATGTAATAATCTCCTTTTAAAAATAAGCAAATGTAATATAATGACTTTTGCCAGGAAAAGCTTCTCCTGTTGTTTTTAGTTGTAGATTCAAAATAGTGAATTAAACCGTCGTTATATTTACAAAGATCTCGGAGTGGCATATGATTCTAAGTTATCATTCCACAATCATCTACATGATATTTTTAATAGTTCTCTACGTATGCTCGGTTTCATAATTCGCAACACTCGTACTTTCACTGACGTTTCGCCTATCTTTGTTCTATCTATTCATTCGTTCGCTCTAAATGAGGTCATGCACGATTTTTATTTTTAACTTCAATCGATAGAGTAATGAAAAATAATAGACCCGTATTTTTTAATTTTCCTCAAATCGATCTTTAATACTGAACAAATTTCAATTAAAAATGACATTGTTCAAAACCCGGCTGATTTTCTCCGCCTCGTCTCTTGCCCAGTGACGTCAGCATTTCATCAATCTTTGATTGTCACATTAGGTTAAACGACAAAGTGACATTTAAAGATAATCTGAAATTTACGAGAGTAAACATGTCGGTGAAACACTGTTTTGTGCCATCGTGCCAAAATACTAGCGAAAATAGTGAGAAAATATTGTTACTGTTTGAACAGTAATGAAATTCTAAGAATACACAACGAACAACGTAGACAAATGTTAATCAGACGAAAAAGTAAAAACGAATGACTAATGACTAATGACCAGCAGCTGAGTGATACGTGGATAACTTCAGGTCAAATGAAAATTATATATGTAATTCTCAATTTATAGTCTATTTAGAAATTCTGTGTCGATATTAGAAGGCTGTATGAACTGAGTCTGAACTTGCAGTGTGAAACGCTGACGTCACAACATGGCTGGTTTTTTGCAACTTTTTAAAAATGTCATACTTTAAAACGATTTTATATAACAGAAAATGTAAATAAAAAAAAATTTATTCATACAGATCGATAAATTAGACTATGCTTGTTTGATTTAAATAAAAAAAACGATTTTTTTTTGCATGACCTCATTGGAATATTGCTCTACAATATGAAATACTTCCTATGAATGTTATCAGGACCTCATTGAAAAAATACAGAAAATAATTCTTAGGTAAATATATTTAATTCGAAATAAATCTTATTTAAGAATAATAAAACCTTTTTATGAGCTATGAAAGATTTTTTAATAATTTAAATCTTATTTATTCATACAATTCAATATCCTACCTAGACCTGTTGGACATCTTCAAAATTCCTAGTTTATTCGAAAGACGTGAATTTAATTCCACCCTATTCCTATCAAAACTCATCTATTCAGAGATTCATGACCCTATTTTTGACCGATTATCAGGAGATGTGTTGGCTACAACCTACAACAGATTTTTATTTATTCTTTTTCGATGATTTGTATGTAGGTATTCTTTATTTCGTATTACTTGCCGAGTCAGCAGCTATTTTTGTCACCGATTGAAAAGTGTGAAACTTTGAACTTTCAGCACATACGTTGCCGTCAACTAATAAATCTATGTGAAGTTGTTGGAGTGTTATTTGCTGTACTGTGCACTGTACGTGTACTGTTAGTACACTTGAAGGATATACACCACCACTTATCATTGTTTAGCGACCAAAGAGCACTTCATGAAAATACAAACGTTGCAGAAGGAGACTTCGTTTTTATTTCACGAATATATTCCAATAAACAATAAATTAATCTGGATTTATTTAAGAAGTAGATTTATCTCTATAAATAAAATTCAATTGGAGCCTATAAGTATATATCCCGGATGTCTCTACCGTCTGGCTCACTATTACAAACTTTTTATTTGAAGAGATACTTACGATCATAATTAATTAGACGAAATTTGACGAATTTATTATGAAATTTTAATATTGTAGTTAAAAAAATTATATCAGTACTCAATATATATATATATATATATATATATATATATACAGGGTGTCTCAATAAGCTTGCTCACTATTAGTAACTTTTTTATTTGAAGAGATACGAATTTGGTTAAATGACCAAAATTGTGCCATTTTGAAATACAAATCTGATGATGTCAGCAAACATTAGGTTATATCAGCGGTTCTCAAAATATGAGACCTAACTTTTTTATTTTAAATAGGAACACATATTTTTTATTAGCTTATTTGCTAGAGAATTCAATTCTGAATTCAAAGATATAATCGTTTCATACCATTACATAACGAATTTTTTGGGAAAAATCCATAATAAATTTTATATTAATTTGATTTAAATATGACTATACTAAGGGTGCCATGAATGGAAACAATAAATACATGTTACTTTTTTTACGTAGAATTAGAATGCCTTGAATGAAAAAAATGAGTATTTTATATTTGTTGACATGTAATAAAAAGTATGATCAAGTGACAAAACAATAGATTCACTAATTTCATTCATGGCATTCTAATTCTACGTAAAAAAAAGTAACATGTATTTATTTTTTCCATTCGTGGCACACTTATTATAGTCATATTTAAATCAAATTAATTTAAAATTTATTATGGATTTTTCTCAAAAAATTTGTTGTGTGATGGCATGAAACGATTATATCGTTGAATTCAGAATTAAATTCTCTAGCAAATAAGGAAATAAAAAATATATGTTCCTATTTAAAATAAAAAATTTAGGTCCCATATTTTGAGAACCGCTGATATAAACTAATGTTTGCTGATATCAGTAGTTTTGTAATTCAAAATGGCACAATTTTGCTCATTTAACCAAATTCATATATCTTCAAATAAAAAAGTTACTAACAGTGAGCAAGCTTATTGAGACACCCTGTATATGTATATGACGCCCCCCCCCCTTTAGCTTTTTTATTATAAGTAATAGAAAAAAATGGCTCATATAAAAGTTTTATTATTTTACATATACTATTTGACGGCAGATGTAAATATTTTTTATAAAGTCAGGTTTACAAGATACGACTATCAACTTTTATTTTTCAAATGGCAACCTATAATTATTTTAATAAAATAGAAACCGCCATTGTTTTCTCTTTTCAACGATGTATTATTCTTTATTAATGTATTTGAAAAATTTCGAGAAAAATAAGATAATTTAGAAATATTAGAAAAAAAATTTAAACAAATATTATAGGTGGCTATGTGAAAATAAACAAAACGTAACAATGTAAAACAATTAAATTAATTAAATTCTTTTTGCTCTTATGATTCCAGTCGATTCACCAATTAATAGAATCATATCAATTAATTCGTTCTTCGTAAACATTTCAAAATGTTTTTTTTTTGTTTACAAAATAAGTTAAATTAAGTAACAAACAAATGTATACTTTTTTGACATTAATTTAATTGTTTTACATTGTTACGTTCAATATAAATTGTATTCTGTAACTGTTACAAATGAAGAAAATGCAGAATTGATACATGAACTGTTCCAGTTTTTTTTAAATTGATCCAGTTTCTAAGGTAAAGAATTCTGTCAACAGTGAAAAAATATAAGGTTATATCAATATCAACCAACATTAATATAACAATAACAGCATAATGCGAGAAATTCCAAAATACATAAAATTTTATAAACGAGTATTTTATTGCAATGTATTGATTACATTATTTTATTAAATTTTGCCTAATAAAGTTGTTTATTTGCTTGGATACAGACCATTAAAGTTGTTGTTTTATAAACAATTTTATTTCATAGCGTTTTAAGGAATTCTATTTCACTAACGATTTTAAAATGTCAAATATCAACCCAAATTAAAAACGTACTCGCGAAAAAACGAAAATGTAGATGACAGTGTTAAACTGTAATGGCGGACACCATAATGGGGAAAACAAAGTAGTTGACATATTTAATGTATAATTTGCATTGTTATTTTGCTTTGTTTCTAATAATATCGTAATTTAAACATTTGTGGTAATGCGCAGATATCTTTGTCAAACATTTTTTTTTTTTTCGTCTAGAATGTAAATCAAGACCGATGGTAGAAGGAGAAGCTGTTTTTAATTATTCATTGTAACCTTAATATAAAGTTATTATTTATTATAGTGACTGGTATTTCTTTTCTGTTGGTATGATGTTAGAGAAAATATTATTGGAGATGCAATCTTGGTAAAATGATTTTATTATAATGTACTTGCATACATCAGAGTTACAAAACAACTGTTTTTGAAGCTCCGATGTATGCACGTATTTTATCACTCTTTAAATTGTATGACGATATTTTCAATATTGAAGAATACAGATTTGATACGCAACAAAGCAACAGTAATGAAATTCTAAGAATACACAACGAACAACGTAGACAAATGTTAATCAGACGAAAAAGTAAAAACTAATGACTAATGACCAGCAGCTGAGTGATACGTGGATAACTTCAGGTCAAATGAAAATTATATTTATAAAAATGAATAGAATGATCTTATATTAATATATTATAGCATTTCTATCAAATATTTAGACATGTAATTCTCAATTTAGAAATTCTGTGTCGATATAATAAATCTGAATGAAATGAGTCTAAAATTGCACTGTGAAACGCTGACGTCACAACATGGCTGGTTTTTTGCAACTTTTTAAAAATGTCACACTTTAAATAGTATATTAAAGAACGTGGTTTATAAGACAAGTTTTTTTCGCACGCGTTAAAATTTAGAAAACGGGCGTCAGCGAGTTTTCTAATTGACAAGTTCGAAAGAAAGTCTTATAAAATGAGTTCTTTATACTATTTTTTATATTTTGCGCCTTCTACAATAACTCAATTTGTGATTATATTTGTAACCATTTGTAAATTTTCATGTAAATAATCTTCCTTAAATAAAAAATAATAACATTAATTTCGACATTATATTATTAAAATGAATTGTCAATTAACTAAAAATAAATTAGGTAAAAATGGGTTAAAGAAACGTCATCTAGTACCAACCGTCTAAAACAAAAAATTGCGTATCGAAATGAAGGTCATTACGATACGCAATTGCGTATCGTAAAGACTTCATTATGAACACAAAATATAAAAACGATTTTATACAACAAAACAAATCTAAATCTCATTAAACATTCATTTGAACAGCTTGTATAATAGATAATATTAAATTTACTCATACAAAATTGTTGTTTTGTGTATTTTGTAATTAATATTTTACAAAATATGTAATAAACTTTCAACATATTTTCATTATAGTTAAATAATTAGACATGGTATTCATAAACTCTACATTGTAAATAAAATGTATTCAAAATACATATATTTATCCTAATTATTGGCGTCAGCTTACAGTAGAATAGATATAAATTATGTTATAAAATTAATTACAAATTCAATATGTATACGTGGGAAATATGACTAAATAACTAATTAATTATTTGGCTTGAGGCAGAGATTGGGGATGAAATCAATATAATCCAGGTTAAATAAAATAAAAGCCGTGATTATAAAGCTCTGCACTCAGCCGCTAAACACGGTTTTCTACTCTAGGATAATAACCGTATTCATAGGAAAGTATTATTATTAATACACTACTCCACGCGCAATTTGCTCTCACTGCACGACGAGCTCTTGAATGTCGGTTCATTTCCAAACCATTTCCACCTAGGTGATTAAATAATGAAAAACGAAACTTTGGGGATGTTAAAGTTAAATAAAATAAATAATACGGCAGGTTAATGAATAATTCTGTTTATACGTGGTTAAGTCAATATTTTACTGTTATAGTATAAGTCATACGTATCAGTTTCTATTAAGCAAAATCTGAATTTGAATATGTAAGTAATACCTAGGGCAGTGGTGGTCAACCTTCATGCGTCAATTTGTTTCGCATACGAATTCAGATGTACCGTACACTTCAAGCACTTTTCTACCTTCTTACGTTCATAGTTGGGCTTGCAAAATAGGGATAGGGATAGAATCTGTTTCATGTAGGGAATGAAAAGGGATTGGCGATTCAAATTAATTTTTGCCGCCGTGACGTTTTCCAGTTGTGATGTCACAATATAATTGCAATTTGCTATCTTCTATTAAATATGAAACAATTTTTTTTTTTACATTTTAGTGGAATTATAAAATGACAGCAATCAGTGCCGTAAAAGGCGCCTTATGCACCACCGCCCACCATAACGTATAATTTGCCAATTATCACACAATTTAAATTTCAAACTATAATTTTCAATCTTCGAAAAATGCTAGATTTAAAATATTGATAAAATATCCTTTGGTAGATTCATTCTTGTAATCAATATTATCTTATAATCAAAATCGTTTGTTGTAATCAACAATATTACAGTTGTAGCTTGCGACATAACAATGCCAGAATATTATCCGTTCAGCGGGATATTTATTTAACTTTTTTTCTACTACATACTTTGTTGGATTCATTCCTTTAACCAGTATTTTCGAGCTATAAGCCAAAATATTCTTTGTTGATTGTTGTAATCAACAACTTCATAATTATTATTTGAATTCTAGAAAAATATCTGTTTGATATGATAATTATTTTACTTATAACTTATAATTAGAACTCTAATGCAAACAAATTACCAAAAAAATATTGTTAACAGTAGCACAGCTGCACGAAATACAGCACGGATCAGGGAATAGAGATGAACTAATACAACGCTCTACACTGCGAGTATCGAGTCGTTCAAAACAGGACTCTCGCTCAAATGAAATGTGCGTTTGAAAAGAGTCGATCAAGTGAACGACTCGCTTTAGGAAGAGGAGCAATATTAACTGATTCAGTAATATTGAACGAACGACCCATCACTATTACATACACATCCCTGGGTATTACCACTTTTCAAAAAGCTCAAACTCAAAAATTTCTACGGCAGCACCCCAGCAAACACAGTTACGACCTTATTACGTAATATAGATATAACTCGTATTGCATGTTACATACCGAATAACATTCCTGGAAAATACATGTATGTCCGCAACATGGTCTATGAGACATCACATCCCATATGTATGTAGATATTGTAATGTAAATGTTATATAACAAAAGTATATCACTTTTTTGTAATTATTTGAATATACTACTTACATTGTGAATTTTTATACCTATATGACCTCTTTTTAATCCTAAAGTTAAATATTATATATTATGAACGATGGTAGGAAAATGTGTAGGTATTAACTACAAAAAATATATGTTTAAATCTATAGTTTATTACAATACTTATATTACATATATATATATATATATATATATATATATATATATATATATATATATATATATATATATATATATATATATATATTACAATACAAATTAAATTAAAATAATGGATCTATTCTGTTCACATCTGTAAGTCGCAAAATCAAAAAACAAGAACAGATGTGTTTTGTCATTTTTTACAGATTTATAGATCTGTAAAATTGTGAACAGAATCGAGCCATAAATTTCACTAGTTTAATACAATTTATTAATAAGTAAAATATATAATATGTAACGTGTATAAACATTTTTCATTTGAAATTCTAATTTTATAGTATTTTAGTTCGAAATTATTTCAGGTTATCTAAATTTTCATTTTCGTTCAAGAATGAAAATAAACTACATAATGAATATATAGTTACATAAACTAACTTCCCGTATGACAAGCCGATTTTGCCTTGAAATCAAAGAATTAGAGCACATATTAAAGTATACACACCACATAAAACATAAACAAATACTGCAATGGCTCCAAAAGTAAAATGCGTCGTTGTTAAACCTATGCACACCTAGCTTGGACAGATAGAGACCTTTGTCACATAAATAGACCAATTAGATTTGGAATAGATGACACGTGATCAATGCACTATGAATATATTATAAGTACGGTAACATGTAAATAGTTATAGGTATGTACCATGTCCAACACCAATGTGGCATACCGACAATGGCTTAGTTTACACCGTATGACCTGAGGTAGGCCTGACCAATATGTGACCTATATTAGGACAAAGTCAAAAAAATATCGGGTTGTTTACACCGCATACTTTAGAGCCTAGAATAGGTGGGATATTGGTACTAGTTTGTACCACCTAGCGTTTTAATTTTAAGTTAAAAAAACAACAATTATTTCCTTTTATATTCTTATCACTCATATTTATATTGTTATACAGAATTTCACAACAGTTACTGTCAATCAAAACTGGCATTTATGTAAATCACTATCACTATTCTCAATTTAAGCGACATCTACTCCACCGTACAAATTTCGAACTATTTTAGGTCTAAGCTGTTTACACCGCAATAAATACATTTGGGCCGAGGCCTAGTATAGATCAGGCCACATGAAAAAGTGGCCTGACCTAAGCCAGGCCGCTCCATATTTTAGGTGTTTACACCAGGCGACCCAACTACATTTGGGTCGAATTTGGGGTATAGGTCGAATATAGGTCTACGGTGTAAACTAGGCCAATATCATTTTACAGTCTCTTGAGAGATGTCCGACATGGTATATGTATATTACGTTATAAGTACGTAAATAAATTATATACTACATAGGTTTCAGATATCACATACCTGGTACGTATATGTTAAAACTGTGTTTGCTGGGAAGACAACGACTACATTAATATCGTACAAACCGTGCAGACTATTATTAATTAAATGTTTACAAATTTTCATGATAATCCTTGAATTAATGAAAAATGCTAGTACCTTTAAGTTTATATATCGTCGGGTTACTGCAAGAACCTGATAAGTCCATTTTTGTTTAAAATTGAGTTAGATGCATAGTTAAGTCCATAACCAACACAAAATTGTTCAGCGAAAACCCGATAAGTGCTCGCTTACTCCGATTCTCTACAATGACCTTGTCAATTTTTATTCAAGTCCAAACAGCATCACTTATGTCAGCGAAAACCCGCCAAGTGCACTTATCTTCTTTTGGAATTTTAGTGTGCTTAAATTCTATAAACTGTATCTACCAAAACCGGATAAAAGCACATGGCGGGTTTTCGCTTTCCGATTTGTGTAGTGTCAGTGATTGACAGACGTACAGCAGTTAAGTCCAACTATTACTGAAATAACATTTTATTCAGACACATGCTCAGGGCAGAACCTCAACCGAAATGTATGTGCTTTGTTCTTATTTTTAGTTCAAAAAACGCACATTAATGTTATTGTACAAAAATTCCTAGAAAGTGGACATAGCTACATGGAAGTTGATAGTATGCACAGTGCAATCGAACAACAACAGAAATACGTACCAGTGTATACATTACAAGATTGGATTTCAATTTTTCGTTTAGCCAGATCAAAGAGGGGCAAAAATAAAACAAGTTCACCCTATAACGTCCATGAACTAAAATTTTCAGATTTTGTAGATTTAACTGACCTCTCAAAATTGCTTATGAAAAATAGAATACAGAATGTTGATGGTGAAAAGGTGAACTGGTTGAAAGTAAA
Organism: Harpalus rubripes; assembly: GCA_963082715.1. Classification (NCBI taxonomy): domain Eukaryota; kingdom Metazoa; phylum Arthropoda; class Insecta; order Coleoptera; family Carabidae; genus Harpalus; species Harpalus rubripes. The sequence goes on from OY720453.1 coordinate 61,392,529, forward strand.
ATGTTTCAGGTATCAAAAAGATAAGCCAGGTATATTAGAGTATCGCTATGATCACACGTCTGACTACAAAGAAATTCGAATTTTTGGTAAATGATGACCAATAAAAAATTATGAAACTTTAGAACTCAAACATAAGTACACTAAGTTACGGCCTATCAGCATAAAGAGAAAAAAAAGACCTTTTAAAACTATGCAAATCTAACACTATTCCTGAAGAATTTCACCCTTGGTACAAGTCGTTGCCGGCTTCTACAAGCTCTAAAGACTCTGTTCCTGCACCAGCAGCAGACGACTCCTTATCTGAATATTCTGGCGAAGACTCTTCTCAGTCTGAATAAATAACAAGCAATATGAATGGGCCAGGCCTTGCAATTTAAGTATTAGTTTATAATTTAGTATTCGTTATTCGCTAGGGTTTTCCTATATTTATTTCAGCAAAAAGAAGTGAAGTCCAGATAAAAATTATAAAAACCTTATTATTACATGTAAACCTTTAAAATAAAAGTGTTAAATTATTATCATTTGTTTAGTTGCATTCCTACTTTAAGTTATATTATAAAATATATTTTAAAATATTATTCAGTTTTTTGTTTGGAAGTATGAATTTTCAATTACATTTTTCTCAAATATGCTAAATTGTGACTTATCTTGTTTTTGCAGTAACCCGATGATATATATATATATATATATATATATATATATATATATATATATATATATATATATATATATATATATATATATATATATCACATAACATTGCAAGTTTGTAAAGCTGCTTGCAAGTTATTAATTTTTTGTAATTAATTAAAAAGAAAACTTTAGTTTTTGTTTGGGAAATGCAGGTGCAGGTGTAAGATAATACACCTCGAACCTCCACCTTCCCGATGTTTCCACGTCGTTTCATTGTGCAAACTTCCCTTCACTGTGTAAGCAACGAGCACCTTTATCCTTCGAGAACATTGCGCTACACTCAGCACATGAGAAGCCGTACACTTTATTAATAGGGCAGCTTTCAGCTATCTGTTTTTGTATGTAAGCCATTTAAAGTTTATAACTTCGTTTAAGGAAAATTAAACTTGGGAAGTTTCTTTAATATGTTATAGAAACACGGACAAGGCCTATATTCGTTGTTGTAGATAATAAGTGTTTTTGTGTATCTCACTGAATATAATAATTTCCAAAATAAATTATGTGATGCTTATTATGTCTAAGTAGGTCATTAGAATCATGTATTTGTCTTCCTCAATGCTCAAGCTTGTAATAATAAACCAGAGAAAAAAATGAATATACTCTTTTCTGCAAAATTCATATGAGTTCGTTTTATATTTGTGTATAAATTATATCTGACCTACATTTTTATAATACAGAGAATGTTTACTCTTAGCTAAATTTATATGATGGCTACATTAGAGCTATTAAGCATAATACATATATGGTCGAGTATATGGTTCATGTGATTTGAAACTTGAACATAGAAGCATCATAAAATTTCTATCGAAAGAAGCAGTGCCGGTCCGAGATTTTTGAGCGCCCCAGGCGAAAATAGTAAATTGCGCCCCTCATTTATTACAATTTTGTTTAAATTACAAAGGGTGAGCCTGGGAAGACGCCCCCCCCCTTAACTTTTTTATTATAAGTAATAGAAAAAAATGGCTCATATAAAAGTTTTATTATTTTACATTTACATATAGGTACTATTTGATGGCAGATGTAGATATTTTTTATAAAGTCAGGTTTACAAGATACGACTATCAACTTTTATGTTTCAAATGGCAACCTATAATTATTTTAATAAAATAGAAACTGCCATTTTTTTCTCTTTTCAACGATGTATTATTTTTTATTAATGTATTTGAAAAATTTCGAGAAAAATGAAATAATTTAGAAATATTAGAAATAATTTTTAAACAAATATTATAGGTGGGCTATGTGAAAATAAACAAAACGTAACAATGTAAAATAAGTTAAATTTTTCAAATACATTAATAAAAAATAATACATCGTTGAAAAGAGAAAAAAATGGCGGTTTCTATTTTATGTGTTTTATTGCTGCCTAAAAATTGTAAAATATTAACATTTAGCAATTCAAAATCAAAATAAGTCAAAACATTGGTCTTGTCAAATTGACAATGTTGTTGTCAAAATGACATGCGCACACAAATCAGCTGATCCCAAGAAAGTCAAGATCGCTCGACTCACGTGTCTGCTCGCGCCCTATACTAGTTTGTATACCTTTTGCAATTTCCTCACCTCTTCGCGATATTCAATTTCTAATTTGTGTACTGTAATATGTAAACTAAAACTTGTAAGCAACACAATCGGATATGTACATCAAAGAAACGAAAATTGGGAGCTAATGTATATCAACCTGCAACATCTTCATATTTCTTCACATAACTCATATAGTCGTAACTTTATGAACGATATTGTCAGCTTTTAAACTACTGTGGATTTTTAGTTCTTTTTGCGTTGGTGTCTTTCTTTTCTCATATAGAATTCTTCTGAAGAATTCCAAATGATCAAGTTCATTTGATGAATATTCAACAGGATATTTATCTGCAAATTTGTAAATTTCAGAAAGGTCTATATCACCTGAGCTATTGATATTCGATATATAAGCATTAAGAATTTGTTCTCCATGAAATTCTACAGAAACATATACAAGAAAAATTTATAAATATTATTATATAAAAAGTAATAAATGTTCATAAGATACCTCACGAGTCCTCTGTGTGTTTTCAACATACAAAAATTCAAATAATGTGGGATCAAAAATTATGTATATCATGTCATCTTTTAAATTTTTCAGTTTGACCTTTAAATTTTCCATTATATTTTTTTTGCATTGCCTTCTATGTTGTCTTCGTCATTTTTGTGATTTTGCTGCCCTCTGAAGAAATATGCAAGGAACTATTTTCCCCGTGTTCCGGTTACCCCTCATAATTAAACACTTTGTTACAAGGCCACCCATAAGTCTGTCAAATCTCTCTTTAGATAATTTTCTGGGACGAGGAGGGTATTCTTTAAATTGACTATATGTCAAAAGAGACTACAATAACGGGGAATGTATACAAAGACACAAATAAGAACTTGAAAGCGGTTATACGCGAAAAAAGGCCCCACAATAAGGCTCAGAAAACTCTGCTTCTGCACGACAACTGCAGGGTGCATAAAGCACAAATTGTTCAAGCATGCAGTAGTCAATGAATGCGGCTTTCATGAATTACATCATTCACCTTACAGTCCTGACCTCGCCCCCTGTGGCTTTTTATCGAATGATGACTTGGAAAACGCCGTGGAGTCGTATTTTGCAGAATTACGGAAAGATTTTTTTTTTTGAAGGCATAGCTTTATTAAAATAACTTTTGAATAAGTGTGTTAGTGTTAACAGTTCTTACGTTGAAAAATAAAATTTTATTTGTTCTCTAACTCGGTGTTTTCATAGCTACGTACATTACATAAAAAACTTCCCTTGTGTGTTTGATTTACCTAACCTAAACCTAGAATAGAATAGCAACTACTAAAAGTGAATACTCGTAATACCTTTCTTTACTTTGTCTCAAACACTTTATCCACCACACCTTCATGTCCATGTTACACAGTCCTTTACAAATCGCTCAGTCCTTCCACCATGCCACGTGTTGTAGGCATGAGCAAGTGAGGTTAGGAGTGCATCGTGCACGTGCAGGTTACGTAGTCAGCTGAAACCGGAACAGACACGAAACACTCCACGGTCAATACGCGTCTGACAGCGGTACCCACCACGCCTACTGCGACATTGCGCAGAGCAAGGAAGTGGGATAGCAGGATGAAGGATAAGGTAAATTGTGTAGAGTGCTTTAAGGATAGCAGAAGAATTTTAATGTAGGGTAGGTTAATGCAAGTAAGAGATTGTCAAATCAGTACGATAACGAAAAATGGATTAATAATTATTTTAAATATCAAGATTCTACTGTTTTATGTTACGTTTGAGAAATACCTCTAGTGTTTCACGAGAGTCTTGCATTTTTCTTGTCCTTGTCTTGTTCTTGCAGAAAATGCAACACAAAAGTTATATATTGCGTTGCAAGACAAGGCAAGAATTTGTCTTGCAAGAGAAATGCAAGAATAACACGATTTTCTAATATTTTCTTCCATTCTTGCACTTTTGCAATTTTATATTATATTTCAAATATATCAACATCTAATTATATTTTTTTCTACTCCCATGCGTGAAGTGGGTACTTCACGTATTAATTTTCATGTGTGAAGTTTGATTTTTTGAACACTGTGCGTGAAGTGTTACTTCACGCATACTGTGCGTGAAGTAAATAATTCAGTTTAAACACACACGATGAATATCAGTATATATACGTAAATCATGTGATGGTTAATGGTCCGAAGAAATAACAACTTCATGAGAAATATGTAATTAATTTATATAAATAAAATAAATTTTGTTATTCTAAATTTACAACTTTGTGTTAAATATAAATCTAAATCCAATAAGCATTCAAAAGCAATAAATAAAAAATTTCTAAGCAATCTAATACAAATTTTATGATATTACAGGTTATAGCAATTACAAAATATAAAATTATTGTATTTCCCATTATTTTAAATATTACAAAATGACTTGTGTTTTAATAAAACAAAGCTGTTAAACCCCCGTACCGTTGGTAAACATGGTTGCACAAGTCGATAATGCAGAGGCTTTACGTTGAAAGAATGACAATGTGAAGAAAAAAATATATTTTATTGCAAGGTCGTAGAAAAAGTATAGTATGTAACACGTGTGTGAAGCCTATTTTACATTCGGGTGGTTTGCAACACTCGCCTTCGGCTCGTGTCGCAATCTCCACCCTCATGTAAAAACTTCAGCTTCACACACTTGCCACATAATATACTATTTTATACTTAATTGTACTTAATGACGATTCAATGAAAAATTCATATTCTATTTAAGAATAAAGATTTGTATTAACGAAAAATCTGGTGTGGTCAACACAATACCTCCCGCCATTTACAGCCCGAGTCACAAAAAAATATTCCTTATTTTTGGATTAGCGAATTTTACTCTAAATTTAGCAGTTTATTTCTTAAAATCTAGTCTAATCTCATCCAAGTAACTACATTTTTGGATAATAAAATGTAAATTAAATTTTAAATACCGGGACAGAATAGAATTCACATACCCACCTATAATATTTGTTTAAAAATTATTTCTAAATTATCTCATTTTTTTATAGGTTGCCATTTGAAAAATAAAAGTTGATAGTCGTATCTTGTAAACATGACTATAAAAAATATCTACATCTGCCATCAAATAGTACCTATATGTAAAATAATAAAACTTTTATATGACTTAATTTTTTCTATTACTTATAATAAAAAAGTTAAAGGGGGTGCGTGTCTTCCCAGACTCACCCTGTATAATGATAATTATTTTCTTTTTAATTAAAATTGATTACAATAATAATAAGGATTGATTACAACAATATAAATACATTAATTTATTACAATAATTAATATAATAAAGAAAAACAGCTTTGAAAGCACAACATAGATAACATTTTAAATTTAATTATCATACTCAAAATTGATTATAAAAAGGGTCTTAAAAAGCAATTTACTTTCACCACACATGTAAATAGTAAGTACGTCGAATTGCAGACTGCAATGTTTCGCATTGATTTTTGACGGATAACGGATCACTAATTTTTTTGGGGACGATACTTATCTACGTTTTAATTCATTTTTGATATTATTTACCGTCACATGTGACACATCCAAAGCAGTACAAACTCTCTACAATATAATATTCAGAAAAAAGTGCATAAGAAATAAAAAACTGAGATCTGTCATGTGAAAACGAACCTCAAAATATGTTACTTCCATTCTACAGACGCGAATGGCATAATTAGGGGAACATTTATGCGTTTCTCTTCCTCAAAGTAAGCAGAAGCATTCAAAATAATTTCTTTACACCGTTTCGATAAAATATCATCCGAAGCATCAAACTCACCCATTCCATCATATCCAACGATGTAGAACGTTGATGTTTTAAAATAACTTTACGCAAACAGATCGAACAGAAAAATAATTTTTAGTAACTTAAATTATTATCGCGGCGATAGGCAGTAATTTGCAAAACGCAGCGACAATTACCGCCGCGTTTTGCGGTTAAACGCAGCATGAAAGAACAAACCTTTTTAATTTAGGTGAATATCCTCCAGAATTTATAATCCTGCATTTTACTGTACTGTTTTGTTTTATTATTTATTCCGTACTTTCATTAAATTCCCAAATATTTAAATATTATGGATAAAGAAGAAAATTATAAAAATAGTAAAAGTTTCACAAATTACAACTAAATTATTAAGAGGCTGCTGTTACTTTCACGGTGAGGTAAGCTTGCCCGCGACGTGGGAGACGAAGAAGGCGATGGGTTGGGCCGGCAAGTACCCCCACTTCTACAGAGTATACACCCCTATTTACGAAATATTGAAGGGCGAGACAGGCTACCGCTACAGGCTAGCACTTTCACTGTCCAAGCCTTATGACTCCTCAACAACGGTTTAAAAATCAGAATTACCATTCCGGCTATACATTTCAGAGGCTAAAAGAAAGAAATCATATACGTGTTTCTCTAAAACAGAATAACCATAATGTTTTTTATTAAAAGCTGCCTGTAGCTTATAGCAGGAAATGTTTTTTGATCATTATACCATGCAGTATACCACCACAAGACTGAATCTGATTTTTTTTACTACAATTACCATTTTCTAATAAAGATTAAATGCGTCAAATATATTATTCTCAGAATTTATAGTACCTATGTGTACATATTGATTGAAGGTAACATATATCATTGTAACTCTGCCACTAACAAAATGAAAATTCTTTCGAGGAATCAAGTCCCTTCGTTCTCTTTCTCATAGTAGCTAAGAATACCGATCTGCCGATAATATTCTCGGTGAAGTGGGAGTTTTCCAGTGCATTGATTGCTTCTTGGTTTCCGGATGGTACTGGAAAATCTATGTTTTCTCTAATTATCTTTTTCGGCAAGTCAGGTTCTGTAGAGCCAACCTCACTGCAAATCTGTTTCCGGATATATTTCTGTCCCTGGCTGAGGTTTTCTGGTACCATTTTGGCACAAACTTCGTCCATGCCTAATTGATCTTGCAATATCTGTCGTACTTGTACACCGGGACAATGTTCCTGCCCACAAAGCACTGGCTGTAAAGCAGTTTCTGGCTGAGGAGAAAATTATTGCATAGGAATATTCACCTTACTTGCCGGATTTGGCACCATGTAACTTCTATCGGTTTTCATCGTTCTCTTGTCCGTACACATCCGTCAACAGTTTCAAATACTTACTCGGAGATTTTTTCAATTTTATAAAGAATTTCAGATTAATGCGCTGTTCATTTTTAAAATTAGACATGATTCCGGCAAAACGATCAAATACTTGTACTTGTATCTTTAATTATTACTGATAACTGACTGACTACTACAAGGGAAATGGGCTTATTCTCATCTGGCTCATGTCGATAAATTGACATATTTTAATAACATATTACTAATTTATTTTACACTTTTTCACAAAAAATTAGTCTGAAAAAATTTAATTTCGAGCAGCAGCCTCTTTACAGTTCAAATAAAATCAAGTTACCTTATAGCCTCAGAAAATAGAACATAAAGAAATAAGAACAAAATCTGTTTATAAGTACTGTTTTTTATCTTATTGATAAATTTCTCTATTGATTAACAAAAAAATGAAAAAGTTTCGTGCTGGTGAAAATGCAGATTTGGTGTTTTGTTACGAATATTTGCAACGGTAATGGTATAGTTGTGCGTCCAAGAATGAATTTATATGAATTTAATCAGTAACTAGTTTTTACCTATTTTTTATTTTATTAGACACTGATTTTTTAAAAATTTAAATAACTAAAAAACTACTGCTTTTATCAAGTTGTAGCAAGAGTAACTTTTTTGTGTATTTTTGCAATGTTTGTAATATTTTATTAGTAAAAATCTGGCCAACACATAACCTCTCGCCAGATATTTTACCTGGTTGTACGCATAAAATACAAATACATATATTCTAACCACAAAATAATTCTCATATATATTTGCAAAATCTATGGGATATTTTAATATAAATTATGTACAATACATACATGTTTTTATATTCAATATCCTGTAATTTTCTTTTTCTACTTTCCTTTTCTTTTTTTATATTCGTCATTTTTTCGCAAATTCCTTTTGTATTCTTTTTTACGTATATTCTTTTGCGTCATTGCCTTTTTTTATTTTCATAATCTTCATAATGATGTACAAAATTTTTTAATAGTGGCATACAAATATTTTTGACAGTGACATTTATGTGTCAATTACAAACATTTGAATTTCTTGCCTTGAAGTAGTTCGATCTGAGAATTTTTACATCAAATTATTTTATATGCATTTCTTTATCTCTAAATCTATAGAACATATAATAATAAATTTATATTTACCGAATAAAGAATTTAACGTTCTTTAATATAAGTATTTACATAAATTTTCGATAAATAATATTTACATGATTTTTTTGTTGTAACTACTACTTCCGGTTGTCCAATTGTTACCAAAACTTAATTAACTCTTCCCATTATTGTTACATTGAGGAATCCGTAGTTAAAAATCTGGATATGCGATTTTTAGCATGAATCCAATACCTCTCTTAGCGCGAGGTAAAAATGAAAAATAACAATGTAAAACTTGATATACAGAAACAGAAGAATGTATAAACATGTACCTAAATAAGTAGTATCCTCATACCAAGTTTAAAAATTTTAGTGCGACTAGTACCAAAATTATTTAAAAAAGTGTCTGTTAAGGTGCACCTTCAAAGGGCTGTAACTCGATAATGCAACGTTTCCGTACATGTGTTTTAACGTTTTTCGCTTTCTTTTGATCTGTAGTATCATCCATTAAAAAATAAAAAAACCGTAAACACTTGTATATTTTGGAAAATATTTCAAATTGAAATAAATGCAGGATCTAAAATGTTTGCTACTTTCTGTGATGGAAGCATGGGAAGAAGTAAGAGGGGATGCTAAACCAATCACAAAATAGACGTTAAAACTGGGACGTACCCGTCCGTGAATTGTCTGCGAGAGACATCTAGTAAGGAAACTACAAACTAAAATTTAATTAATTTTAAATTGTAATAACATTATATCACATTAATAAATTATCATTTTCTAAATTGAAATCTTTTTTAAACAGCATATATTAATAACTTATTAAGTCACATTTCAAAATTTCGTAATCCAAACCATAAAAAAATATACTTTAAAATTAAGAATTTGAAACTTAATTTATTTTGTTATAATTAACAATAATACAAATTTGGCTCAGTAGCGAACTTTTTACATGTTTTCTTAAATAGTGTGCAAAAGTAGAACGAAATCGGTACAATAATACAGTCTCCACATTGTTACGAAATTAGTAAATATCGTCAAATTGACCTATTTTAATACCATATTACTCATTTATTTTAAATTATTTTTTAAAAAAGCCTCTGTAGCGAACTAAAGTCAACCTTCATTATTCATCATGCCAAATTTCAATAATTTATTATTTATAATAAAGTCACAGGACTATGGAGAAAAAGACACATTTCGAGCAGCAGCCTCTTAAGAGAACTTTCAAAAATACATAAAAATAAACTCATCGTCTATGCTCAAATGCATAATGTTATCGCTGTCGTTAAGTATGTTAAGAACCATTTTAAATTCGCCATTAAATATTCCTGTTTACCTAAAACTAATTTCTTTTTAATATGAAATTGTGTAGGACGGGAAAAAAGTTGAATCAAAGGTTTATTGAATAGTGAAAGGTTGAGTAATAAAGTGTGGGGGTAGGTAGAATAAAAGAGCATGTTAAAAGCTTCTCATGTTTACGTGATTCGATACCTAGCTCTGATAAGTATTCTTTGAAAAAAAAGTGTATTTATTGCCTTTGTAAGGTAAACAAAGAAGTAGAAAACGCCTTCTCAAAAAACTGAGAAAAACAGTTTTAATCATAAGAAAAAGAAAAACATGTAACATGATGATGTATTTTTCACATTATAAAAATACATAATATGCTACTATCGTTACTAAAAAAAATAAATGCGTTCTTGAGATGTCTAGACAGTTAAAAAGAGTGAGATACACAGATTTTTATATTAATAAGACAGAGAGCGATATTCCTTCAAAGTGGTTTATTTATTCTAAGACCATCAAAGAGCATTCAAGAAGTCTCTCATTGAGACGCAATTTGATGTTTTCTAAGTTAAAATGTTGGAAAGTAATTTTTTGTTGATCAAAGTTATTTGAAATGATGCACCATGCAAATCGCAGTATATAGGGTAGTGCAAGATTTAATGAGGACGAACGTTAAAAAATACAGAAGTTTTTATTTTCTCTAACAGGGATCTTCTGCAATTTCGTATAAAATCATTCAACTTCAACGTTTTTTATTCGATTAGCTATACTGTATCTGGTTTAAAATTGCAATGGTGTGAACATAGGGGCAGTTTGATTGTTTTCTGATTGAATAATACTCCTATATTATCCAATTAAACAACAAGATCAAACTGCTCCTATTTTCACACCACTGCAATCTTAAACCAGATATAGTATAAACACTTGTTGCAAGGGCGGATATAGAAAATTTTCAGGAGGGGGGGGGGTTAATTTCCTTGTGAAGAGTATACATGTATAGGTATGTACCTATTTTGTATAATTTTCGTGATTTTGAAATTTAAAAGTCTACAAAACTCTGAAGATGTCTGGCATTCCAAATTTTTAGAGCTTTCAGTGTCCTGTCAGAGTATTACAGAGCTTTTCAGCGATTTTATTTCTACGTATATACTTGTTGTAAGTCTATGTCTCATTGGCCCTACCTACAAAAATTTCACATACTGCACAGTACATAATATAAAATGAATAATACATTTTATGAATATATTTTTTTTGTAATGATAACAATACATATACTACGTTTACATGCAGTTTTGAAAATGGTTTCAGTTTTCAGTCAAAATAATGCAAAACTGTTTACATGCAGTTTTCAAAACAAGTTTGAAATCAGTTTCGGCGCATGCGCATTTAGCTGATGTAAGTGACAGATCCTCTTCACTCCAAATACTTCGTTCTGCTATTATTCCAATTATTTTTTATACTTCGTACAACTACGCACTAAAACTACACAACTGTCAGTTTATTTTAGTGACACAACACAAAGCGACTGAGACGTTATGCTCTGTATGCATGCGCAGTATCGAATCTGAATTTTAAGTGTTTATATGAGTAGTTTTGAAACTAGTTTTCAGGTCCAATCCATGAATTTTAGTTTTGATTTGAGATAATTCAAAACCGTTTTGACACTGTATACATGGCGTTTTCAAAACTAAAAACGTTTTAAAAACGGTTTCAAAACTGCATGTAAACTCAGTAATATATCGAAATATGTATTTAATTTTTTCTCATATGCATAATTAGTGTTTTCTTTAAACATTTTCTGCAACGTACCTATGTAGTGAAACATGGACTATGTAATAATGTGTCCAACACGACGATTTCAAAAACTATAAGAAATACGAAATCGGTTATATTAGACAAAAGTTGCTTCATTTGTTAGGAACCCAGGGGCCATTTTTGCAGTGTATATTTTATCCGGCAAAAAATCACGGCCCACTAGATTTGCTTTTAATCTTTCGGATGGCGGTGCTTAAATTTTGTTTATCACTTTCGAAAATGACATTTTTTTATGGACGCCATAGTAGCAAGTACACCGTATTGAAAAGATGTTTATTTTTATTTTTTCGACGCTGTATAATTTATTTATGTTCATTTGTTTCAAAAATTTTCAAAAACAATTACTTTGACAATAAAACACTAGATAATACATAGCTGACTCATCCACCATATTGGTGCCAAAATAAACACAGTAAATTATGAAATAAAAGTGAATTTCTTATAAGTTTATGTAGTAACTCTTTTTCATAACTTCCATATTTGCCATATTATACTTATTTAAAATAATAAAACAAGAAAAAATACGGTTCGTTGAAATTTTTGAGGTTAGAGAAAAAATATATGTATTGCATAAGTACCTGTAAAAATTATAACAATTTCTCAAATTATTTGCGTAATTTGAAGCAGAACAACCCTTCATTTTGGATAACACTGATATTGAATGTTTTAAGTGGCTCCAACATGGTAGACGAGTCAGCTTAGTGATGACGTAGCCAGGTTTCTAAACAAGAAAATGGCTGCCGCCTTGGTAACGATTGCAATGATATTTAAAATTGACCGCGAAACTAGTACTGGAAGATTTCCCTATCTTCAAATTTTAGGTTCTTTAAAAGGCACAGATGAAAGAAATATAATTGTTATTAGTACTTGTTACGTCTTGTAAGTTGTGCAGTGCATATTATAAGCTTTTATTATAAATTTGTTTCATCAAGGTGATGTGTTTCGCAGCTAACTTCAATAACTATAGCGAACGGGGAACTTGTAAGTTTATAAAATTTCCAAAAGACTCAAATCTGAAGTGTACGTGGATAAACTTAGTTCGGTTAGTATTTCGTTACAACAGAAGAAAACTTTATAACGTGTTTCTGAGCCATTTCACTATCAAACAAACTTATAGGTTATGAACGCCAAATCCTGGTTTAGCATAGCAACCTCCTTAGCAACAAAGACGACATTTCCTTGTTTGTAAACCTTCGTGATGTCACACTAAACGGGTCTAGTCACCTATACACATAGAATATAATTAATATTGCTCTGTATACATACTTGGTTTTACTGAAATTACTTTATTTCAAACAAAACTGTTATTTCATTTTATTTTCTAATTTTATTTTCAGTTTAAACTAAAAACATATACGTAACTGAATTATGTGATAATGGAAAATTAAATTCGATCGTGTATTATCTGAACAAAGCTAACCATGTTTTCCAGCCTTTTCGCCAATAAAAATCCAAATTGGTTGTTAGCAGAGTGCCTGCCATAATGGCGGGGGACAAAAACCTCATCAATCCGCGTCCACTTACGCCATGAGGACGAGGTGACAAGATGAGACGCGTGGAACGCTCGGATAACGTCGTATTACACAACACTCAACACAACAGAGACCATTTTCTGTATATCCATAAAAACTTAAATTGCTGGAAAACAACGAAATGTGAGTTAGAAGTTTGTAAGGTTTCAGTTAAAAAAATATCTATGATTTATATAGAATGACCAAAAATAGTAAAAAGGCGATAAAGAAAAGGTTTACAGTGTTAAAGAAAACTATTAAATTAAAACTGTGTTTGATGATTAAAATAAAAATGTTAACATAAGTAGCTGACATCTGGCGAGAGATTTGTGAACGTAGCAAATGTCACTTTTTATCATTTGTTAGTGCAGTTTATTTTTAATATAAATGGTATTTTGCACTAAATGCTTTTGATGTTTACATTTTATAACAAAAACAACAAATTGGCGCCATTTCTCCTCCAATTATACATTTTTCACTACCCACAGAGCGGAGTAAGTTATAAAAATTTATGCAAAAAAGTTGTTTTTCTAATAAAAATAAATGTTTCTATTTTAATTTCTTGTGAAAATTAAGAAAATTGTAAAAATTAAGGTATATATTATGTTAAAATAACACTTATACGTTTTGAGTTATTATTATATTCAGTGCATTATGAACTTAAACTTCATAAAATTAATTGTTTTTATTTGATTTTGGCGTTTAAAACCGTTATTATTATAGTAATTAACGTATCAAGGGTGTTATAAAGACAATAACGCCTGAGGTCAACAGTGTACTTTTCGAGGGCCCCTGGCCGAGATGTGTATGTTGATCGTTTAATTCCTGTGGTGCGTTTAACGTCCAACTATAATTGTTAATATTCTACGGATTACGGATCAGAAAAATTTAATAAAATTTGCGGAGTAGGTAGACTATGCATGCTTTTGCTTGTTTTTTAGACTTTATTCCAGTATCAATATCAATTTATTGACATTACCATAGCAACAACTTATAACACGCTCTAGGGTGTTATTTGGTATATAACAACCCTGACAGCAGGGTTGTTATGATAATAATAACATAATATTATACACGAAAGATGACCATTAAAGGTCATTTGTTCGAAGAAATAATGCACATCACTTCACGACAGTATCTTAGCAACATTTTGTAATAGAAAGAGTAAGATTATTTGACCTATGTCTAGTTAATTTATGTGGTGTGACTGATATACGTAAACAGTGGCATTACTTTCTAACACACTATAAATAATAATGACGTATGTTGTAGAATTACAGATACCTAATTATCTACTAAACTGCCGAACATTTTCGAGCATTTAAATCTCAAAAACTACGTCTCTTATAAACACCAAACACGTTCTGGATACTAGACACAGTTAATATGAAGTCCAATGTTAATTCAAATTATAGAACACAAAAAAAAAACACTTAATAGACCGCAACAAAACACTCAAATACAACTCTATCGCGTTATACACAACTGTCACTGAAGAAGTCGGCCATTTTAAATTAGAGCGCATTAACTTTAAGACGTAGTGTGCAGTGTGCTCCTACAAAACCCTAAAACCTAATTCCTAAAATCCTGAATAATAACGTCATTTTGTGCATCAAAATTTAAGCATTAGGGTCATAAAAGAGTAATTTCGGGTACAGCCAATTTTGCATCTTCATGAATTACCTTCCATGGATAGCGTTGTTTAGTACAACCTGACGAAGATTGGACAGTAGGCATCCGGTACCAGTACGCTTTATACATTTGAAGTGTAGAGTCTAACAGATAAATGCTAAAAACATAGATACAAATACAAGCATGCGTTGCTACTATGTAATTATAATAAAATAATCTAATGAACAATAATGATACAGTTCAACTGAATGACTGAATATATTGTGGGTAGAAAATCTGACAGCTGACAGTGACAGGGAAAGGGTAAGTCTTTCTTTTAGGTTATATTACATGGCTTGTTTATGTGTTGTGTTGTGTCTTGTGTCCAGCATAAAGATACGTGTAATGTATGCAGCTAAAATTAAAAATAGGTAAATTAATAGTGGATGCTGTGTAGTACTATCTGTAAGTATCTAAATAGAAGTTCCAGATTTATGAATAAAAATGTATATTCTGTATTCTGCAGACAACTTCATTTTGCTAACTTGTAGACTTGTACTTGACTTCATTTTGATCTTACTACTTTTTGGGTGTGTTCAAAATTACATTTTTATCATTCTAAATTAATATACACGACGTTATTTTGTAATTTTAGGTTTGCAGCGGCACCAAAACTATGTACTTTATTTTTTTACATATAGTATACCGACTGTAAGTGGATAGCACGTACATATTTTGTTTGAGGTAAGAGCAAGACACGAAGTATAAAATATAAGGAGTGGAGTGTACAAAAGTTTAGAAAAAACGTCACCCATAATGTAACAGGCGAGTGAAGAGAGAGATAGATATAGTTAGGCCGCATTTAATACACAACGTAACGTATACAATAATATAGGAAATCACAAATTATTTTACATTGTATTGAGGAGTTATTGTGTTATAAGTAATATTTAGATACTTACATATATTTTTATATCTAATTAAATTAGTATTATTGATTCATATATGAATTTAATGTTTTTGAGCGTCATATCGTTTGTTGTAATCAACAATTATAGTTATAGCTTGCAAGATAACAATGACAGAAAATTATCCGTTTACCAGGATATTTATTTTACTTTTTTCTACTAAATTCATTCTTGAGCTATAATCAAAATATTCTTTGTTGTAATCAACACCTTCACAATGGACCTTTTTAATTTAAAGAGATAGAAGATATGCGCAATGGGGATCTGCGCATAGTAAGAACAAATGAGATCTATGGCGTTTGTTTCTAAAAATTTAGACGTAAAATGTGAGAATATCTCAGATAACTTTAAAAAATCTTATCGAATAAGTTACTAAAGCTTTTATTGAAGATAAAAAGTCTACCGATGCAAATTTTCACTGAGAATACAGGTATTTTATTGACTCCAATATTTTTGACGTTTTGTTTGATAGCCCAACTGGCAGTTGTTCTTACTACTTGCAGCGATAGAAAGAGACAGCCGATAAATTGAAAAGGTCCATTATTATTTCAATATAACAATGATATCGGTTTGGTAGGATAATAATTCTTTACAAATAAACCCAGTTTGCAAAAATATTGCTATAATTTTTTATACACCGCCTTGAAATGGCGCCCCTCAGATGCGGGGCACAATTCGCCCGCCCCCACGGAGCGGCCCTGACGACGTTCTATAATTTCGTGATTCATGCATACTGTACATAAATGAAATTAAAAATGTTTTATTTACATTAACATCTTCCGATTTCCATTCTTTTATAATGTCCTCTTCATTAAAATGTCTCTTACAAACATAATCTTTCATGTTTAAAAGTCTTTTCGTGATATAGCAATCATGATACTATTTATTTAGCATTTCCCCAACTTTAGGGACTGAAAATAAAGAAACTTTATCGCCACAACTCTTATACGCATTCTTGCAGTTTGCCACAGAACAATTTCTTCCCATTTTATAATTTCACGTCGTTGTGTTAGCTGTCAGCCATCGCCGGCCATGTTGGCCCTACTCAACCTATCTCTCTCTCTACCCTCTTTGTCTTTCATGTTACACTTTGGGTGACACTTTTCAATGCGACTAGATACGATTTCTCTACTCCTTAGTTATTATACTTCGTGGAGCAAGACCACAATACGCCTTGAATTTGATGCACACAAATTATTCGCGTTGCTACAATTTGGGCTAAATTAAAATTGTATTATAGCAACAAGAATGCAAGGGATGTATTTAACTAATATCAAAAATAATAAAATCATAATTCAAATCATCTAAATAGAGAATAAAAATTTAGAATTTAAATTGGCTGGTAGCACGAGCGTGGTTCTAACACCGATTTTAACTAAAACCATACCAACCACTTAGCACATACTTCAGGATTATTAACAAAATCAGTGTTGCCAATGTACTGAATAAGCCGAAAATGTACTGACAGCTGTATTCAGTAAATTTGACGGTATTATTTAAAACTGTTTAACAAGATTTTTGTTTTGCCTTCTTTGTAGTACAAACAATGTAAAATAATGAAGCCAAATTTATTGAATATGGTTGTCAATACATTTTCGAGTTAATCAGTATATTGGCAACACTGATTTTCTTAATAACACTGAAGTATGTACCAAGTCGTTGGCATGGTTTTAGTTAAAACGGGTGTTAGAACCACGCTTGTGCTACCAGCCTGTGATAAAAATGCAACTTCGCATGCGGGCCACACCCTTATTCGTTTCATAAGTCATTTGAATTTTTTGTTTTATAATTTGACTTCCTTATTCTATTGTATTATTATTATATGTTGTACATCTTTTGCACAATATTTTATTTTTGTTTTTTGTGCACATTTCGTTCGCACAAAACCATTTTCCTCGTATCATTTTTCATAATAGAATTGTTTATTAAAATTACGTATCATTTTACGTCCTCGTTCGATTCTCTTATATTTTATGTCGGTTTTTATTACTTGGCTCTCCATTACCTGAATGCGTGGGTATAAACTTCTCTTGCCAGTTGGCAACCTCTGAATGTTATACTTTTACTTTTAGCGATAAAATAAAGTTAGCATAACTCCCCAAAAGATAACATACTGCGCATTCGAAATAATATCTTCAGGAGTTCGTATGTTGTTTTTATTATTATTTTATTCCATGTGTCCAAATGGAATAAAAGGAATGAAAAAATAAGGATAGAAAATGTTTAATAACAATAAAAAAATTGATTACAATAATGAAAAAGCCTAATCACTCAAAAAACTCATCATAAAAATTGTTTATGTCTCACTAAAGTATTATAAAATGTTTATTCCTAGGATACGATGTACACATATCTATAACAACCGGGGCATTATGGGAGGACATAATAGTTCATTATGCCCTCATTATAATCCGATCATCATTTATGGATTTTAAATTAGAAATAATATGGACGATATATAATGAAAATTATTTTCTTTTTAATTATAATTCATTATAATAATAATAATAATGATTGATTATAACAATTAATACATTAATTGATTACAACGATTAATACATTAATTGATTACAACAATATAATAAAAAACAGCTTTGAAAGCACAACGCAGAAATCATTTTTAATTTAATTATAATACTTAAAATTTATTATGAAAAGGGCCTTAAACAGCAATTAACTTTAACCACACATGTAAATAATAAGTACGTCGAACTGCAGACTGCAACGTTTCGCATTGATTTTTGACGGATGACTATTTTTTTTTGGTGACGATATTTATCCACGTTTGAATTCATTTTTGATATTATTTACCGTCACATGTGACACATCCAAAGCAGTACAAACTCTCTAAAATGTAATAATATTCATAAATAAGTGCATAAGAAATAAAGAACTCAGATCTGTCATGTGAAAACGAACCTCAAAATATAATACTTACATTTTCTACAGACGAGAATGGAATAATTAGGGGAACATTTATGCGTTTCTCTTTCTCAACGTATTCAAAATAATTTCTTTACACCGTTTCGATAAAATATCTTCCGAAACATCAAATTCACCCATTCCATAATCTCCAACGATATCAAACGATATAGAACGTTGATTTTTTAAAAATAAATAAATGTTGATAATAAACAAAACAATTAAAAAACATCCTTAGCAACGCCAAAGCTTAAGCATTTTTGTAATCAAAATTATTATAAATGAAAACTTATTTCACATACTTTAGTGAGACATAAAATCTTGTATGCACCACGAGCGTTACTAGATGATAATGCCCACCGGACGACATCTATCCCTCGGGCCAAAGGCCCTCGGGCTAGATCCTCGTCGCCCTCCTGGCATTATCATCATCATAACGCCCTTGGTACTGAACATCATCTACATAAATACTTTTTTTTTTCATTTTTAGAAGTAATATGTAAAATTAAAAAACAACATAATTACAAGAAATATAAAATAAAACATTATACGTGGAATAATTGCAAATTAAGACCAAAAATAAAACAATAAGAAATGAGTGTAAGTCCAAAATAAATATTTATTATATTTTTATTTTTAACAAATATGTGATTTATTGCAGCCTGATAGTCAGAATACCGTTGTACGGTTAAGACAACAACTTAGTAATCGTAGACGAGCTACATTTAATAATACCAATAATAATAAAAGTATGAATGGCAAATCTGAGAAAAACAGACCAGAAGATCTTCGAAAAGTCGACGATTTAGTTAAATTTATTGAAGGCAAAAAGAATAATCTTGAAAATCATGAGAATAAGGTACCATTATTGGATAAAAATCATATACCTATTAATTAATATATTGCTGATCCTTTGCTTTTCTTGAAGCCAACACTGTGAAATGGAAATATCATTGCTGCATAAGTCTATCTCTCACAAACACCCAACCTGGAATTATGCGCATGCTTGTAAACCTTGACTACTATTGGCTAACGACACGTCTTGATCACTTTTATCATTTAGATTGCGAATCACAGTCCGAAGAGACACTGCTGACATGAGTTATTATTGACGACTAGTGCGAGAAATTTTAAATTTGAGAAATTAAGTAATATATCACTATTTATCTTGTGTGCAAATTCTTAAATATAAATATTAGTAATAATAAATAACAATGAAATATTCTAGTGTTGGTTAAATTTAAATTGAGTAATTTACTTTGTTGTACTGTAAAAATAATATGAATTCAATCTGGTCAGGATTAATTTATTTTAGGTGACAGTAAGGCAAAGAAAATAAAATAAATAAGTTATAAAATATTTATTGATTTCTAAATAGCACAATTCGATGATACTTCTAATATAATGATCTTTTTCCGACAGTAATTTCGTTTCGTGATAAAATCTAATTTTTAGAAATGTGTCGATAATAATTTATGGTTGTCTGAAATAGTTTATTATTTGACGTGGTTAACAAATTCGGTTATATTAAACACATAAGGGGGCCTATTCTGTATCTCAGTGGTTAATTTTTAACCACTGGTTAAATTTTTGAACCAATCAAGTATGTATGTATGTATAACGATTGGATAAAAATTTTAACCAGCGGTTAAAAATTAACCACCGAGTTACAGAATAGGGCCCAAGGTGAGCATTCCAGAAACACATTAATGATCATGCGATGTTTTAACTTTTTATTTTTGAACATTTCCTCTTGGCTTTGTCTAAATACCCTTTTAGCCTTTTTACAAAAAAATACTGCATCCTTTGAGGGATAAAAGAGGCTCCCCCGATTTTTTATGTTAATTAATATGCTTTCTCTTCTATCAGAGCACAGATACTGCGAAATACAAGTGCAAATAGAAACGAAATGACACGTCGAACCATGTGCTCGCTGCATCAGCCGGCTACATCTGTCAGCGTTAGCCAATAGTAGTCAAGATTACAAGCATGCGCATAATGCAGAAATGATATTTCCATTTCACAATAAAAGCAGTCTAATAGGTATATGATAAAAATGCAGTATATTGTACGCGCTTATTTTCAGTGTCAAGAATTTGGAATGAGGTAGATACTTCCACATGTTGTCACTAGATGGCAGCAGTGTTTACGCGCCAAAATAGTAAAGATTATTAGTTTTTGCTTGCAACTATTCAAAATATACGTTAATATAACCTAACGCACAAAAATTTAATCCGACGAAACTTGAGTCTTAATTATATTTTTACATAGAATTGTTTCACTCACAACTTTTCTAAACTCACAGTACTGAAAATCACAAAACTGGAGCCTGTAGGCGTTATATTTGTTCTTCATAATTAATGTAAATGTAATTTTTTACTGATCAAATGTCGAAATAACCGCGTTGTAAAGAATAGCACGGCGCATGCGTCAGAAACAACTAAAGTTAACATATCTCGATTTTAGAACATCTATTAATTGAGCGAGCACTTACGCGTACAGCATATTGTATTTTAACGCATTATTATTTTTTTATAATACAAAATTAATTATCACGTAGGCTTTGCTCTAAACAAAATCTTGAAAATCTGTCAATTTCTTTGTTTCCCTAGTGATACTATTAAATTTTCATTTCGAATTTGTTACGTTTACGTTTTGACATTTCATTCTAATTTATGACAGGTGAAGAAAATTACAAAGAAATTAGAACAATTAAATATTGAAAAAGATTCAAAAATAAAACAAAATAAAGTACAACAGCAACAATTAAAAACTGAAGCGAAGGAGAAACACAAACTGAAGGAAAACATTCAAACAAAGGTTTCTTCTAAATTATTAACTAAAAATAATCAGATAAAGAAAATCACTGCACCATTAAAAGATCAGACAAATCATCAAAATAAACAACATTCTAAATTACAAGAACACAAAGCTGGTTGTACTTGCACTTGCTCTAAATCGACTGAGATTGCTAAACCACAAAGAAAAAAACTGAGGGAAAAACCGTCTATTGAACCATCAAGTAAAATACCAGGTTCTGCAATGTTGACTATTCGAAGAACCATGGAACCTGAACCAAAGGTTACTGTAACAGTCAAAGGATCGAAGCCAGAAGAAGAGAGGCTTTTGTATACCATTGTCAATGGAGAATTACAACTAGGTACGTAAGTAAGATCTGACCTAAGTGCTATTTTTATATTTTAAGAAACAATACGATATCTATATGCTGCATATTTTTCTTAAATTAATGTCACCAATATCCAATTTCTTTAAATTCTACTTAATAAAATCGGACGGGCGGGAGGGCGTGCGTGCGTGTGTGTGTGTGTGTGTGTGTGTGTGTGTGTGTGTGTGTGTGTGTGTGTGTGTGTGTGTGTGTGTGTGTGTGTGTGTGTGTGTGTGTGTGTGTGTGTGTGTGTGTGTGTGTGTGTGTGTGTGTGTGTGTGTGTGTGTGTGTGTGTGTGTGTGTGTGTGTGTGTGTGTGTGTGTGTGTGTGTACGTATGCGTGCGTGCACGAGTGTGTGACGGTTTTTTCGTCCAAGATAACTCTTATAACAAACTTCCAAATATTTATATTTCCCGTATTTAAGCTTTCTGCATTCATATAAAGAGTTGATTAGATTTTGGTAAAATTGGATAACCGGAAGTGATACTTTACATAAATCCCATAACAGTTTTTAATGAAAAACTATATTAAAATATAATCCAAAACTTTTCAATTTTAGTATTTAAGACTTTTATATCAAGGGAAACAACATATTAGATTTTGGCTAAAATTAATAAACCAGAAGTGATACTTTACTTGAAAATCTCAACAGATTTTCGTGAAAAATATATTGATATATTCCAAAACTTTTCAAATTTGGTATTCAAGATTTTTATGGTAATAAGAACGACATGTTAGACTTTTTCTAAAATTGATAAACCGAAAGTGATACTTTACTTTAAGCTGTGAGCAGATTTTCGTGAAATATAATAAGATATATTCCAAAACTTGTAAAATTTAGTATTTAAGACTTTTATATAAAGGGAAGCAACATATTAGATTTTGACTAAAATTGCTAAACCAGAAGTGATACTTTAATTGAGCTCTGAACAGATTTTCGGGAAAAAAAATTGATACAATCTAAAACTTTTCAAATTTGGTATTTAAAACTTTTATATTAATGAGAACGACATAGATGTTTTCTAAAATTGATAAACCGGAAGTACTACTTTACAGGAAGCTATAAACAGTTTTTCTTAAACATGATCCAAAACTTCTCATATTTGGAATTTAAAACACATGTATAATTTGAAACAACATTAGATTTTGACTATACCTATATGATAAACCGGAAGTGGTACTTAATTTGGAGCTCTTAACAGATTTTCGAGGAAAAACATAATAAAATATAATCTAAAATTTGGTATTACAGACTCTATTTATTGGAACAACAAATTAGATTTTGTTTACAAACGATGAGGATCAACCGCAAGTGATACTTTACTTAAAGTTCATTGCTATTTCAAACATGGAATTGACGGGAGGTCATGTGTTGGCCACATCAGATTTTTTTCTTTTTTCAATCATCCTAGTCGAGATGTAAAAAGAAAAGATTCCGCGCGTCAACTTTGTTTCAGTATAACGTACTTCTAGTACTTTTTCAAATAACTAAAATGATATAAGGAAGTGTTTAGCTCACTTAGATTTACAAATTGTTAATTGTAACATTTCATGTAAAATGCTTACTTTACTCTTTAATCAGTTTTTATTGATTTCTCCAGAACTACAATTAACGGAACTTTTTCTTTATACATCTCACAACTTTAATTATAACTTTAGGTATAGCACTGAAGTAGTATTTATTTTAATTTATTGTGATTTTCTGAGCTTACCACAATTATTTTTTCAAAATAAGTTTATTGCTTTTCAGTTGATTCGAACCAGCAAGAAAGCTCGCTGACTAAAACCCAGCGCCGAAAAAACAAAAAAGTAGAAAAGGGTCAGGAAAACCAAATTACTCAACAAAAAACGAAGGATAATATAGAAATAATTAATGCTGAAATTACAAGAAAAATCCTAGAGCAACAAAATATTTCTTTACCTCCTTGTATCAGTCTAACAAAAGTCAGAAAACTCCCCACTCCTCAAAAACCGACGGTAAGATTTTTTTCTTTTTTTTAAGGCATTGTATAACATTTTTATTTTTTTCATAGAACCAAATTTCATAACCTATTAATAGTAAACCACAAAATACACTAATTAACGCCATGCAAAAATTTACTTTTATAGCAACTGAAACGTCACAACCCCAGCCAGCAACCCCCACCATTGGTAAGTATTGTGGGCAAGGAAAGTTCCAAAACTGACATGTTTGTAAAATTTCTGACTGAGTGTTCTCGTGTCAATCTTCCATTTCACTTAAATCCACCTAATAAGAAAAAGAAAACAGACTCTGGCGAACTAGTGGAATAATGTTATTAATATTGTAGAAGAAAACAAATGCAGTAAAACAGTAAAAAGGAAAATGAAAAGGAATAAATAAAGAAAAATAAATAATTTAGATTTTATTATAAACTGTGTATAAAAAAGTGTTAAACAGGGTTGACGGTCAGGTCATATTGGGATTTAACATGGGATTTTAGTTTTACGCAATTTCCTGCTCTCTTATTCATTTTACGGAAAAGAACAACACCATTGCACTCTACAGATTTTACGTAAAATAAATAGGAGAGCAGGAAATTGCGTAAAATTAAAATCCCATGTTAAATCCATATGTTCTGAGTTGGCCGTCAGAGTGCGTTCCGCGCGGTCGAATTCCACGCGGTCGAAATCCCGTGTGGTGGTCGAAATTCCACGCGGTCGAAATCCCAGTCGGTCGAAATGTACCCCCACCACTTTGTCCGTTCTACAGAAATTCAAATATTTCCACGCCGTCGAATCCCACCCGGTCGAAATGTTACACGATGCAAATCCCTCGCCCCCTTACCGCTCTCTTTATCGATCGTATTGCATTCTAACAATTTATGCTTCGTGGTAGTTCCTCGTCAAAGATAATACAGGTGATTCATCGGTCTGTCCTCTCTTTATAGCTCTTTTATTTTAAGTCAGATAAAAAAACTCTTCAAATATAATTTATATGATACATTATTGTCTATCTACGTACGATATGAATTTGTATACAGGGTGCTCCGTTTAAGCGCAACAATATGTAACTTTATATTTCTTAATAGAATACCCTATATTTATTTATTTATTTTGATAGTATATTAAATTCTCTTTAAAAAAGTATTAAATAATAAGGGGTCTAAAATTATAAATTAGGAAGTTATTTACCTTTATTTGTTGAATGATATGTTTCAATCATGTTATTATTAACAAAGTAAGCTATGGATAATTTGATCAATTGTTTCGAATTTAAACAAACAAGTTGTCAAAATACTCTTAGTTTACCATTGTTGATGTTGATGTGAAAATAAATAATACAAATTTTAGAAAAGATGAAATGGTTAATATGATATTTATAATAGAAAAATGTATTGAAGTTGAAGCATAAGTTTTCGAGCATTTATTATAATTTTGCATTATTTAGTCTGTCACTATATTTTAATAGCCTATTTGTAATTAGTGTAATGTTTGAAATAAGTATTAATAAAAAAGTACCAAAATTTTGTATTAAATTATGGTTTTTCCACTATGAACTACTATTTTTTATGAACGTAAATAACTTCTTAATCTCGTTCTTAATTTATAATTTTAGACCCCTTATTACTTAATAATTTTTTAAAAGCATCCTGTATACAAATGCAAATGGTACTTAGATAGACAATAATATATTATATAAATTTTATTTGAAGAGTTTTTCTATCTGACTTAAAATGAAAGAGTTATAAAGAGGGGACAGACCGATGAATCATCCTGTATATTAAAAAGAAATTTTAAAACATTATATTATACAACGAACAATTTAATGAATGAAGCAGGAAAAGAATTTACCTATCCATCTTAAGTAAACATGATAATTTATTAGTTATTTAATATTATAAAATAATTAAATTTATTTTCAAGTAGACAAGTATGTGTAGATACATCTAGTTACCGTTGTTGTCAAAATATGCCGAGTGGAAGAAAACATATTTGGAAATAAAAGCAACATAAGATTTATAATAACCACAGTAATACATAATTTTACAACAGAAATAAAGAATGAACTGCTTATTCATATAATATGACAGCTAATCTAAAATGGCGGACCAGAAATATCAATAATTTTACTGAAAATGTATAGGTAAATTCTTTTCCTGCCTCATTCATTAAATAGTTTATTGTATAATAATGTATGTTTTCATTTTTTTAAATATATTGGCCCATATTCCGAGCGCACTTTTATAATAAAAGCGCTTTTATGGAGAGCGCTTTTACATTATATTCTTATGAGGAGTGTGCTCCATAAAATCGCTTTTATTATAAAAGTGCGCTCGGAATACGGGCCATTATCTTTGACGCGGAACTATCACGAAACATAGATTGTTAGAATGCAATGCGATCGATAAAGACAGCGGTACGGGAGCGAGGGATTTGTATCGTGTAACATTTCGACCGCGTGGAATTCGACGGCGTGGAAATATTTGAATTTTTGTAGAACGGACAAAGTGGTGGGGGTACATTTCGACCGCGTGGGATTTCGATCGCATGGAATTTCGACCACGTGGAATTCGACCGCGCGGGATGCTTCGGACCGTCAACATCCTGTATTTAGAGTTAATGTTTATGTTTTGTCAGAGAATTACTTTTGTTTTTAATTGTTTTGTTCAACGTTATTGTTTTTTGTCAAGACCCTTGTGGCCATAAATGAGAGTTTGTAATATTTTGTAATAATACACAAAATAAATCATAACTTCAACAGATTATTACATGAAATTCCCATCAGAGAAGTTTTCAAACAGATGTAATAATTTAAATTTCAAATGAAAATGAGTTACAATATTTTAAAATCTAATTACAAATGTTCAAATTGTCCGTAGTTTATTGCAATTTGAATTACAAATTTAAAATTTGCGCTACACAGAATCTCAGTTCATTTGTTAAAAGTGAAAACACGCATTTTTGAGTTGAACTCTGGAAATTTAAATAAATACATTCTTACTCGTCGCTAGCTAAATGGAGATAAATTCCGCGGACGGGCTTTATAAATGTCATACTTACTGCATGAATAATACGATTCGTTAATTTTGTTCAGTGGCGTGCTTATGGGGTAAAAGTTACCAAGCTCGAAAAGAATCTTCTGGGGGCTCGCAAAAAAGCGGCGCTAGTGTTGTAGCATACACGTGCTCTGAAAATGGTATTGTGCTATAAGATCGCATACAGAAACATTGTATAACCAACATTCGTTTTGAAGTATACTAACAAATTCATTAAACTTTTTATAAATAGTGTTAGTAATAATTTGTGTACGTACTTAAATTATAATAACATTCGAAGAAAGTTATCTTAGACTTATTTATAAGGAAATGTTTACTTATTTGGAGGCAACAAATTATTCTCGAAATTTAATAGAAGGGGCAGAATTGTTGAATCGTGTGTTATTTTTATGCGGCGTTAATGAACATAATGCTACATCCTCATGAGATTAGAAGAACTTTAAATTTACGATTATTTACAAAATGCTCTTGTATAGCTGGGCATAGTGGCCAGTGCAAACACATTACAGCTGTCTTTATATTTTGTAAAAGATAGTAAAATAGTACCATATATTATTTATGGATGTTAAATAAATATGTATTTACTTAACTTAGTTAAGAAAATTAAAATGGAACAAATATCTTTCAAGTTATTTTAATTACAAGTGTATGAAATATATTGCATGCTACACATAAAGTGAAACGTGTATTATTTTACTCATGAATTGGTCAGGAAATAATACAATACTTTTCATTTTTGTTATCCTCTTATGATTCGTCACTTGTTTTCCAGTTCGTATTTTCCTAATCCAGCCCTCTCTTTTGTCGATAGACTCCATTTTACCAAATTTATTTTGAATATCACTCTTCCTTTCGCCAATTTTTAGGACAGGTAATTTCCTCCTACCCCGAGAATGCCAGCCATAAACGCAGCAATTGGCGTTGTTAATATTTTTTCGTTCTTTGCTCGTTGCAAAGTAATTTATATGTACTTTAAAACAAAAAGACAAACAAGAAATCGGCAAGGAATCCAATGCACTATATATATTTACTGTATAGTTGAATAACAGAATACCATGTTCAAGAGTTGCATATATCGTCCGCTTGAGGGATTCACGTTAATTTTAGTCGCCAATAACCAGGGTATGGCCATGGGCCAAGATCGCCGCCATTGTCGGTAATTGATTTTCCTATTTATTTGTAATAAATGTGATATTATATTATAAAATAGTATTAAATTATCACGTTGTGAATTTATAAAGGTAAGAAAAATTAATTTATTTAAGAGATACACAATTATTATTAAGACTTACATTTAGAGGTTATGTAGAATATATGACATGGGTTGTTATTATCACATCTAATTTAATATATGTACTTCTTATTTACATAATAATTGTATATTCTAAACTTACCTTTTAAAAATTTAAATGATTGTGCTTAATATTGGTAATTTTTAGTTGTTTTCAGTGACAGTAATCGTGATGGGTATCTTAACAAACTACACAAGTAAATAAGATAAAATATATTACTTATACTTTAAATACATATTAAAATGATAATTAAATGTGTTTTTCATTAAAATAAAACAAATAGCCACGAAAATACATAATACTTTGCGTAAGAACAACACATATAACAGATGTCCCGATAATGGCGGACGAAACGTGAGCCACGCCATGGCCATACCCTGGTTATAAAGGTACCCTAGTTCCGTGTCGCTGGCCACGCCATCTGACGGATATCCCGTTAAGTAGCGTCGGGTAGGATTTCTTACGTGTAGAATGGAGTTTTATATATAAACGAACCGTTTTGTCAGTTTAAAATATATTAGAAGCGCCACGTCATAAATATGTCTTGTTATCATAAGCTGTGGTATTGGAAGCGTCAACATACCTTTCTTATACGTTTGCGCGGCAAATTCACGCGAGTGTAAGGATTGTCAAACTGTCACTACTTGTCGTTGTGCACTTTCAGTCGTTAACTATTTGGTAAATATTTTACGTTGGTTTGGGAGAGCATTTATGTAATTTGTGTATTTCATTTAGAGTATGTTCCGTAATGCAACCGGTTCGATCATGTTTAAGGTTTTGTGTTCCGTAGGTCCTAAAATTATTTAACGGTGTCTATTTGAAACGCGGTTTCTCAAAAAATTTGGTAAAAAGTCAGACCACGGCAACTATGAAATAATCCTGGTTTCTCTGGTATTTTTACCCCCACTACCGCTACTTTCAAACATCATCATAGCAAAATCAAACGATATGCGTCAATGTCAAATTTCTAAACCGCATTAGTGGTAGTACTAATAATTATTGTAGATGTAAGTATGAAAATACTGAAGATACTGGTTTTTTTGGTTGACTCACGAAACATAATACAGTGTGTTCAAAAATAATCCTAACTCGAAGTAGGCTATGAACACAGAAACGTATGTCTGATCATTATTCAGTTCAAAAGTTAAAATGTCAAAATTGATCTTGAAATGTACTTCTAAGGAAAAAAGACAATAAAGAAAGATACAATATATTGACATTCGCCGTTTTCTAATTTGTTTCCATTTCTAAAATAAGATTCACGAAGAAAAGCTTTGATTTTTTAGATAATATTTTTGACAATATCTCATGTCAAATTGACGTTTAATAAAATATTTTTAAATTGACATACGTTTCTTTGTTCATAGCCTACTCCGAGTTAGGAATTTTTATGAACACACTGCATTACTTACATCTGTTTCTTGAACTTTGACGTATACTTCGTCAAGGTCAGTATAAAGATTTCCTTCGTGCGCTTTGTATAAAGCTGTCTACTCATAATTTATCGTAAATCTCATAAGTATAATACAATTAAATATTTTACATTCAATATCATGTATATTTCATAGATATTTTATTTTTCCTCATTGTTATCAAAGGCACACAGATATGGATTTTCCCATAATCTATTTTGAATCGAAGTATTTTATTCCTGAGTTATAATTATTGAACTAAATTTTTTATTTGGCAAAACCTCAAAATATGTAAACTTTAAAACCATGTTATTTGCTTGAGAAATATGTAATCATATTTATGCTATTAATTTTTGTCGCCCAACCTGTTTCCAAGGATAATAAGGGAAGGAGTAAAAATAAATCTTATCATCCCCGTTATATTTAGATTTGCACTCTGCGACACAACAAAATTGACGGAATTTTACCACGGTTTTCGTGGTTATATTTACGCGTGTTTACGAATTGTCAACTGTCATTTAAACATCGTCATAAGAGTGGGGAGTAGTTTTTAATTCAATATTTTTGTTTAAATCCTGCACGCCACTGATTCCTGCCCCGTGCTTAAGCAATAGGATGGAAGGACGAAGGACCATCCGTGTCAGGGTCGCCCTTGACGATTTATCACTCGATCTTTTCGCAGAGGGATTTCATAATAAAGTCGTGACTTTTAATGTAATTAATACATCGTTTAGTTCTATTTGCAGTGCGGTAAATTTCTCTTATAAGTTGGGCCCTTGTGGATAATTATAACTGTCATATAATTAGCATAGTTGTGCAGTCTTGTTTCTTTTTGTTGTGGCTGAGAAAGTCATTAATTTTCAGAATTATTACCGTCAACAGAGAAAATTTGTTAGCAGAAATATCATCTTTTCTTATTTTAACATTTATCAAAATTACTATTTTTACTCACAATGAAAATTTATTTGTTTCATTATGCGTAAGATTATCAATAAGAAGGGAAAAAGCGGATATTACCGTCCATCGGGTAATGCCGTACAGGCTATTTTCTAAAATGATACGCGTATAATGGGGATCCCCAGCCCTGTAATAACTGCTATATAATTCTATACTGTTGCCAGGGTTTAGGGCCAGTTGCATAAAACGTTGTTAGCTGATTATGTGTTTAACTACACATTGTAACCATGGATACGTATCAAAAATACATTGGAAAAGAAGCCTTGTCAAAGTTAACAACGTGATTAAAGTTAACAATGCTTTATGCAACTGGGCCTTAGTGTTTTACAAAAATCAAGACTCTTGATCTTGTCTTGAAATCAGGACAAGACCAAGACAATAAGTATTTGTTATATCACAAGACAAGACAAGAAAGTATCATCAAGAATCTTGATTTCTGGTCAAGGAATCTTGATTTCTCGACAATTAAAATTGCAAATCCACATTTGTATGCACTGTGTGGATCCTTTTAACGCTCTAACTCAAATACTATTATTTCTATTATTCTTTCTACCTTATTCTAATATGGAAAGAAGCCTTTAGATTTTAGTGTAAATCGAGCAACCGGAAATGGCAATTTCCGTGAAGCACAAAATAGTTTTTCATAGAAAAATATCTTTAAATGTCATATTTTCGCGGTTTATGCTATATTATAAATATTAAAGATTATTAAATTTTCTATAATGTAGTATATTGATACCAGTGGTGCCGACTATATTTCTGTCGGGTGCTCGAAACCTAAAGAAGTATTCTAGGTATACAATGGTGGCTCGTGCACCAAAACTTTGGTGATGCAAGGTATCCAGGAAAAAAGGCGCCATTCAAGGTCAAATGCCTTATAATTGAAAGTTATATATTTTTAAGGGATGTGAAGCTGCATATTTTTCCCCTTTCATGTACAAAAATAAATTGCCAGATCTCAGAACATTTTAGAAAAGAGAATATATTTAACCTTCCGGTAGTCGCGGGTCTCGGCCAACAAAAATGGCCGCGGATGTATCTCTCAGATACTCAACTGAAACTCTTGATTTAATATTCCAATCTTCAAAACAGGCCATGTAGTAGACTTAAGGATGATAGTAAATAACGATTAAATACATTAATTTTTATATAATCTGTAATTATCGACAAAAAAATTTAATAAACAAAAATATTCTTAAAATTAAAAAACAAAATACTTTACTCATATTTGCATATATGTGGTGAATTTTAGGTCAGTATCCAGATATATTCAATTTTCTAGTCGTCTTTTCTTAGTAGGCTCTCCACAATCGTCTAGACAAATGATGCTACAGTGTTGGAGACAAAGATGTTTCCCACAGGAGGAGCATTGGAATGTTGTTAATCTGGTACGCTTCTCTCTTTGACATGGCACACAACGTTTACGCCTTAGGTCATTCTTCTGATTGTTTGATTGCTGCACGTCTTCTTCTGTACCGACTATTTCTCTGAGCCTGGTTGATATATCATGAGGCAGGCCAGTGTTGAAGATACTACGTCGTTGCAAGTGTTCTTTTACTAATTCATTACCGAGGGTTCGCAAGAAATGCCGCCGACTTTTAGTTTGATATCCGTTACCAACATGAATAACTTGAGAGTTGATACCTCCTACATTTAGCATAGAAAAAAATACAACCATTGGCCAACGTCTTGTATTCCGAGCAACATTTTATGAGGAACACAATTTATCTACAACGTCAACGCCTCCTTTAGTTGCGTTATAGAACGTGATAATCTCGGGTTTCATATGATCTCCGGTGGTTTCGTCAATTTTATCGTCGAAATGTAAACTTGAAATTAGAACAACATGTTTGTTTTTTCTTGGCACGTAGGATACCATTGTCCCTTCTTTTCGGAAAGCAAAGACACTGGATTTTACTGGTCGTTCTTTCAGAACTTTCAGCTGTATTGGAATTTGCCATTTGTTCCTTTTTAATGTTCGTACGATAGACAACTTATGGTTTGTAGCTAAATCTTGCAGTAGCGAAACATCGCAGAACCAATTATCCATGGTGACGTTTCGTCCTGTGTTGTTTATGGGTGAAATCATCCTTTTTACAACATCAGTGCTTTTATTACTGATGGAATATGGGCCATCCGGTTGTGCTCCGGCGTAAATTTCCATATTTCTAGTGTAATATGTTTTGGCATCAACTAGTGCAAAAATTTTAATACCATACTTAGCCTGTTTTGATGTTATATATTGAATGAAGTTGCACCTGCCGCGAAAAGCTTCAAACTTTTCATCAATTGTCACATTGGCTCCTAATGAATAACACTTTGTACTGTTGTCAACGAACATCTCGAACATTTCCCTTACAGGGGCTAATCGCTCGATTTTTTTTCTTTCATCTCTGGTCTCTCGATTATCGAACCTAATGCAGCGGAAGAGAAACCTAAAGCGTATCAAGCTCATCATCAACCTAAATATTTCAACTCCGTTTCCTGCTGTGTCCCCCTTGATTTCGACAAGATCAGTAATACGGGCGTCTCTATTTCTGATGAATTTAGGTTGTACACTTATTATATGCTGATTAGTGTAGGTCACTATCAGGTTTAGAATGCGGTCATCGAATAGACACTGCCATGATTCAAGACATCCGCTTGTTTGACGAGCATTCCCAATAACTCCTGGAAGGCGCACAAGAATATTATATTCTTCTTCTAAAACCTCTCCAACTGCATCATCATCATCGTCTCTAAGAAGAAGCCTTTGGAACTCTAATTCATCCGGTTCATTCTCAAAGTTATATACTTTCTTGGATGCCATAATTCACTGTAAGAACAAAAAAAAAATCATGAATAGTTACAAGAGTATTTTTGATGAAACAAGAGTGGTCGCGGATATATCTCAGACACAAATAACTTTTTATGTATTTTTAACATCTATGGAAAAAATATAACAAATGGTTCTAAATGAAACAAAAAGTATTGCATTCACCTAAATTAAATAAATATATAAGCAGATTAATGACACTTACACAAATGATCGCGGCGTATCTCTCAGATACAAGTAGCCCTTTTTATCCGACCAGTTCACTCCAACGACTTCTTACAAATACTAACATGTGACAGCCTCTGAGAGAGGAAGGTAGACGACGACGCAACCCCACCACTGACCAGATTCAAAATTTGGGCACGAAAGAGTTACTGACATGTATCTATCAGATACGCGCGACTACTGGAAGGTTAACTGATTGTTGACTTATCTGAATAAACTGTCTAAGCACAACACAATGTGCGACTATTATACATGGCCTAAGTTACATTACAATAAACGTGCTGGACAGATTATGTTTATTTTCGATTTTCTAATGCCATATGCACTTATGTATTCTGTATCGTACCTATAATGTTCATTTTTACAGCCTGTTAAAATTTGTAACCAGTAGAAACAAATGTATTATCATTTAAATTTTTTATTCACTGTCTACCTTTTATTATTATTAGTATTGACAAATTTAAACAGGATGTTAAAATTAACATAGCGAACCCTTCTTGTCTAGCATTCGGGCACGCGTCTTCAAGCTCATGCGCGTACAGCAAGGGGTCCTGTCCACGCAAATATACGAATATAATGTTCCGGACATTTCGAAGCACCCGACAAATTCTCTTGTCGGGTGCTCAAGCCCTGGAGCACCCACATAGTCGGCGCCACTGATTGATACTTTTCTATATATTTTTAAATATATTTATAAAATTAACTATTTTAAGTACTGTAGGCTATGATTTATTATATGCAAGTACAAAAAACTACTTGGTTGTTTTAAATACATTTACCGGCAATGTGCACATTATTCCATTATCTACTTTTACTGAAACATATATAAACGAAAATTAATATGCTGTGGCGTATATTAGTTTTGAAGTTTAGTAATACATATTTAATTTTCTGATACATCTTAATTACTGTGGGGCCTCTAATGTCTCAGGACCCGTGTGCCCGGCATATCTTATGTGATATGACAGAAATATAATACAAATTAAATGACGAAAGGTATTGTGCTATGCTGGCCACATCAGATTTTTATTAGATTTGAGAGGGAGAAATATTATTTTGGGATAAAACCGATTCCGAATCTAATTTATTTTTCTTTGTCCACTCATTGTTTTAAATAAAAATTTCGAAATATTGAAATAACTCAATAAATAAATAAATAACCAATGAACAACATCTAGTAAATCCATTTCATGAGCGACGCGACCATCAAAATAACATTATTTGACTAAAAGGGGCAAGGACAGACGCAGACGCCAACGTTACATTTGAGCTTTTGGATTGGATAATGCGATAGAGAAAGGGGATTCCCGTAAAATGTGAAGAAACAAGAAATATCAAGAATTCTTGAAACAAGACAAGAATTACGTCGACAAGAAACAAGCAAGACAAGAAATTTTTATTTTCTTGTCTTGAAAATCAAACCAAGACAAGAAATGATCATTAAGACAAGATTTCTTGTCTTTTTTAGGGGACGGTTGACAGGGACTATAATTAGAATATAAAAATGTATATAAGTATGTTTACTTGAGCCAACCAAAAGACAAAAATATGTAACCAAATTTATTTTTAAAAAAAGGCATTGTTAAGGGTGTGTCATGAATCCATATGGAATGAAGTTTCATCCAAGAATATTTCCCACGCCCGTTTCATATACAATGATCGGGGTAACGGAGTTTTAACAGTATAATATTGTTCCCATTGGTTGAATTTTCATGTGTTTTGGATCATGATTGGTTAAAAACCAGTCGTTGAAATTTATCAATCAAATACGCCTATACATTTTTTTCTAAGGTGATTAAATAATTTTATAGAGCCTTTTTTGTTTAGGTGGGCGGCATTCGCCGCACTTCCTTTTAAGTTATTTACGGTGGTAATGTTATCTACAACCAACAAAGAATTCAATTGAATGGAAAAAAGTATTTTTTCATTAAATAACAATCAGTTAGCGTTTTCCAATTATATATTTAGTTTTGCACTTATTTCAGCTAGTAACGTCATGCCTGGCTAAGGTTTGTTCCTACACGACTTTTTGGATGCGTTCATGTACGCATTCATGAACCCTTTTGTGCGCATGTCTTGTTCATGTACTCATTCAGGCATGTGTAAGAAACTTCGTATGGTTGGAACGGACTTGTTATCATCATAATTAATTACTGTTTCCTCTGCAGAAAAAATTTCGGTCAATAAATTATCGAGAAACAAAAATTAATTATTTATCATATTATATACCTAAATAATTACTGTTTTTTACCTTCCGTCACCTTTAGCTAAGGAAGGTATTGTCTTTGGTCAAAAAATTCGGTGGTGAGTTTTTGATGAATAAGCACGTTTTAGGGTCCCTAGAATACAATTTTATTATTTTTACGATGATGTATGTATGTGTGTGTGTGTGTGTGTGTGTGTGTGTGTGTGTGTGTGTGTGTGTGTGTGTGTGTGTGTGTGTGTGTGTGTGTGTGTGTGTGTGTGTGTGTGTGTGTGTGTGTGTGTGTGTGTGTGTGTGTGTGTGTGTGTGTGTGTGTGTGAGTGTGTGTATGTATGTATGTATGTATGTATGTATGTATTGTGTGTATGTGTGTCTGTGTGTGAGAAAATTTTCTAATGCCATAACGCTAATACTACAATTCCAAAAATTATAATTCTTACGTATTCCTCTTCGTTACATCCATGTGAAGAGCTGATTAGATTTTGGTTATAATTGGTCAACCGGAAGTACCCTCTTTTGAGGATTTTAACAGTTTTTCTTGAAAAAACGATGTTAAATATCATTTTTTCACATTTAATGTTATTGTAAATATTAAAGAATTATTTATTCTCTATACGATTTGAATACATTACTTCATATTAAATGGACAGAGTTAAAAAAATTATAAAGAAATTAAATATCATATATATTAGTCAGCTTTGTAGATTAGATTGAAGCAATAGCTCAAGAAGATTGGAAAATAACGTTAAATTAAAATTAAATATAAAATAAATTGTGTGAACAGTTGTGCTGCCACCTGCAAAAGTTTGGCGTGGCGACTTTACACAGGCGGCTTCTACGACTAAAAAATAATGAAAAAAGTTTATACGAACATATATCCTAAAATGGTTCGTTTCTGAGTTACACTTACTTTTTACCGCCCGTTACCCTTGGTAAGGGAGGTATAAGGATCGTGCCAAAAATCGCATATCGAGATTTTGGTAAATGACCACGTTTTAAGGTCCTTAGAATCCAATTTTAACGTTTTCACGATGATGTCTGTGTGTATGTGTGTGTGGATCCTCCACTCTAACTCAAATACTATTATTCAGAAAATTTTGAAACCTTGTATTTCGAACTTTCTTTGTAATGGAAAGAGCCCATTTGATTTTGGTGAAAATCGGATAACCGGAAATGGCACTTTACTAGAAGCTCAATATAGTTTCTCTTGGAAAAATACCTTTAAATGTTATTTTTTCGAGATTAATGTTATTATAATATAACCGGTGGCTTAATGTTTAGAGCAACGCTTCATATGTCATGAGTGCGCTCAGGGCACTGGGTTCGAATCCCACTAAGGCATGGATGTGTGTGAATGTGAACCTACTGTGTAATTGGGATTTAATCCTGTTGAGGGGTTTAAAAAAAGGTAGTTACTTGGATTAGATTAGACTATATTTTAAAAAATAAACTGGCAAAATTAGAGTAAAATTCGCTAATCTAAAAATAAGGATTAACTTTTTTTTACTCGGGCTGTAAATGGCGGGAGGTATTGTGTTGGCCACACCAGATTATTTTCCTTATTTTTAATCATCGCCTGTGTATGGTCAGCCCATCATTTTTGTTATACCTGTATATAAAATCATAAGTATAAGTTTTTCATGTTATAGAATTTATTTCTTAATAATAAAAAGTTGATTCTAATTTAATTTTATACAAGTATTTAAATTAAAGTAAAGATGTAAAATAAAATTTATTTCTACATTTTTTCTTACATCTCTACACAAACTTAATAACCCCCCCCCTTGTCTGGATCCACTACTGGTTCAGTTCACTCGATAAGTATAAATGAAACACATAAAACTCAGCTAGTGCGCATTGATTATATTATAAATGGAAATTGAGAAATGCACGCTGTAAAACTTTCATCTTTGCTTCTATTAACATCAAATCTTCCGACATTTTGAATTAAGGGTTTTATAATTAATAATATAAATTATCCATATTCATCGTTATCTCCTTATGAAGTTATCTCTGTACTTTTAATATATGTAAAGAGATAAGATATATTCGAAGTTTAACCTCGTAGCAGACAATTAGCTATAATTAATATTATCACAAACGTCAAGTCCTTTGTAAACTAATCTTAATCACCGTAAGTTCGCATCACTTTCACCTCACAAGTCAGCAAGTCTGCTCTGGAGTCTGGAACTGGGATACTGGGAAGATCCTTGAACTAAAAGTATTCCATTACGTGCCTCGCAGGTAAACCCTGTCTATCACGCTTATCCCTACCAGCACAATGTGCTTTGCGTTTGACTTTAACCATATAGAAAAGTTCATTTCCTGGAGGATTGTTTGTAATGGAGAATGGAGTTAATTTACATATTTAGATTAACGACTTAATGTGCAATCATATTTTCAAATAAAAGTTACAGTAGACATAAGTAATTTAATTCTACAACTAAATTACTAAACAACTAAACTGATTTTATTTTTTAATTCTACATCTATAGTCTAGAAACAGCACTTTTGTGAGTGTGGGTTGAGGCGAGGGGTAAGACCTTTAAATATGAGATGTGGGCACTCTCGCAAAGCAGTTTCTGGGTGTTTGATATACAAGATTTTTTGTTACGACTTCTCACTAAATTTATTAAATGTAAAGGTGCATTCACAAATGAAAATTAGGTTTATGGTTTGTGTTTAAGTTTAAGTAAGTCATTCATAAATGTAAGTTTAAATTAACTGTAATTTAGGTAGTTTTAATATGTACAGACATCTATGTAAATGCTGCAAAACCAAGATTAAAATATCGGTAGAACAGTACTTAACAGATACCCCTGCGCCGTGAAACTGTCGTTTTCTTGGGATTATTGGTTAAATTTCAGCAATTAAGTTTTGACAGTCTCCTTGTTCTTCTCGCATTTGTTTAAAAAGCCGAATCCACCAAGTGAATACTAAATAAAGATGGATGTATATGTCTTCTATATCGTTTCAGACTCGTTCTCATTGGTGAAGTTTGTGATATCAAACTAAATCATAAACCTAAAGTTTGGACCTTACAATGTTTAGCTTTATGATTTGGATTTAAGGTGCATTCACAAATGAAAATTAGGTTTAGATTTATGGTTTATACTTTAGATTTAAAGACTTTGGCCGCATATTATGTAATGACTTCATTCACACTTCAGAATTTAGGGTCTCTAAATCCAAATCATAAAGCTAAACACTGCAAGGTCTAAACTTTAGGTTTATGATTTAGTTTGACTTCACAAACTTCACCAATGAGAACGAGTCTAAAATGATATAGATATATACACCCAT
Organism: Harpalus rubripes; assembly: GCA_963082715.1. Lineage (NCBI taxonomy): Eukaryota > Metazoa > Arthropoda > Insecta > Coleoptera > Carabidae > Harpalus > Harpalus rubripes. Next base: position 61,431,484 of record OY720453.1, read on the forward strand.
CTTTATTTAGTATCCACTTGGTGGATTCAGCTTTTTAAACAAATGCGAGAAGAACATGGAGACTGTCATAACTGAATTGCTGAAATACAACCCCTATTACCAAGCGAATGACAGTTTTACGGCGCACAAGTGCCTTGTTGAGTACTGCTCTACCGATATTTTAATCTTGTTTTTGAAGCATTTACACAGATGTCTATACAAATCAAAACTAATTTTCTGATAATTTAAACTTACATTTATGAATGACTTACTTAAACCTAAACAAAAACCATAAACCTAATTTTCATTTGTGAATGCACCTTTAGAAACACTAAAGTCTGAAGTGTTAATGGAGTCATTAAATAATATGCGGCCAATATCTTTAAATCTAAAATATAAACCATAAATCTAATTTTCATTTGTGAATGTACCTTAAAGGGTTTCCCAATAGGAACGATATGTTTTTAAAACATCATAGCAACCATATCTAAAATTGTAGAAATCTCACTAGTTATCGTTTGTTTTTAGTATAGTTTGACAATTCATCATGACAAAATACTCGCTTCAACAACGTTGGTTATTATCCAAAATTTTTATAAAAATAATCGTTCTTTTACTAAAACTCAACGTGATCTTCGTGAAGATTTTGGTCCACATAATCACCCTTCTGTGCTTGCTTTTCGTCGAATCGTTCAGAAATTCGATACAAGTTTCACTTTACGCGATACCAGAACACCTGTAAGACAACGCTGTAAGTGCCAGTGTTACAGAAGATACAGGCCAAGTTCTTGAGAACATCGATTCATTAATCGAAGTTCTCAAGAACTTGGCCTTTCATCTTTCAAGGATGACAACTTGGCGTATTTTGAGAAAAGATTTCGGTTTGCATCCGCATAAGATTGTGTTGACCCAAGAACTGAAGCCACTTGACCATCATAAGCGTCGTGTGTTTGCTGATTGGGATCTAGAGCAACTTGAAGTTGATCCTTATTTTTCCAAAAAACCTATCTTTTCAGATGAAGCCCATTTTTGGTTAAGTGGTTTTGTTAAAAAACACAATTGTCGTTTTTGTTGTGAAAATAAATCACTACAGATTCACGAGAAGTCTTTGCATCCAGCAAAAGTTACTGTTTGGTGTGGTTTATGGCATGGTGGCATCATCGGAACTGTTAATTGGCCTTCAAGAAGTTGTGATTTAACACCTTTGGATTTCTTCTTGTGCGGTTATTTAAAATCGTTGGTCTATGCCAACAAACCTCGAATTATTGACGCTTTGAAATTGAATCGAACGCTGATGAAATTACACCTGATTTATTGTAAAAAGTTACTGAAAATTGGGTTCACCGAATTCAATCCTGCAAACGAAGCCGGGGTGGACATTTGAATAATATGTGATTCAATACATAATTCTCATAAGTTGTACTATAGAATAAAAAAAATGTTTTGTATTTTATTAATTTTAAAAACATGTCGTTCCTATTGGGAAACCCTTTATTTGATTATTGCCCAAATTTGAAGTAGGTACTAGCGCTTTTTTATGTTGGTAACATCAGAAAATTTGAATAATTTCAATTGACATGGTTCATGGATATGCAAAACATAACCTGAATAAATAACAATAATTATTATTGGTTTTGCATTGCAAGTTCAGACATGTAAAATGGGGGAGTTTAGTCATGTTGAAATGTATTGATTTTTCCACATTACTGCAATACTTTAGATGTAATATTACTATTATTGCAATAAAAGTAATAAGTGAAAGCGTATTATTTTAAACATACGATATTAAATTTTTCGTTAGTTAAATCGCCCGCAATTTGGTTCGCCGTAATTTCTCGCTACGAGCGCTAGTGTAGAAAAAAACATGAACGTATGTCTTCTATATTTGATATTGAAACGTCATATTCAATTTTAAATCGCAAAAGCAAATTATTTAATTTTGAATATGTAAACGTAAAACCTAGAAAATACGATAAACACAGAAATTAAATTGTCAAATGTCAAATGTAAACATAAACAGGTGGCCTTGTTTTGTTTCTGTCTCTTTCTATGAAGCAAGTTTTGGGCATGTATGTCGGGACCTAATTCGCACAACGTTGATGTTATATGCGCCATAATGGCGGGAAGAAAATATTGCAAAAGTTTAACATTTTATTCCCTGGTATTTTTTAAAGTTTTACAAAATATAAAAGTAAAAACGCTTCAGATTTAAAAATATTTTGACATAAAAAAATCAAAAAATTGAAAACTCATCCATTCCTTCTATTTATCTAAAAAAAGTGTTCATTTAAGTTACAAGTGAAATACAGTATTAAAAGTTGTAAATATTTTGCTAATTCTTGTGTTGAAAATAATTATAAATTGTTATTTCACTTGAATAATACCAACTTATAATCATAAAAGTTTCTTTCTTTTTGTCGGCCTAGATCGTTAAAAAATTGTTTCTGGAATATTTAGAGTAATGTAAAACTACTTTTATCGGACGGAGATGCAAAAATAACAGACTCTATTTTTTACGTTTTGTAACCAATAAAATCAAATTTATGACAGTCCAGTCCAAACGATATTCATTTCTTTTTGTAATTTTGGTTCAATTTCATGTCGATCACTTCAAATGAGTATAGGTATTTATAAAATTTCAAATCCGATTTGACAGTTTACTAAACTTGTAAAATAAAATCTGTTTAGTTAACACCCTCAAATCAACGAAATATGTTTTTTTCGTAGTACAAATAAGACCAAATTATTGTCATACGTAATATAACAAGTGATATGATTATCATCGATGATATTCTCGAGTGAAATGTGCTGCTTCGGTTTCACGAGCAATATCTTCGATTATTAATCAAATCACGAGCTTATATTTAATGAGAGAATATAATGAATTTTTGTGACACATTGTGTGTGCTTCTAACCTAACTTTTCATATATTGTATTACAACATGGTTAATTTAACAATTGCCTTATTATTTTCATCGTTGTTGATATCAACCCAACGATTATCGCACATTATTATACACAAAATTAACTGTCAACATCAAATAAAGAAAACAAATCCCAGTAACGAATATAAATAAGGTGATATTTTTTACCTTCCGTCACCTTTAGGTAAGGAAGGTATTGTCTTTGGTCAAAAAATTCGGTGGTGAGTTTTTAATGAATAAGCACGTTTTAAGGTCCCTAGAATACGATTTTACTATTTTTACGATGATGTCTGTATGTGTGTGTGTGTGTGTGTGTGTGTGTAACAAAATTTTCGTCTACGATAACTCTAATACTACAATTCCAAAAATTATAATTCTTTCGTATTCCTCTTCGTTGCATCCATATGAAGAGCTGATTAGATTTTGGTTATAATTGGTCAACCGGAAGTACCCTCATTTGAAGATTTTAACAGTTTTTCTTGAAAAAACGATGTTAAATGTCATTTTTTCACATTAAATGTTATTATAAATATTAAAGAACATTGTATTCTCTACACGATTTGACTGCGTTTTAAACTTCATATTAAATGGATAGAGAGTTATAAAATTATAAAGAAATTAAATTTCATAAATTAGCCAGCTATGGTAGAAACATCTACTATATTAAGAAAATTCTGATTGATAGATGTCAGTGTCAAGTGCAATTGACATATTCGTAGTATTCTCGTGTTATAATTTTTGTCGAAATATGGGATCTTTTTGCTCGAAATGCGTACAACTGTCGAAGGTAATGTATATACAAGAAACAAAATCTTTTGCAAGGAACTTTCTGTATGGATTTTATAGAAAATACATACGGATTTACGAAAATTCTACCGGTAGATACCGCATCTAGCGACTGTGTTTGAAAACACGAGTGGTAAAAAGTTACCGTGTTCGAAAATTGTTCAATATCTACCAGATCCATCTACCGGATTCATAAGGAATCTAATCTCAAAAAAAGGTAGTAATGCAAAGCGAAGCGCGCGCGTTAAAATGGAAATGTGTTCAAAGTAGGACTGCTCAGTTTTTCATAGGTAATGGATCTACCCTGTTTACCACTTGCGTTCTTAAAATATCGATTCTGGTAGCTATAAAAAGCTGTTTACCGGTAACATTTGTCCGATAGAAGTTTCGTAAATGCCTCATATAACTGACGGAAGGTAATGTGCTGGCCACATCAGATTTTTTTTTGTTTTTTATCATTGCTGTGGTAGACATGTAACTAGGGAGATTATGAATGTTCATAAGCGGAAAACATGTCACGTGACTCATGAATTATATTCTCAAAATATATATTTTCTAGTCATTTGCAAGCAAAATGATTTTGCCTAAAATTAGTATTGCAATAAAAATTTAAAATCTGTTCTTTTAAAAGAAACAAAAATACTCAAATACTTAAATGCATTAATAGGTATATAAAAGATATAAACTGCTTTATTAAAGTGCAATGAAAATATTACCATAGAAATAGATTAAATTTCAATACTTTCTTGAAGGAGAAAAAAAGAATTCCTTAATAGAAATCTGAGATATTGAATAATGGAAATAAATAGCAGTAAAATTCAGTATACAACTATAAGAATAAAGACAGGTTGAAATATCGCCCCGACCTCAAGAAATGAATACCGAAGCGAATGTTATTCAAACGAGTTCCATTTATTACCGAACGCATTTTGGATGGGACAGATTTATTATTTCCAAACCTGGCTACTGCGAAAAGTGTATCAATCATGATTTGGAAACGTCTTCGACAATATATTAAACGATCACTCGAGCCGTAAGACCAGACTGATTTAAACGTACACCACGGACGCGTCATTAATAATGCTAATGAAGACAGATTTAGCGACAATGTCGTTATCGGCGATTTGTAATTCTTTTTGTTCACTTTAAATCAATTTAATGAGGAAAAATTACTTTGGAACTTATTTCTTATTCATTTTATGTTGAAACCCCAATGAATCTACACTCTAAAAAATTTGGGGTGTAAAGTTAAACTATGTAATAGGGGATTACAGCTCAATCGAATTGAGAGAAATTAGTAAAAAAATAGTGAAAGTATATGCTTAATAATGAATATTAATAAAGAAATAAAATGATATAATTGAAATACTTCGGAAATAAGGGGATTTTTGTTCTCGTCACTCATATGAAATCCATATATATATATATATATATATATATATATATATATATATATATATATATATATATATATATATATATATATATATATATATACATATATATACAGGGTGTAAATGAAATAAGTGCATTAAATTTAACCAGTAATGTAACTCGATGAGAGGAACAATATTTCTTAATAACTTTTTTTCTAAGTCTTTTAGATTTTGAGTTAAAATTCTTTAAAGATTTGCTGCATATTTCGTTACCCGCTCATGGAGAACAAATGACTGTTGCCGTGTTCAAGTGGGATACAATCAGCTCAAAAATTGTCGGTTATCGGTTACACTTACAGTCACAGTAATTAATAAACGAATCAAGGGAAATAACATTATTATTAATTAATACGTAAGAGTACAATTTTTAAAATAAATAAATTTAAATTTTGGATAACAAAATTATAAAGTTGTGTTTTGAACCAGGGTTTTAATCACCTTTGAATAGTGTGAATAGAGGAAGACAAGGAGAGACGAGGAGCAAAAGCATAGTTGTTAGGTTATGAGATGATTATTTATCGTCGAGAAATCATAATCGTTTAAATATGTTATTCAAAAAATGTAAGTACAAACTTTTGTCCATTTAAAAGAGGTACATGAGTATCAATAATTAGTCGTCCATTTATTGTTCCCGCCCAAAACATTTTTTAATGAAAATTTTTACAGCATTTTCGTCTTTCAAGATGTGTATTGTGCATAATAAATACACCTTCCCAAGTAAATTCAGTCTCATGAATGAACATTATGAGCCATTCCCAAAATTGAAGTCTGTTATGTGCTGAAAACATTGAACTTTTTGCACATGGTATGGATATAACTGTTGCTTTTTTAAAAATTGTCATATGTGACACTCCGTATTGTGATGTGATAAAGATGTACAAGATTAACAAATGTGCGAATATTAAGAACAGAATGATTTGGGGATGATTTGGAAACGCTCCATGTAAATGCGTTGGCAACTCCATGACACTGTCTTTATGAGAACCGTGATGTCAAGTAACATGTAGTACAGATACGAGTAAAAAGATAAATAAATAAACCATAGGTAAGTAATTACAATGTCTGTGTACTCGCATTTTGACAGAATTTTACCTTATAAACAAGTTTATTAATAATGTCAAAATTTAATTGCAACAATCGACAGGACTGTCAATTGCTAAAACAAAATTATTCATAGCTATTGCTGCTGCATTCAATTATTACAAAAATATTTGGAACGACTCGTCAATTTATGGGGTGGTAAAAATGCTAAAAAAATATGCGATTTCGAGAAAAAGTTATTAAGAAATATTGTTGCTCTCGATGAGTTATACTACTGGTCAAATTTAATGCACTTATTTCATTTACACCCTGTATATATATATATATATATATATATATATATATATATATATATATATATATATATATACAGGGTGATTCATCGGTCTGTCCTCTCTTTATAACTCTTTTATTTTAAGTCAGATAGAAGAGCTCTTTAAATAAAATTTATATCATATATTATTATCTATGTACATACCTTATGCATTTGTATACATGGTGCTCCGTTTAAGCGCAACAATATGTAACTTTATATTTCTTAATGGAACACCCTATATATATTTATTTATTTTAATAGTAATTTACATTCCCTTTAAAAAAGTATTAAGTAATAAGGGGTCTAAAATTATAAATTAAGAAGTTATTTACGTTCATAAAAAATAGTAGTTCATAGTGGAAAAAACCATAATTTAATACAAAATTTTGATATTTTGTTATTAATACTTATTTTAAACATTACAGTAATTACAAAGAGGCTATTAAAATTTAGTGACAGACTAAATAATGCAAAATTATAATAAATGCTCAAATTAGGATACCGCTCTCGGTATAAATCAATTGCCAAATTTATATTTTATATATCATATTAACCATTTCATCTTTACTAAAATTTGTATTATTCATTTTCACATAAACATCAACAATGATAAACTAAAAGTATTTTGACAACTTGTTTGTTTAAATTCGAAACAATTGATCAAATTATCCATAGCTTACTTTGTTAATAATAACATGATACAAACATATCATTCAACGAATAAAGGTAAATAACTTCTTAATTTATAATTTTAGACCCCTTATTACTTAATACTTTTTTAAAGGGAATCCATTAAGAAATATAAAGTTACATATTGTTGCGCTTGAACGGAGCACCCTGTATACAAATGCATATAGTACGTAGATAGACAATAATATATCATATAAATTTTATTTGAAGAGAGTTATAAAAAGAGGACAGACCGATGAATCATCCTGTATATATATATATATATATATATATATATATATATATATATATATATATATATATATATATATATATATATATATATATATATATATATATATATATACATATACAGGGCTACGACCTTACTGTTCACGACCTTATGAAACAATGCAGTTTTTCTTACTTTTCTGCAAATACTATGATTTTCCTCAAGCTAGCATAGTGAAATACGATAAACATTTGCATTTATGACTTGTTTATTATAATATATTTCACAATGCAATAAAAATTTGTGACATACTTGTACACGACCATACGAGACAAAACCAGTCGGTAATGTAGGAAACTTTAGTTACGTTCCGTAAAATGAGCTATATTCGTAACAGTTGCAAAAATATACACTGGTGGCGCCAGTAATAGTAATAGTACAAATTTGAAATATTTAACATTTGATTGTATAATGAAGAGTGGTTAAAATGTTTATGGACGAAAATGTTGTTCAATGGGCAAAATAAAAATATTCTACTTCCTTTGATAATAATGTACACGATTTAAACGATGGTTAGCCTGCAGAGGATTACTGGTGAAAGGAAGAAAGTATAATTTAGTAAAATGATAAAATGAAAATAGATTCCAATGACAAATATATTTTAAATTTTTTCTAGAGTTACTAATTGCATGAAAAAAGGCAATACAAATTAAATTATAACAATTCATTGAGAAATTTCCCTCCAAATTGGCAAATTATTTTTATACAACACCTGCTATTTATAACGCTATAATTATTTTGATTTTAAACAAATAAGGAAGGTCATGTCATAAGTCATTAGTGACTTATGAACCATCCATAAGTCACTAATACCATTAGTTTTAAATATGAAGAATTATTCTGTGATTCTGCTATTACATTTTTATTAAAGATTACACTTTTTCTTGTAAATATATTATAAACATTTATTATAGAAATTTATCTATTCCTATTCTATTCCATTCCTTATTCTATTTTATTCCATTCTATTTTATGCAATCTATAAATCAGGCTTTATTATTAAAAAAGAGATTAAAAATTAATAACAAAGTAAATATTTGGCGAGTTTATTCAGTATTTAAATATGTCTTAATTCTTGCGCTCCATTTTAAACTTAAAATCAATATCCAAAACAATTTATTTTTTAATGTAATGCAAAGTATCTCATGCAGTTTCAAAGATATCGTTTTCTTTCTGTGTAAAGATGGAAACAACGAAAATCATCAAATGACAGGGAAAAATAAAAATCTTATAATTCCTTAGAATTTTCCATTTCTACAGATAATAATAATTTTAATAATAAAGGAAGATGATTTATAATAATATAACAAAATATAATTAATAAAAAAATAATAGGTATTTAGCTATCCTGCTCCAGATGTAGACGTTTATATAGGTCGGGAAAAACTGAAGCTGAAATGTTACGAATTTCGAGAAAATTTAAGTAGAGCTACGATACATGTTAAGACAATATATGGGGTAAATTAAAAATATGTATACTACACTACATGGAGATTGTGGCACAAAAACCGGCTTATCAGAGAACTATTAGGGCTGGGCGTGAAATTTTGAAATTTGTTCTGAGTGAACATTAAAGTTATATAATTTTAATAGTAATTTATTTATTAAGCGCATAATTAAAATATTGTAGCACGGGGGGAATGTTTAAAACTCGACGCGTAGCGGAGAGCTTTAATTTTCCCGAGTACTATAATCTTGATAAAGCTCGTGGTACATATTACGCCGAAATGGTAGGTTAGGTTGAACTATATTTCGTTTCACGTAAGAAAATAGTAATGGGAAGATAAAGATAGGTGCAGTTTGATCTTTTTGTTTGATTAAAAAATATATGACATCCTATTTAAGCAAATATAACTTTTTGTTGTAACTTGAGAACCACTGGCTTAAAAAAATATATTTTCTTTTGCAATGGAATGTGCCCCTTGGGCTCCTATAACTTGATTTCATTGTATTTTTTCGTAACTCTAAAACTTCCGAGAAAAATCGCGTTTGCTAGTTTCGTTTACATCTTGTATATAATCTTTTTCAAGAAATTTTCTGTATGGAATTTGTACAAAATACCTACATAGAATTGACGGAAGATATTGCGCTGGTCATCAACACCGTGTTTCAGCCATGAAGTATATTTTCTATTTATTGTGGATTATAAAATATGAATCCCTGATCGTTCACATGTTTGACGTTTATTCAAAAATTTCCTTAGGCGTTTTTTAGCGATACATTGGTTTGAAACTATTTCGTAGTGTTTCAAAACAATATATTTTGGCGACGCAACGGTGACGTCAGATACGAAATTGGTTGAAACAGTTTCGTATGTTTTCAAATCGATCCACTGGGCTGGTTTAAAACAGTTTCGAATTATATCGTAATAGTGGGGGTAAACGTCAAGAACACGGAACACCGGTAAACGTTTCTAAATGATTACATATTAGTTAAAAAATTAATAAATCTGGGTTGTCCATTATTATCTGTGAGAATAAAACGTCTGTACGCGTATAAATAAATATTAAAATACATATATTTTATTTTTTAGAAAATAACAATAGAGTGCAGCCAAGGAATCTGTTTTTAATCACTGTTTTGAATAGTTTTTATGTACACCACAAATTTAAACTCACTCAAACGTCTAATTAACATTTGACAGATTTAAATGACGTCATGTACGAAATAGTTTTGAAAACATTACGAAACTGGTTTAACGCCAAAAAACACCTCTTGTGATGACCTAAATTGAATATTGTAAAATGTTAGGATAAGAAAATAGTGAGTGCGATTTTGGTTCATCGTGTGTGGTCTGTGTCGTGACGTAAACAACAGCTGCTGCGGTAGTGTTGCTGTGAGCGATAAGAGAACAAAAGAGAACTGGGAATCCCCAATTACCAGAGTGGAGAAAGGTGCGACAACCCTGCCAAGGGACAGAGTGATCTTTGCTCTTTTTACCTCCCGCTACCCTTGGTAAGGGAGGTATAGGGATCGTGCTAAAAATCGCATATCGAGATTTTGCTAAATGACCACGTTTTAAGATCCCAAGAATCCAATTCTAATATTTTCACGATGATGTCTGTGTGTATGTGTGTGTGAATCCTCCACTCTAACTCAAATACGATCATTCAGAAAATTTTGAAGCCTTGTATTTCGGACTTTTTCTGTAATGGAAAGAGCCCATTAGATTTTAGTGAAAATCGAATAAACGGAAATTGCACTTTACTAGAAGCTCAAAATAGTTTTTCTTCGAAAAATACCTTTAAATGTTATTTTTTCGAGATTAATGTTATTATACAAATTAAAGATTAATAAATTTTCTATCGATTTGCATTAATACTTTTTCTATATATTTTATCGATAAATTTACAAAATTATCTATAATTTAAATCCCAGAGCCTACGCTTTAAACAAACAAAACGTAGTTATTCAAATGTATGTAACTGTCAGATAAATGTCACTATCAAAGAACTAATCATTTCAAAATAATATTAGTAATGTTTTAAAAAGAAAAAAATAAATAGAACAATAGAAAAGGAATTTAATACAGTTTCCAGCATAAGTAAATATGTAGGTAGGTGTAAGCAGCTCATGGAAATTCACCTACGCCTACTCTAGATCGGCAGAGAAACATACTTTGTTTATATAAACATACTTTGTTTTACTTCTATAATTCTGCTGATGATGACGTGAGCGAGCAGGACCGCCGTGGAAGGGCACTTAAGTTAAGAACGATCACTCGTATAGAGAGGACGAATATTTCTTTTGTATTTTTGTTCATTATTCAATATACAAAAAATAAAAAGTTATAAAGTTAACATAGGCATTTAGATAAATAAAAATTAACAATTCACAAAAATGTTTAAGCTAATCCTCATTTCTGGATTAGTGAACTCTATTCTATCCCGGTATTTAAAATTTAATCTTCATTTTATTATAGCTCCGGTGGCTCAATGGTTAGAGCAACGCCTCATGTCATGAGTGCCCTCAGGGCTCTGGGTTCGAATCCCAAGGCATGGATATGTATGAATGTGAACCCACTCTGTAATTGGGATTTAATCCTGTGGAGGGATTTAAAAAAAGGTAGCTACTTGGATTAGATTAGACTATATTTTAAGAAATAAACTGTCAAAATTAGAGTAAAATTCGCTACTCCAAAAATAAGGATTAACTTAATCTTTTTTATGACTCGGGCTGTAAATGGCGGGAGGTATTGTGTTGGCCACACCAGATTTTTTGTAATTGTTTACGTGATACTTTGTAATTTGTTTAAAAATACTGCGCTGAAGAGATTTATAACAAAGAAATGTTTAATTTTAAGAAATTCTGATTACCTGCATATAAGAAATTAAGGTTATATGATTTAAGCTTAATCGTTTCTTCGTGTAAACTATTAGTCCAGTCAACGAACGCTCAAAAGGGGGAAGTAGAATGCATGGAGGGTGACACAATTTTTGACTTCAGGGCTTTGTTTGGAGTCGTTAGGAGGTAAACATACTAAAAGTCCCCGGACATAGGTAATGAGCGGGGCGCAAGGGGGCACCGAGAAGGTATCTATTTTTGGTTTTTTGCTTATATCTTAAAGACGGTACGTCTTAGCAAAAGAGTTGCTATATACAAAATGAAAGCTGACAAAATATATCTCTATATTTTTGCTTTTTAAAGTTTTTTTTCTATCTCCAACCGTTTATGAGATATTCGCTATCAAAAAACGCAAATTTTCGAAAAAAAATATTTTGCCTGACGTTTTTGTTATACTTCGCTCTCTAGCATCTCATCTATTCTTTTTACAAAAAAAAAATGCAAAAAGAAGTTGTAGATGATTAAATTTCCTCTAAACTGGTAAAACAGTATGCGCTTTGGAAAGTTTGCGGCTACGGATTTTCTGTGTGGATTATGTATACAAAATTGTTAGAGATGTTTTTATCTTGGTCGCATGATCTGTAGCTCGTCAGCTTTTTTCAAAATGGCCGCCAAACATATGCCCGTTTTTAATGCATTATGGTAAAGTAAAAAAAAGGTAATTTATGACGAATACTATCATGTTTGGTATCAAATTAAAACTCTAGGTACTGCCAATTACTTTACCGTGCTAGTTATGTAAATTTACAAGCACACAGGGAGATCGGCGTTTATTTTGAGAGAGATAAACATCTAAAGAAATGTTAACAAGCAAAATTACACTAGCCAAAGGGGCTCAAAAGATGATCGTAGTAAGTATTTTATTTCATTTGAGGTTTTGGCGGGAATGGGTACAACTCTGCTTGCTATGTTTTATTTTATATAGAATTTTATTAATTTGAAAAAAATGGTCGTCATTTTAAAATGGTCAAAATAAAATTATATGTTGGTATCGTTGTGAACCTAATTTTATGCAATTTCTGAAAAAATTCGATTCTCTATGTTAGATTTAAAGTTTTATCCATTTCCGCTAAAACCGGAAGTGACACAAAAATCTTACTACAATCATCTTATGTGCCCCTTTGGTTAGTTTTACTTTGCTTGTTAACATTTTTTTGTATCTCTCAAAAACTCAAAATAAACGAAAAATTCTTGGTGCCGAACTTTTGCCGATCACCCGTATGCATATCAATTTACATAACTAACACGGTGAAGTACTTAGCAGTACTAAAACTTTTAATTTGATACTAAACATGATAATATTCGACATAAATCACCTTTTTTTACTTTAACATATTGTATTAAAGCGGGCATACGTGTGGCGGTCATTTTGAAAAAAAAAACGACGGGCTACAGATCATGTGACCAAGAAAAAACATCTCTAACAGCCTTGTAAAGATAATCCGAAAAAAAAGTCGCGCACTTTCCAAAGCGCATACCCCAGGTGCCTATATTAAATGTACAGTCTTCCAGCGGAATATCGAAATTTACCCAAAAAATTCAAATTGCCATAACGTTTGATCGGTTGAAGATATAGAAAATGTTATACCATTTTAGAGGAAATTTAATCTTCTACAGCTTCTTTTCTGTAAATTTCTCTGTAAAACGAAGAGATGAGGTGCTAGAGAGAAAAGTTTAACAAAAAACGTCAGGCAAATTTTTTTTTTTCGAAAATTTGCGGTTTTTGATAGCGGATATCTCATAAACAGTTGGAGATAGAAAAAATGTTTAAAAAGCAAAAATGTAGAATTTTTTTTATTTTGTATATAACTCCTTTTTTGCTAAGACGTATTGTCTTCAAGATATAAGCAGAAAACCAAAAATAGATACCTTCTCGGTGCCCCCCTGCACCTCGCTCACCTCCTATGTCCGGGAACTTTTACTATGTTTATCTCCTAACGACTCCAAACAAATCCCTGAAGTCAAAAATTGTGACACCCTCTATGAATTCTACAATCCCTTTATTGTCTGGACTATATTCAGTCTTGTAATGACAAAAATATCTTAAATAATAATGTTGGTACATTTACATTCAATAGACCGTTTCAGAAATTCAAAACGCATGCGCCAAGTGTTAGACTGCAACAGAATATTAATGCCGTTTGCCGTATACCCATCCTTGTTTATATGACAGTTCTGTCTATTTCACAGTTTTGTTTTTGTTTTATTGTTTTCATTTTTCAAATAATTATGACGGATACTAAACTTCTGGTCCCCAAAATACTGCCATTTGAAATATTTTATCTGGTTTGGAAAATAAAAAGTTAGGTTAAGTTAGGTAATATAATATTGTAGGTATAATTGATTGCGGAATATACTTCACTTTTTCATAAAATAAAATAAGGTTTTATTTGTAAAATAAGAATTTAAACTATACCTTATACTCAAATTCCTTCTAACAACAACAACTTCCTTGTAGTTCTACAATTTAAAACAATATTCCGGGATCGTGTATAAATTTGAAATGCCGCCGTTTAACGGCACTAACTTTTTAGTTCAAAAAGTAAATGTAGTGGTCGTTCAAATTTCTGAAATGGTCTATTGATTTTTAGTAAAATGTTTTCCGCATTCTTGTTAAAATAAATGAAGATACAAGTACTCGTTCTATTCTTCTCTCAATCTCTTTTCTTTATTATTTATAATGTGGAACATTTTGAACGGGAGAAAATTAAGGAAAATATGAATATATAACCTATTAATATTTCGTTAAATTGTCTTTTGATAATATTTCACACTCTTATTTTAAATAATATACGTTTAGTACTCAAATAGTAAATACAAGTGTAAAAATAAATAAATATTGTGCATAATTCGTCCAGCAATCATTTGGACAAATGCTTTTTGCGATGACTAGGTGTTCAGTTCAGTAATGAGCGTTTATTGTTAGACCAAGCATAACATCTTGGATGACTTCACTGATCAACTACGGTTTTAAGGCTACTTAAGATATCTTAATATTAATTCAAATATAAGTTAATAAATGATTGGGAAATATGTATTAGTCATTTAAAATGTCTTACATTAAAAATTAAAGTTATATAAGGAATACAACCCAAGAGCGACACCGCGAATGCACTCTCTACTATTAATGCTATTGACGTCTACGATAACTAAATGTAAATACAAATATAAGTAAATAAATGATGAATAAATATGTATTGCTCATTTAAAATACCTTACATTAAATATAAAAGTCATATATTGTATTTATAATCTGTAGAAACTAAGTGTCTCATAAGTGTATGAGCTCTTCATGTTTGACTCCATATTACTGTGAACATCTATAAACAGGGCCACTATTTTGTAACTAGAAAGCGATAACGAATATGAATTCAATATGGCAAGCGCGCCATCTTAATTTTCTATTCAGATTCACGCATTCTATCGAATTGTGTAAAATAATCTGTTGGTCTTGAAATTTTAACATTACCACGCAGTATTATTTATAAATTTACCAATATTTGCTCCCAAATTCTTCCGATGGTAGTTTAAAAGGATCATCGTGTCTTTAATCATTTTCTCGTCATCTTTAAATTTTGAGCAATATTTCTTTTCATAATATCCTCACAATAAAAGGAAATAAATAAACGGGCCCTCCTGCTAAAAGTATTATTTATAATCTTCGTCCAGAAACTAAAACTAATATAATTACCCCTTAACCTTAAAATTAATTTTAACAAAAACTAAGTACGTATTTTGAGAACTAAGTTCTCATCATCAGTAATACAACAAGTGAAAGTTAAACAGAGTAGTCAAGATTACTCAACATGTCATGTCGTTATCGCTTTCTAGTTACAAAATAGGCGCCCAGTATGAAAATCTATGCGCGCGAAAACTCAAACTTTTATTGTTCGATTAAGGCTGGTATTTAAGGTATCTTAATGTTAATTCAAATATAAGTACATGAACGATGGGGAAATATGTATTAGTCAATTAAATTATCTTTCATTAAAAATAAAACTCATATAATGAATACAATCCAAGCGCGAAACCGCGACAACACACTCAACTGTTTTTGCTATATTAAGTCAAATATCTACGATATCGTAATGTATTTTCAATGATAAGTAAATAAATGATGAATAAATATGTATTGCTCATTTAAAATATCTTACATTAAATATAAAAGTCATATAATGTATTTAAAATCAGTAGAAACAAAGTGTCTCATAAGTGTGTGAGCTCTTCATGTTTGACTCCATATTACTGTGGACATCTATAAACAGTATGAAAATCCATGCGCGCGAAAATTCAAACTTTTATTGCTCGATTAAGGCTGGTATTTAAAATATCTTAATGTTAATTCAAATATAAGTACATGAACGGTGGGGAAATATGTATTAGTTATTTAAAATGTCTTTCATTAAAAATAAAACTCATATAATGAATACAACCCAAGCGCGAAACCGCGACAACACTCTCAACTGTTTTTGCTATATTATGTCTAATATCTACGATATCTTAATGTAATTTCAATTATAAGTAAATAAATGATAAATAAATATGTATTACTCATTTAAAATATTTATAATCAGTAGTAAGGTGCGATCTCGTAAGTGTGTGAGCTGTTCATGTTCGATTTTATATAGCTGCGTGCATCTACTAGACGAAAATCCATGCGCGCGAAAACTCAAACTTTTATTGTTCTATTAAGGCTAATACTTAAGAAGTAAACAAATGATGGAGAAATATGTAGTGGTCATTTAAAATGTTTTTCATAAAAAATCAAAGTCATATAATGAATACAAGCACGAAACCGCGAAAGCAATCTCAACTGTTATTGCTATATTAAAGTTAACGTCTACGATATCTTAATGTAAATTTATTTATAAGTGTATAAATGATTGATAAATATGTATTGGTCATATAAAATATCTTTCATTAAATATAAAAGTCATATAGTTAAGAAATCTGGGTTTATTAGATAAATGAAATACAGGTTGCACTACTCGATAAATAGTATTATAATATTCAAAAGAAAACAGGTTAATACAATTATATGTGTGGATCAAATACAATGATGTTAACTCTTTCAAAGCTTAATTATAAATAAATTATAAATAACTAGCTGCCTCGACTCCAGTCAGCTATTCCAATATAAAAACTAAAATAAACAAACAATATTCAGCCCTGAATATTGGTGAAGTCATCGACCGGCTTCTACTCATTGTTTACATATAATGTATTTATAATCTTATGAAGTGGTGCACAATCTGCCAATGGTGAATTCAAATATAAATAAATAAATAAATGATGGATAAATATGTATTGGTCATTAAAATATCTTTCTGTAATGACCACACTTTATTATTCGTTAATTTTTCTTTTCGTTTACAGATATTTGTTATCCTAATTTTTTCATCCTACATTATTTGTACTCTCACACACTTACACAATTAGGCTTAAGGATAGGTCACCCTTCCAGTAGCCGAACGCGCCCAACAGAAGGGGAATTCAAGGCTACATTACCTGCTCGTAGGTGGGCGCGCCTCAACAGAGGGTGAAACAGCGTTGAATTCACAGAACTGCAGATGTTCACTATTTGTGAATAATGGGCGTAGAAGCGGGGAATTATAGGGTTTTGCGCCCCCCATTTTTGTGAGTTTGACGACGCTTTTGGAGACAATTTCTTTACGATGTATTTTACTGGTTATTCCACTGTTGAGACCGTAGTTGGGATTGTGAATATAAGCCATGAGCAGTGCGTGCCTCGAGATAGTCAGTTTCAGTGGCGTAAATAAGAGTTCGGGGGCCCGCCCGCTAAAAGTTTTTGGGGCCCGTTTTAACTGTAGCGTTTATTATGAAGAACTACATACCACAAGAACTTTTGGAAATTGTGACTAGGCTCACTTTCATCTGAGTTTTTTTTACTATAAAAATGGGATTGGCCCGTATTTTTTTAAAATATGAAATTGGTGGCACAGGCCATTGGTGAAAGTTAAAAGGAATTGATTCATACATTTTTGGAATCCCAAATGAAAGAACTTGGACAAAATATGGTATTAGCAAGATGGATCAGTATCATACAGTTTAAATAGTAGCAATTTTGCGAAAATTATTCTCGTATCGTTATTTAATCCCTCGTTTTAGTAAAACACATTGGTCGCGAGGTGTCCTGATTTGACAGCCCCAGATTTCTTTTCATGGGATTATTTTAAAGGATAACTCTAGAACAGTTGCAGGAAAATATTTGCTAAGAAATCGAAATTCTATCGGCCGAAATGTGATAGAAAATAAAAAGCATGATTTTGCATAGCGGATAAGGGGCCCCATAGCCAATATTATTTTTAGAAATTGACATTTAAAAAAATAAAAAAACTAAATAAATTTGTACGTTGCTACAAAAAAAAGATTGAATTCAAAATTTCGCAGTACTAACAAAATTATAAATCATGTAAACTGGGGCCTCTCTAGAGCCGGGGGCCCGCCCGCAATGCGGGCCCGTTAGTTACGCCACTAGTCAGTTTTACACTTTTACATCTTGCTAGAATCTAAGGTGCGATCTTGTAAGTCTGTGAGCTGTTGATATACTCGTATGATTTCATATAGCTGCGAGCATCTACTATACGAAAATCCATGCGCGCGAAATCTCAAACTTTTATTGCTCTATTAAGGCTGGTATTTAATATATCTTAATGTTAATTCAAATATAAGTACATAAACGATGGGGAAATATGTATTAGTCATTTAAAATGTCTTTCATTAAAAGTAAAATTTATATAATGAATACAACCCAAGCGCGAAACTGCGACAGCACTCTCAACTATTTTTGCTATATTAAGTAGAATATCTACGATATTTTAATGTAATTTCAATGATAAGTAAATAAATGATGAATAAATATGTATTGCTCATTTAAAATATCTTACATTAAATATAAAAGTCATATAATGTATTTATAATCAATAGTAAGGTGCGATCTCGTAAGTCTGTGAGCTGTTTATATATGATTTCATATAGCTGCGAGCATCTACTATACGAAAATCCATGCGCGCGAAAACTCAAACTTTTATTGCTCTATTAAGGCTGGTATTTAACATATCTTAATTTTAATTCAAATATAAGTACATAAACGATGGAGAAATATGTATTAGTCATTTAAAATGTCTTTCATTAGAAATAAAATTTATATAATGAATACAACCCAAGCGCGAAACTGCGACAGCACTCTCAGCTAGTTTTGATATATTAAGTAGAATATCTACAATATTTTAATGTAATTTCAATGATAAGTAAATAAATGATGAATAAATATGTATTGCTCATTTAAAATATCGTACATTAAATATAAAAGTCATATAATGTATTTATAATCAATAGTAAGGTGCGATCTCGTAAGTCTGTGAGCTGTTTATATATGATTTCATATAGCTGCGAGCATCTACTATACAAAAATCCATGCGCGCGAAAACTCAAACTTTTATTGCTCTATTAAGGCTGGTATTTAATATATCTTAATTTTAATTCAAATATAAGTACATAAACGATGGAGAAATATGTATTAGTCATTTAAAATGTCTTTCATTAGAAATAAAATTTATATAAAGAATACAACCCAAGCGCGAAACTGCGACAGCACTCTCAGCTAGTTTTGATATATTAAGTAGAATATCTACAATATTTTAATGTAATTTCAATGATAAGTAAATAAATGATGAATAAATATGTATTGCTCATTGAAAATATCGTACATTAAATATAAAAGTCATATAATGTATTTATAATCAATAGTAAGGTGCGATCTCGTAAGTCTGTGAGCTGTTTATATATGATTTCATATAGCTGCGAGCATCTATTATACAAAAATCCATGCGCGCGAAAACTCAAACTTTTATTGCTCTATTAAGGCTGGTATTTAATATATCTTAATTTTAATTCAAATATAAGTACATAAACGATGGAGAAATATGTATTAGTCATTTAAAATGTCTTTCATTAGAAATAAAATTTATATAATGAATACAACCCAAGCGCGAAACTGCGACAGCACTCTCAGCTAGTTTTGATATATTAAGTAGAATATCTACAATATTTTAATGTAATTTCAATGATAAGTAAATAAATGATGAATAAATATGTATTGCTCATTGAAAATATCGTACATTAAATATAAAAGTCATATAATGTATTTATATTCAATAGTAAGTTGCGATCTCGTAAGTCTGTGAGCTGTTTATATATGATTTCATATAGCTGCGAGCATCTACTATACGAAAATCCATGCGCGCGAATACTCAAACATTTATTGCTCTATTAAGGCTGGTATTTAATATATCTTAATTTTAATTCAAATATAAGTACATAAACGATGGAGAAATATGTATTAGTCATTTAAAATGTCTTTCATTAAAAATAATATTTATATAATGAATACAAACCAAGCGCGAAGCTGCGACAGCACTCTCAACTATTTTTGCTATATTAAGTAGAATATCTACGATATTTTAATGTAATTTCAATGATAAGTAAATAAATGATGAATAAATATGTATTGCTCATTGAAAATATCGTACATTAAATATAAAAGTCATATAATGTATTTATATTCAATAGTAAGTTGCGATCTCGTAAGTCTGTGAGCTGTTTATATATGATTTCATATAGCTGCGAGCATCTACTATACGAAAATCCATGCGCGCGAAAACTCAAACTTTTATTGCTCTATTAAGGCTGGTATTTAATATATTTTAATTTTAATTTAAATATAAGTACATAAACGATGGAGAAATATGTATTAGTCATTTAAAATGTCTTTCATTAAAAATAAAACTTATATAATGAATACAACCCAAGCGCGAAACTGCGACAGCACTCTCAACTATTTTTGCTATATTAAGTAGAATATCTACGATATTTTAATGTAATTTCAATGATAAGTAAATAAATGATGAATAAATATGTATTGCTCATTTAAAATATCTTACGTTAAATATAAAAGTCATATAATGTGTTTATAATCAATAGTAAGGTGCGATCTCGTAAGTCTGTGAGCTGTTTATATATGATTTCATATAGCTGCGAGCATCTACTACACAAAAATCCATGCGCGCGAAAACTCAAACTTTTATTGCTCTATTAAGGCTGGTATTTAATATATCTTAATGTTAATTCAAATATAAGTACATAAACGATGGAGAAATATGTATTAGTCATTTAAAATGTCTCTCATTAGAAATCAAATTTATATAATGAATACAACCCAAGCGCGAAACTGCGACAGCACTCTCAACTAGTTTTGATATATTAAGTAGAATATCTACAATATTTTAATGTAATTTCAATGATAAGTAAATAAATGATGAATAAATATGTATTGCTCATTTAAAATATCGTACATTAAATATAAAAGTCATATAATGTATTTATAATCAATAGTAAGGTGCGATCTCGTAAGTCTGTGAGCTGTTTATATATGATTTCATATAGCTGCGAGCATCTACTATACAAAAATCCATGCGCGCGAAAACTCAAACTTTTATTGCTCTATTAAGGCTGGTATTTAATATATCTTAATTTTAATTCAAATATAAGTACATAAACGATGGAGAAATATGTATTAGTCATTTAAAATGTCTTTCATTAGAAATAAAATTTATATAAAGAATACAACCCAAGCGCGAAACTGCGACAGCACTCTCAGCTAGTTTTGATATATTAAGTAGAATATCTACAATATTTTAATGTAATTTCAATGATAAGTAAATAAATGATGAATAAATATGTATTGCTCATTTAAAATATCGTACATTAAATATAAAAGTCATATAATGTATTTATAATCAATAGTAAGGTGCGATCTCGTAAGTCTGTGAGCTGTTTATATATGATTTCATATAGCTGCGAGCATCTACTATACGAAAATCCATGCGCGCGAATACTCAAACATTTATTGCTCTATTAAGGCTGGTATTTAATATATCTTAATTTTAATTCAAATATAAGTACATAAACGATGGAGAAATATGTATTAGTCATTTAAAATGTCTTTCATTAGAAATAAAATTTATATAAAGAATACAACCCAAGCGCGAAACTGCGACAGCACTCTCAGCTAGTTTTGATATATTAAGTAGAATATCTACAATATTTTAATGTAATTTCAATGATAAGTAAATAAATGATGAATAAATATGTATTGCTCATTTAAAATATCGTACATTAAATATAAAAGTCATATAATGTATTTATAATCAATAGTAAGGTGCGATCTCGTAAGTCTGTGAGCTGTTTATATATGATTTCATATAGCTGCGAGCATCTACTATACGAAAATCCATGCGCGCGAATACTCAAACATTTATTGCTCTATTAAGGCTGGTATTTAATATATCTTAATTTTAATTCAAATATAAGTACATAAACGATGGAGAAATATGTATTAGTCATTTAAAATGTCTTTCATTAGAAATAAAATTTATATAAAGAATACAACCCAAGCGCGAAACTGCGACAGCACTCTCAGCTAGTTTTGATATATTAAGTAGAATATCTACAATATTTTAATGTAATTTCAATGATAAGTAAATAAATGATGAATAAATATGTATTGCTCATTTAAAATATCGTACATTAAATATAAAAGTCATATAATGTATTTATAATCAATAGTAAGGTGCGATCTCGTAAGTCTGTGAGCTGTTTATATATGATTTCATATAGCTGCGAGCATCTACTATACAAAAATCCATGCGCGCGAAAACTCAAACTTTTATTGCTCTATTAAGGCTGGTATTTAATATATCTTAATTTTAATTCAAATATAAGTACATAAACGATGGAGAAATATGTATTAGTCATTTAAAATGTCTTTCATTAGAAATAAAATTTATATAAAGAATACAACCCAAGCGCGAAACTGCGACAGCACTCTCAGCTAGTTTTGATATATTAAGTAGAATATCTACAATATTTTAATGTAATTTCAATGATAAGTAAATAAATGATGAATAAATATGTATTGCTCATTTAAAATATCGTACATTAAATATAAAAGTCATATAATGTATTTATAATCAATAGTAAGGTGCGATCTCGTAAGTCTGTGAGCTGTTTATATATGATTTCATATAGCTGCGAGCATCTACTATACAAAAATCCATGCGCGCGAAAACTCAAACTTTTATTGCTCTATTAAGGCTGGTATTTAATATATCTTAATTTTAATTCAAATATAAGTACATAAACGATGGAGAAATATGTATTAGTCATTTAAAATGTCTTTCATTAGAAATAAAATTTATATAAAGAATACAACCCAAGCGCGAAACTGCGACAGCACTCTCAGCTAGTTTTGATATATTAAGTAGAATATCTACAATATTTTAATGTAATTTCAATGATAAGTAAATAAATGATGAATAAATATGTATTGCTCATTTAAAATATCGTACATTAAATATAAAAGTCATATAATGTATTTATAATCAATAGTAAGGTGCGATCTCGTAAGTCTGTGAGCTGTTTATATATGATTTCATATAGCTGCGAGCATCTACTATACAAAAATCCATGCGCGCGAAAACTCAAACTTTTATTGCTCTATTAAGGCTGGTATTTAATATATCTTAATTTTAATTCAAATATAAGTACATAAACGATGGAGAAATATGTATTAGTCATTTAAAATGTCTTTCATTAGAAATAAAATTTATATAAAGAATACAACCCAAGCGCGAAACTGCGACAGCACTCTCAGCTAGTTTTGATATATTAAGTAGAATATCTACAATATTTTAATGTAATTTCAATGATAAGTAAATAAATGATGAATAAATATGTATTGCTCATTTAAAATATCGTACATTAAATATAAAAGTCATATAATGTATTTATAATCAATAGTAAGGTGCGATCTCGTAAGTCTGTGAGCTGTTTATATATGATTTCATATAGCTGCGAGCATCTACTATACGAAAATCCATGCGCGCGAATACTCAAACATTTATTGCTCTATTAAGGCTGGTATTTAATATATCTTAATTTTAATTCAAATATAAGTACATAAACGATGGAGAAATATGTATTAGTCATTTAAAATGTCTTTCATTAGAAATAAAATTTATATAAAGAATACAACCCAAGCGCGAAACTGCGACAGCACTCTCAGCTAGTTTTGATATATTAAGTAGAATATCTACAATATTTTAATGTAATTTCAATGATAAGTAAATAAATGATGAATAAATATGTATTGCTCATTTAAAATATCGTACATTAAATATAAAAGTCATATAATGTATTTATAATCAATAGTAAGGTGCGATCTCGTAAGTCTGTGAGCTGTTTATATATGATTTCATATAGCTGCGAGCATCTACTATACGAAAATCCATGCGCGCGAATACTCAAACATTTATTGCTCTATTAAGGCTGGTATTTAATATATCTTAATTTTAATTCAAATATAAGTACATAAACGATGGAGAAATATGTATTAGTCATTTAAAATGTCTTTCATTAGAAATAAAATTTATATAAAGAATACAACCCAAGCGCGAAACTGCGACAGCACTCTCAGCTAGTTTTGATATATTAAGTAGAATATCTACAATATTTTAATGTAATTTCAATGATAAGTAAATAAATGATGAATAAATATGTATTGCTCATTTAAAATATCGTACATTAAATATAAAAGTCATATAATGTATTTATAATCAATAGTAAGGTGCGATCTCGTAAGTCTGTGAGCTGTTTATATATGATTTCATATAGCTGCGAGCATCTACTATACAAAAATCCATGCGCGCGAAAACTCAAACTTTTATTGCTCTATTAAGGCTGGTATTTAATATATCTTAATTTTAATTCAAATATAAGTACATAAACGATGGAGAAATATGTATTAGTCATTTAAAATGTCTTTCATTAGAAATAAAATTTATATAAAGAATACAACCCAAGCGCGAAACTGCGACAGCACTCTCAGCTAGTTTTGATATATTAAGTAGAATATCTACAATATTTTAATGTAATTTCAATGATAAGTAAATAAATGATGAATAAATATGTATTGCTCATTTAAAATATCGTACATTAAATATAAAAGTCATATAATGTATTTATAATCAATAGTAAGGTGCGATCTCGTAAGTCTGTGAGCTGTTTATATATGATTTCATATAGCTGCGAGCATCTACTATACGAAAATCCATGCGCGCGAATACTCAAACATTTATTGCTCTATTAAGGCTGGTATTTAATATATCTTAATTTTAATTCAAATATAAGTACATAAACGATGGAGAAATATGTATTAGTCATTTAAAATGTCTTTCATTAGAAATAAAATTTATATAAAGAATACAACCCAAGCGCGAAACTGCGACAGCACTCTCAGCTAGTTTTGATATATTAAGTAGAATATCTACAATATTTTAATGTAATTTCAATGATAAGTAAATAAATGATGAATAAATATGTATTGCTCATTTAAAATATCGTACATTAAATATAAAAGTCATATAATGTATTTATAATCAATAGTAAGGTGCGATCTCGTAAGTCTGTGAGCTGTTTATATATGATTTCATATAGCTGCGAGCATCTACTATACAAAAATCCATGCGCGCGAAAACTCAAACTTTTATTGCTCTATTAAGGCTGGTATTTAATATATCTTAATTTTAATTCAAATATAAGTACATAAACGATGGAGAAATATGTATTAGTCATTTAAAATGTCTTTCATTAGAAATAAAATTTATATAAAGAATACAACCCAAGCGCGAAACTGCGACAGCACTCTCAGCTAGTTTTGATATATTAAGTAGAATATCTACAATATTTTAATGTAATTTCAATGATAAGTAAATAAATGATGAATAAATATGTATTGCTCATTTAAAATATCGTACATTAAATATAAAAGTCATATAATGTATTTATAATCAATAGTAAGGTGCGATCTCGTAAGTCTGTGAGCTGTTTATATATGATTTCATATAGCTGCGAGCATCTACTATACAAAAATCCATGCGCGCGAAAACTCAAACTTTTATTGCTCTATTAAGGCTGGTATTTAATATATCTTAATTTTAATTCAAATATAAGTACATAAACGATGGAGAAATATGTATTAGTCATTTAAAATGTCTTTCATTAGAAATAAAATTTATATAAAGAATACAACCCAAGCGCGAAACTGCGACAGCACTCTCAGCTAGTTTTGATATATTAAGTAGAATATCTACAATATTTTAATGTAATTTCAATGATAAGTAAATAAATGATGAATAAATATGTATTGCTCATTTAAAATATCGTACATTAAATATAAAAGTCATATAATGTATTTATAATCAATAGTAAGGTGCGATCTCGTAAGTCTGTGAGCTGTTTATATATGATTTCATATAGCTGCGAGCATCTACTATACGAAAATCCATGCGCGCGAATACTCAAACATTTATTGCTCTATTAAGGCTGGTATTTAATATATCTTAATTTTAATTCAAATATAAGTACATAAACGATGGAGAAATATGTATTAGTCATTTAAAATGTCTTTCATTAGAAATAAAATTTATATAAAGAATACAACCCAAGCGCGAAACTGCGACAGCACTCTCAGCTAGTTTTGATATATTAAGTAGAATATCTACAATATTTTAATGTAATTTCAATGATAAGTAAATAAATGATGAATAAATATGTATTGCTCATTTAAAATATCCTACATTAAATATAAAAGTCATATAATGTATTTATAATCAATAGTAAGGTGCGATCTCGTAAGTCTGTGAGCTGTTTATATATGATTTCATATAGCTGCGAGCATCTACTATACGAAAATCCATGCGCGCGAATACTCAAACATTTATTGCTCTATTAAGGCTGGTATTTAATATATCTTAATTTTAATTCAAATATAAGTACATAAACGATGGAGAAATATGTATTAGTCATTTAAAATGTCTTTCATTAGAAATAAAATTTATATAAAGAATACAACCCAAGCGCGAAACTGCGACAGCACTCTCAGCTAGTTTTGATATATTAAGTAGAATATCTACAATATTTTAATGTAATTTCAATGATAAGTAAATAAATGATGAATAAATATGTATTGCTCATTTAAAATATCGTACATTAAATATAAAAGTCATATAATGTATTTATAATCAATAGTAAGGTGCGATCTCGTAAGTCTGTGAGCTGTTTATATATGATTTCATATAGCTGCGAGCATCTACTATACGAAAATCCATGCGCGCGAATACTCAAACATTTATTGCTCTATTAAGGCTGGTATTTAATATATCTTAATTTTAATTCAAATATAAGTACATAAACGATGGAGAAATATGTATTAGTCATTTAAAATGTCTTTCATTAGAAATAAAATTTATATAAAGAATACAACCCAAGCGCGAAACTGCGACAGCACTCTCAGCTAGTTTTGATATATTAAGTAGAATATCTACAATATTTTAATGTAATTTCAATGATAAGTAAATAAATGATGAATAAATATGTATTGCTCATTTAAAATATCGTACATTAAATATAAAAGTCATATAATGTATTTATAATCAATAGTAAGGTGCGATCTCGTAAGTCTGTGAGCTGTTTATATATGATTTCATATAGCTGCGAGCATCTACTATACAAAAATCCATGCGCGCGAAAACTCAAACTTTTATTGCTCTATTAAGGCTGGTATTTAATATATCTTAATTTTAATTCAAATATAAGTACATAAACGATGGAGAAATATGTATTAGTCATTTAAAATGTCTTTCATTAGAAATAAAATTTATATAAAGAATACAACCCAAGCGCGAAACTGCGACAGCACTCTCAGCTAGTTTTGATATATTAAGTAGAATATCTACAATATTTTAATGTAATTTCAATGATAAGTAAATAAATGATGAATAAATATGTATTGCTCATTTAAAATATCGTACATTAAATATAAAAGTCATATAATGTATTTATAATCAATAGTAAGGTGCGATCTCGTAAGTCTGTGAGCTGTTTATATATGATTTCATATAGCTGCGAGCATCTACTATACAAAAATCCATGCGCGCGAAAACTCAAACTTTTATTGCTCTATTAAGGCTGGTATTTAATATATCTTAATTTTAATTCAAATATAAGTACATAAACGATGGAGAAATATGTATTAGTCATTTAAAATGTCTTTCATTAGAAATAAAATTTATATAAAGAATACAACCCAAGCGCGAAACTGCGACAGCACTCTCAGCTAGTTTTGATATATTAAGTAGAATATCTACAATATTTTAATGTAATTTCAATGATAAGTAAATAAATGATGAATAAATATGTATTGCTCATTTAAAATATCGTACATTAAATATAAAAGTCATATAATGTATTTATAATCAATAGTAAGGTGCGATCTCGTAAGTCTGTGAGCTGTTTATATATGATTTCATATAGCTGCGAGCATCTACTATACGAAAATCCATGCGCGCGAATACTCAAACATTTATTGCTCTATTAAGGCTGGTATTTAATATATCTTAATTTTAATTCAAATATAAGTACATAAACGATGGAGAAATATGTATTAGTCATTTAAAATGTCTTTCATTAGAAATAAAATTTATATAAAGAATACAACCCAAGCGCGAAACTGCGACAGCACTCTCAGCTAGTTTTGATATATTAAGTAGAATATCTACAATATTTTAATGTAATTTCAATGATAAGTAAATAAATGATGAATAAATATGTATTGCTCATTTAAAATATCGTACATTAAATATAAAAGTCATATAATGTATTTATAATCAATAGTAAGGTGCGATCTCGTAAGTCTGTGAGCTGTTTATATATGATTTCATATAGCTGCGAGCATCTACTATACGAAAATCCATGCGCGCGAATACTCAAACATTTATTGCTCTATTAAGGCTGGTATTTAATATATCTTAATTTTAATTCAAATATAAGTACATAAACGATGGAGAAATATGTATTAGTCATTTAAAATGTCTTTCATTAGAAATAAAATTTATATAAAGAATACAACCCAAGCGCGAAACTGCGACAGCACTCTCAGCTAGTTTTGATATATTAAGTAGAATATCTACAATATTTTAATGTAATTTCAATGATAAGTAAATAAATGATGAATAAATATGTATTGCTCATTTAAAATATCGTACATTAAATATAAAAGTCATATAATGTATTTATAATCAATAGTAAGGTGCGATCTCGTAAGTCTGTGAGCTGTTTATATATGATTTCATATAGCTGCGAGCATCTACTATACGAAAATCCATGCGCGCGAATACTCAAACATTTATTGCTCTATTAAGGCTGGTATTTAATATATCTTAATTTTAATTCAAATATAAGTACATAAACGATGGAGAAATATGTATTAGTCATTTAAAATGTCTTTCATTAAAAATAATATTTATATAATGAATACAACCCAAGCGCGAAACTGCGACAGCACTCTCAACTATTTTTGATATATTAAGTAGAATATCTACGATATTTTAATGTAATTTCAATGATAAGTAAATAAATGATGAATAAATATGTATTGCTCATTTAAAATATCGTACATTAAATATAAAAGTCATATAATGTATTTATAATCAATAGTAAGGTGCGATCCCGTAAGTCTGTGAGCTGTTTATATATGATTTCATATAGCTGCGAGCATCTACTACACAAAAATCCATGCGCGCGAAAACTCAAACTTTTATTGCTCTATTAAGGCTGGTATTTAATATATCTTAATGTTAATTCAAATATAAGTACATAAACGATGGGGAAATATGTATTAGTCATTTAAAATATCTTTCATTAAAAATAAAATTTATATAATGAATACAACCCAAGCGCGAAACTGCGACAGCACTCTCAACTATTTTTGCTATATTAAGTAGAATATCTACGATATTTTAATGTAATTTCAATGATAAGTAAATAAATGATGAATAAATATGTATTGCTCATTTAAAATATCGTACATTAAATATAAAAGTCCTATAATGTATTTATAATCAATAGTAAGGTGCGATCCCGTAAGTCTGTGAGCTGTTTATATATGATTTCATATAGCTGCGAGCATCTACTACACAAAAATCCATGCGCGCGAAAACTCAAACTTTTATTGCTCTATTAAGGCTGGTATTTAATATATCTTAATGTTAATTCAAATATAAGTACATAAACGATGGGGAAATATGTATTAGTCATTTAAAATATCTTTCATTAAAAATAAAATTTATATAATGAATACAACCCAAGCGCGAAACTGCGACAGCACTCTCAACTATTTTTGATATATTAAGTAGATTATCTACGATATTTTAATGTAATTTAAATGATAATAATAAGTATTTATAATCAATAGTAAGGTGCGATCTCGTAAGTCTGTGAGCTGTTGATATATGATTTCATATAGCTGCGAGCATCTACTATACGAAAATCCATGCGCGCGAAAACTCAAACTTTTATTGCTCTATTAAGGCTGGTATTTAATATATTTTAATTTTAATTTAAATATAAGTACATAAACGATGGAGAAATATGTATTATTCATTTAAAATGTCTTTCATTAAAAATAAAACTTATATAATGAATACAACCCAAGCGCGAAACTGCGACAGCACTCTCAACTATTTTTGCTATATTAAGTAGAATATCTACGATATTTTAATGTAATTTCAATGATAAGTAAATAAATGATGAATAAATATGTATTGCTCATTTAAAATATCTTACATTAAATATAAAAGTCATATAATGTATTTTTAATCAATAGTAGGGTGCGATCTCGTAAGTCTGTGAGCTGTTTATATATGATTTCATATAGCTGCGAGCATCTACTACACAAAAATCCATGCGCGCGAAAACTCAAACTTTTATTGCTCTATTAAGGCTGGTATTTAATATATCTTAATTTTAATTCAAATATAAGTACATAAACGATGGAGAAATATGTATTAGTCATTTAAAATGTCTTTCATTAAAAATAAAATTTATATAATGAATACAACCCAAGCGCGAAACTGCGACAGCACTCTCAACTATTTTTGCTATATTAAGTAGAATATCTACGATATTTTAATGTAATTTCAATGATAAGTAAATAAATGATGAATAAATATGTATTGCTCATTTAAAATATCTTACGTTAAATATAAAAGTCATATAATGTGTTTATAATCAATAGTAAGGTGCGATCTCGTAAGTCTGTGAGCTGTTTATATATGATTTCATATAGATGCGAGCATCTACTACACAAAAATCCATGCGCGCGAAAACTCAAACTTTTATTGCTCTATTAAGGCTGGTATTTAATATATCTTAATGTTAATTCAAATATAAGTACATAAACGATGGAGAAATATGTATTAGTCATTTAAAATGTCTCTCATTAGAAATAAAATTTATATAATGAATACAACCCAAGCGCGAAACTGCGACAGCACTCTCAACTAGTTTTGATATATTAAGTAGAATATCTACAATATTTTAATGTAATTTCAATGATAAGTAAATAAATGATGAATAAATATGTATTGCTCATTTAAAATATCGTACATTAAATATAAAAGTCATATAATGTATTTATAATCAATAGTAAGGTGCGATCTCGTAAGTCTGTGAGCTGTTTATATATGATTTCATATAGCTGCGAGCATCTACTATACAAAAATCCATGCGCGCAAAAACTCAAACTTTTATTGCTCTATTAAGGCTGGTATTTAATATATCTTAATTTTAATTCAAATATAAGTACATAAACGATGGAGAAATATGTATTAGTCATTTAAAATGTCTTTCATTAAAAATAAAATTTATATAATGAATACAACCCAAGCGCGAAACTGCGACAGCACTCTCAACTATTTTTGCTATATTAAGTAGAATATCTACGATATTTTAATGTAATTTCAATGATAAGTAAATAAATGATGAATAAATATGTATTGCTCATTTAAAATATCGTACATTAAATATAAAAGTCCTATAATGTATTTATAATCAATAGTAAGGTGCGATCTCGTAAGTCTGTGAGCTGTTTATATATGATTTCGTATAGCTGCGAGCATCTACTACACAAAAATCCATGCGCGCGAAAACTCAAACTTTTATTGCTCTATTAAGGCTGGTATTTAATATATCTTAATGTTAATTCAAATATAAGTACATAAACGATGGGGAAATATGTATTAGTCATTTAAAATATCTTTCATTAAAAATAAAATTTATATAATGAATACAACCCAAGCGCGAAACTGCGACAGCACTCTCAACTATTTTTGATATATTAAGTAGATTATCTACGATATTTTAATGTAATTTAAATGATAATAATAAGTATTTATAATCAATAGTAAGGTGCGATCTCGTAAGTCTGTGAGCTGTTGATATATGATTTCATATAGCTGCGAGCATCTACTATACGAAAATCCATGCGCGCGAAAACTCAAACTTTTATTGCTCTATTAAGGCTGGTATTTAATATATTTTTATGTTAATTCAAATATAAGTACATAAAGGATGGAGAAATATGTATGTCATTTAAAATGTCTTTCAATGAAAATAAAAGTCATATAATGAATACAATCCAATCGCGAAACTGCGACAGCGCTCTCAACTGTTTTTGCTAAATTAAGTAGAATATCTACGATATTTTAATGTAAATTCAATATAAGTAAATAAATGATGAATAAATGTGTATTGCTCATTTAAAATATCTTACATTAAATATAAAAGTCATATAATGTATTTATAATCAGTAGTAAGGTGCGATCTCGTAAGTCTGTGAGCTGTTGATGTTTGATTTCATATAGCTGCGAGCATGTACTATACGAAAATCCAAGCGAGCGAAAACTCAAACTTTTATTGTTCTATTAAGGTTATTAATTAAGATATCTTAATGTCAATTTAAATATAAGCAAACAAATGATGGAGAAATATGTATTGGTCATTTAAAATGTCTTTCATTAAAATTAAAAGTCATATAATGAATACAATCCATGCGCAAAACCGCGAAAGCACTCTCAACTGTTATTGCTGTATTAAGATTAACGTCTACGATATCTTAATGTAAATTCAAATATATGTAAATAAGTGATGGATAAATATATATTCGTCATTTAAAATATCTTCCATTGAATATAAAAGTCATATAATGCATATAACTTATGCGCGACGATGTAATGTTAATTCAAATATAAGTAAATAGATGTTGGATAAATATGTATTGAACATTTAAAATGTTTTTAATTAAATAAACATTATTTCAGCCTCAGTTCATATTTCTTAAATAAACCTTTCGTCAGAGTGGCGCTACCATCTTCAGGATAATGAAACAAATTATATAAACAAATATGTATATACTTCTACCTTGTCGAACTGCTTACCCTACAAAAATATTCAATACACGCCACTGGTAATTATAATCAGTAGTAATGAGCGATCTCATAAGTAGGTTTCATATATTTGAGAGCTGTTGAAAATTGGTTCTTCATGGTTTTATATAGAATGGTATAAAATTATTTGCGTGGGACTATTTTGAAACACATGACTATTTTAAGTCTATTGTATGTAATAATGGTATTTAATTTTAGAAATAAACGAATTAATTTTGGACAAAAAATATGTCATGTATGTAAGAGTCCATTCTCTCACTCAATTTTTATTGCTGTTTAATATTTTACTTCAGAAATGGTATCGACACATACGAGCCCAAACTCATATTAGTTGGGCCGGTTGACATTTTCAACAAACAAATTATAAAACCTACGCAAATGGTGAGAAATTTCTACAAATTTCTTTCGACTAGTTTAAAAAATAGATTTTAAACTTACAAAAACTGAATTTGTTATTCAAGTATTCCGCCATTTAATATTAGTAATTTAGATGAGTGGCAATAGGATCAGTTAGAGAAAATTAATTTTTTTATAATTTATTATTATAATGTATTTTTCAACATTATAAGTGTATATATAATATATTTTGGTAAGATAACTTCATTATTTGTAACATTTTTATTATTAACAATACTATTGTAGAAGCAGATGATGCTCGACCAGCATCGAAACGTCCTTGCAAATAAAGTATAAAAAAATAAATTTTCTCTAACTGATCCTACTGCCACTCATCCATATACGAATTCTTCTTGGATCACTATTACACAACATACCATTTAATGTTAGGTTACATCGCCTTTATTAGTAATACCAGCTTTAATTCTATTAGGCATTGCACCCTTAAGTCCTGCACATTTTTCAGTCATATTGTCCCATATGTGTTGCAAGATGGGTTTTACTGTACGAATTGAATTTTTACGAAGTTGGTTTTCACTGTGCCAAATTTACAAGGTCTCGGTAGAAGCTAAATCCGGCCTACAAGTACAAGATGACCCTTAAAATACCGGTCGAACTATTATCACCAGTCATTCGCCCCACAGTTTTTTAAAAGTTTTAAGTCAATATTTAAAGTTGCCGAAAGAATTATGTAGAATTTTCTAACCATTTGTATAGATTTTATAATTTATTGAAAATGTAAAAAACTAATATTAGTTTGGGCTCGTATGTATTTAATATGATTTACAAGAATTTATATTCTGTAATGATTTTATATACAGTATAAATCAGTGTTCTCATATGTCTGTGAGCTGTTGATGTTTGGTTTCGTAAGGTTGTCAATATATACAGTAGAGTACCACCACGCGCAGAACACTTAAATTGTTTTTCACAGTACTGTATAACTCATAGTTTTAAGCCGTATACTCCATCTGTTGAAAGACTTTTCAGTTATATTTTAGTTAGTGAAATTCACACTAGGGCAAAATGTGATGTTCACAGCCATACGGAACCAAATATAAAAATCAAATTTAGTTTGAATCTATAACTTAGATTGTAAAGTTATTTACAAATATTAAAGAATTCCATGTACACTTTCCTT
Organism: Harpalus rubripes; assembly: GCA_963082715.1. Taxonomy (NCBI): domain Eukaryota; kingdom Metazoa; phylum Arthropoda; class Insecta; order Coleoptera; family Carabidae; genus Harpalus; species Harpalus rubripes. The sequence goes on from OY720453.1 coordinate 61,466,230, forward strand.
GAAAATAATTATATTTCATATTTCAGCTTGCTATTCGAAGTTACAGGCATTTTTAATTATACTTACGAGACAGTTTCGTAAATCTTTATGTGATCCACAAGCCTGTGAACCGGAGACGTATTCGCTCCTAAGTCCGTGAATACAAACATATATATATATATATATATATATATATATATATATATATATATATATATATATATATATATATATATATATATATATTATTTCAACTCAAAGACCACCTATAAATATATAACCTATAAATATATAACGAATACCGAGTTACGGGCGTAGCCTACTACCAATGGAAGTAGAGAAATTCAAATAGCGGGGGCGTGGCTATCAGTCCAGTAGTACAATGGACCTTTTCAATTTAACGGCTATCTCTTTCTAACGCTGCAAATAGTAAGAAAATGGCGCGAACAACTGCCAGTTGAGCTGTCAAACGAAACGTTAAAATATTGAAGTCATTAAAATACCTGTATTATCAGTAAAAATTTGCATCGTTAGACATTTTAACTACAATAAAAGCTTTTGTAACTTATTTCGATAAGATTTTTTAAAGTTATAAGATATTCTGACATTTTACGTCTATTTTTTTTAGAAACAAACGCCGCAGATCTCAGTTACTTACTATACGCAGATTCCCATTGCGCATATCTTCTATCTCTTTAAATTGAAAAGGTCCATTATTCTCAAACCGTTTTTATTTTAATATAAATATTTTGCATTAAACTTAATAATTTAAATAACTTGTACAGTATAATATTCATTTATTTTTTATAAATATAATTTAGATATAGCATATATTTAAAAACATTTAGATCCACGAAGAAAATAGTTTGACATAAAAACTTATATACGTGACGTCACATCTATATTTTCAAATTTCGGAGGACTGTAACTCTCTTATTAATAGGAATTTTTCACCGGATTGTCAGCGACAGTCTTAGTTTTATTTATACGTTCAGATGATATTATATAAAAAAAATCTGATGTGGACACCACACGACTTCCTTGTACGCAAAACTAATATGAAGTATAGACTCAATTATAAAATTGCACGTATTTGACGTAATTTGACATTAACATCTATTTTTATTTTTTTGTTATTTTTTGTCCTAATCCATAGCACATTACAAAAACCAAGGAGTATATGTTTTAAATTTACATATCTCGCTTATAAATACAAAGGGCTAATTTAATAATACTTGATGTGCTAGACGCAGAATTTAATTCTCTAAAACTCTTATTTAAGCATTTATTTCTAAAATCATAATGAAACCATTTTATTCAAGAAAAACTGCTAATTTCTTCAGGTAATATATCACTTCCGGTTAGCCTGTTTTAACCAAAATCTGCTATGTTATTCCAATTGATATAAAAGTCTTATATACTAAATTTGAAAAGTTTTGGATTATATTTTAATATAGTTTTTCATTAAAATCTATTATAGGCTTCAAATAAAGTACCATTTCTGGAAATTATGTAATGACCAAAAAGGAAGGTGCACAACTAGATGTTATAGAAGTCCTAAATACAAGATTTGAACTTTCTACGGCTTACTGTTTTTGAGTTATGCGAGATACGTATATACGTACGTATACAGACGTTACGACGAAATTAGTCAAAATGGATTCAGGGATGGCCAAAATGCATATTTCCGTTGAAATCTGGAAACCGAAATTTTTCGCGAATACAATACTTCCTTTACTTTGTACAAGGAAGTAAAAATGGTGAAATCCCCTATTCGTAACAATATATTGTGTTAAATCATTTTAATGTGTTCTTCTAACACTCTTCAGTTAGGAAAATGAAAAATGTGTTTGTTGCAATTTGTGTATATTACGTAGATTGTAGATTCATAATAATTATTTTGTTAGTTTTATTTTTGTTTCATTTCACTCAGGGGCGCGTTGTACCATTGTGTCGCCCGTGTGCCAATGCTCACCTTGACGACCCCCCCCCCACATTTAAACAGTTATAAAAAAAATAAGCATCGCCATTCGAAAGAACATAAAAAAGTGGCCTAAAAAGGTGCAAACTAAAATCTAGTACTATTTCATATTTGGAAAGTATTTATTCACAAAAAACTGCAAAATTTACATTTTTGCCTATATCTAGGGACCTACGGATTTTTTCTCAAATAACGACAGCATTAAAATGCTCTTCTCTTATGTGAACACGTTAACTTGAACAGCCTGTGTACTTTTTCATAGTTACCATATGTTTTAAATAAACCACAATAATTGTTTTTACCCTATAAAATTAATAATTCTTGCATTTTCTGCTTGAAACATAGATACATCGTTGGAAAACTAAAATAAACTATCTTTCAATGGTATAATTTTGCGACTATGGAAATTATAAATTGGACCCCATTACTTGAAATCTAATAGTAATAAAAAATCTGAGCATCGTCGCTTGAAAGAAAATAAAAAAAGAGTCCTTAAAGACGTGCAAACTAAAATTCCATATAATATAAATGATATAAAAGGAAGTGGCTAGAGCACCGAACGCGGGACTGTGTTCAAAAATTAAGATCTCAAATTGACATGCAATTTCTCTAAATATACCCCAACATTACTCAACCTAACACCCAAACTCAGGCTTGCAAAATGCGTTATAGGTCTTTCCATCTGAAGAGACACCTGGCCTGCGTGTAGAGACGGTGCTTATATGATATACTACACAACCTACCAAAGCGGTGCGAGACCTGAAGTACCTATATTGCAATCCACCAGTTAAATACACTGTATATACGGAATTTCATTCATAAATGAACAGTTTTTAGTTTATTATTTTCTAAATGTAAACGTTATTAAAATATTAATAAATTTTAAATTATATTATGTTATTGACAGTATTATTTAAATATTCATGAAAATGCAAAAAAGTTGAAATATATTTTATTAAATCGATAAATTACATATTGCAAACAAACAAGAAACAATAACAAAAACAAATATACCGCGAAAACAAACAAAAAACAATAACAATGTGAATATACCACGAAAACATAAAAACAAGTAACAAAACGAGTAGGTCAAATGTCAAAATACAGAACTGAGCGCGATGTGAATCCAAGCGATGTCAACATCAGAATGAGGAAAATTGTAATTGATGTTACGCAGAACAGAGAGTAGCGTGTGGTAGCGTAGTATTCCTTGTTACTCATATTTGCTTCTCTTTTTAAGACGCAAATGCGTACTTCGCGCAGGTGTCTCTTCAGATGGAAAGACCTATAGGTGAGGTTATTGTTGTTTTTTTTTTAGAGTAATATAAAAGCAACCATAGTAAGCTATTCAACAACGGTTCCGCGTTTGTGCCGGGATTTGAATTTTTAACAACGGTCCCGAATGTTAATACACGTCTCTTCGACGTTTCTAGTACTAAACGAGGTACTAAATCACGCCATTTGGAGTTTTGTACAGTAACCATTTGTATATGCATTTTTCGGGAAAAACAAAAACATCTTTAAAATAGTCTACTAATGGGGTAAGTTTGCCCTAATTTAATCGACTTCGTATCTGTTATAGTATACGAGATCCCAATGTGAGCCTCGAAAAACGGGCATATTAAATTAAAAAACTTAAGTCTTATTACAATTTTGCTCACCGTGTCGCCCCTGACTAAGTGTCGCTAGGGTACCTTTATAATCAGGGTATGGCCATGGGCCAAGATCGCCGCCATTGTCGGTAATTGATTTTCCTATTTATTTGTAATAAATGTGATATTATATTATAAAATAATATTAAATTATCACACTGTGAATTTATAAAGGTAAGAAAAATTAATTTATTTAAGAGATACACAATTATTATTAAGATATACATTTAGAGGTTATGTAGAATATATGACATGGGTTGTTATTATCACATCTAATTTAATTTCTGTAGTTCTTATTTACATAATAATTGTATATTCTAAACTTACCATCTAAAAATTTAAATGATTGTGCTTAATATTGGTAATTTTTAGTTGTTTTCAGTGACAGTAATCGTGATGGGTATCTTAACAAACTACACAAGTAGATAAGATAAAATATATTACTTACACTTTAAATACATATTAAAATGATAATTAAATGTGTTTTTCATTAAAATAAAACAAATAGCCACGAAAATACATAATACTTTGAACAAGAACAACACATATAACAGATGTCCCGGTAATGGCGGACGAAACGTGAGCCATGCCATGGCCATACCCTGGTTATAAAGGTACCCTAAGTGTCGCCCGTGTGCGACGCACACATTGCACCCTGTGACGGAGCGCCCCTGTTCACTTGTTTATTAAATTTGCAATTTCCATATTTACCATCTATCAGACAAAACCGCGCATTACTGTATTAAATTAATATAGATTTTGTTAACAATTGAGTTACAACAATAATAATGCATTATTATATAGATCCTAGGAAACGCAGGTCAAAAATTTGAAATCAAAAAATTTTCTGTCGTACTTTCATGTTATGTTAAGAATCCTAAACACATTTTCTTAAAGCAGTTGACTCAAAACTAATCAATTTTATACAGAAAAATTTAAATTCATTTGAATATTATTGTATAATGGAATCGTTTGTTATTGGATTAAGAATTTTACAATCTTTCATTATATTGAACCTCTAATAGAATAATTGTAAAATATTTTCTAATGCTGATTCATTCTTCATTCTAATTATTTTACTGTGTTTTCCTAAAGTAATATTTACATATGCATGTATATCATATTATACTTTTCTAAAAATACTAAAGATTTTAAACAATTATTTTTAAAACTTAGGGATAATTTCTACTTATGAAATATTTTTCTTCCTTTGTGGCAATTTAATAATAATTATTAGAATTTCAGTAAATTGTGGATATGAAACAAATATGAAAATATAAATTATGGAGTTGAAATTATTGAAATCATTTAAATGAATATATACATTGCTAGGCAACGATCTAACAATAAACGCAATAATAACATATTGTTAATATTCTTGACACCGAGAATGCAGTATTTTTACCTCCCGCTACCTTTGCTAAGGGAGGTATAGTATAGGGATCGTGCTAAAAATCGCATATCGAGATTTTGGTAAATGAGCACGTTTTGAGGTCACTAGAATCCAATTTTAACATTTTTACGATGATGTATGTGTGTGTGTGTGTGTGTGTGTGTGTGTGTGTGTGTGAGTGCGCGTGCGTGTGTGCGTATGTGTGAATCCTCCACTCAAAAGGTGCATTCACAAATGAAAATTAGGTTTACGGTTTTTGTTTAGGTTTAAGTAAGTCATTCATAAATGTAAGTTTAAATTGCCTGAAAATTAGTTTTGATATGTACAAACGTATATGTAAATGCTTCAAAAACAAGATTAAAATATCGGTAGAGCAGTACTCAACAAGACATCTGTGCGCCGTGAAACTGTCATTCGCTTGGCATTATTGGTTATATTTCAGCAATTAAATTGTGACAGTATCCATGTTCTTCTCGCATTTTTTTTAAAAAGCCGAAACCACCAAGTGGATACTAAATAAAGTGTATATATCTATCATTCCAGACTCGTTCTCATTGGTGAAGTTTGTGACGTCAAACTAAATCATAAACCTAAAGTCAAGAACTTGCAATGTTTAGCTTTATGATTTGGATTTAGAGACCCTACATTCTGAAGTGTGAATGGAGTCATTACATAATATGCGGCCAAAGTCCTTAAATCTAAAGTATAAACCATATATCTAAACCTAATTTTCATTTGTGAATGCACCTTAACTCAGGTACTATCATTCCGAAAAATTTAAAACTTTGTTTTATGACCTTTTTCTATTACGGAAAGAGCTCATTAGATTTTGGTGTAAATCGGGTAACCGGAAATGGAACTTTACTTGAAGCTCAAAATAGTTTTTCTTCGAAAAATACCTTTAAATGTTTTTTTTCGAGATTATGTTATTATAAAAATTAAAGATTATTAAATTTTGTACAGATTTGCATTAATACTTTTTCTACATATTTTGTGGCTAAATGTATAAAATTATCTATAATTTAAATCCCGGAGCCTACGCTTTAAACAAACAAAACTCCTTGGTTGCGCTTATGCAGTTATTCAAATGTATGTAATTGACAGATAAATGTCACTGTCAAAGAACTATTCATTTCAAATTAATAATAGTAACATTTTAAAAGAAAAAAGTAAATAGAACAATAGGAAAGGAAATAAATCAGTTTCCAGCATAAATAAATATGTAGGTATGTATTTAGATTAATAAATATTAACGATTCACAAAAAAGTTTACGCTAATCCTCATTTTTGGATTAGTGAATTCTATTCTATCCGGGTATTTAAAATTTAATCTTCATGTTATTATCAAAAAATCTGATGTCGCCAACACTAAACCTATACTTACATATTTAGTTTTATTGCGGAAACTGTATTAAGATCCATTCCATATAACTAGAGTTCTATTTACTATTTTCTTTTTAAAACGTTACTGTTATTAATTTGAAATGATTAGTTCTTTGACAGTGACGGTCAGTTACATACATTTAAGATGTGAACTGTGTAACCAAGGAGATTTGCTTGTTTAAAGCGTAGGATCCGGGATTAAATTTATAGATAATTTTATAAATTTATCCATAAAATATGTAGAAGAAGTATTGATGCAAATCTGTAGAAAATTAAATAATATTTAATTTTTATAATAACATTAATCCCGAAAAAATAACATTTAAAGGCATTTTTGGAAAAAAAAAACTATTTTCAGCTTCTCGTAAAGTGCCATTTCCGGCTATCCGATTTACACCAAAATCTAATGGGCTCTTTCCATTATAGAAAAAAGTTCGAAATACAAGGTTTCAAAATTTTCTGAATGATAGTATTTGAGTTAGAGTAAAGGATCCACACACTCATACATACACACAGATATCATCGTAAAAATGTTAAAATTGGATTCTAAGGATCTTAAAACGTGGTCATTTAGCAAAATCTTGATAAGCGATTTTTTGCACGATCCCTATACCTCCCTTACCAAGGCTAACGGGAGGTAAAAAGGTAGTAACTTGGATTAGATTCGACTATATTTTAAGAAATATAAACTGCCAAAATTAGAGTAAAATTCGCTAATTCAAAAATAAGTATTATCTTAATCTTTTTCGTGACTCGAACTGTAAATGGCGGGTGGTATTGTGTTGGCCACACCACATTTTTTTAATAACATTGGCCCGTATTCCGAGCGCGCATGTATAATAAAAGCGCTTTTATGGGCCATACTTCTCATAAGAATATAATGTAAAAGCGCACTCCATAAAAGCGCGTTCGGAATACCGACCAATATACTAGTATCTTATGTACCCTCTTAAACATGGGCGGAGATAAAATCTTAACTCATACAATTCAAACATGACCTTGATCGGATTTCTTACAGTTGTCTTAAATGGCTTAAATGTGTAGCAGACTCGCCTATTATCTAGACTGCTGCTATATGGCCCTCCCGACCAGGCAAGTATATAGAGTAACGATAGTGATAATTTTTAGTTTTTCAGTTCAGTTGTTTTGATTTTGAAAAATAAATTGACGTTTTGGTATTTTGTGTATTTTATACTTTTTACAATTTAAGAGTTCTTTCTTTCTTTTTACAAGGCGCGGCAGCAGAGTGGTCTGCCACGCCGGAGGTAGTAGTTACTTTTATTTCTATGTTTTTTAGTAGCTACTACAAATGAGTACTTTAGTCTGATACAATTTGTAATTGTCGTTTGTCATCATCATTTCGATGATTTACTTAAAATCTGTTCAAGCAATTTAACAAATCGGAGGGAAAATCTTGAGGATTGACTCAGCTCTGTTGGGAGGCCAAATAAAATCTGACCGTATTACCGTGTAGAGATTTGAGTATTCTCAACTGGCCACTGGACGTTGGCTACAGCATCGGACGCTAGAGTAACTGCTAGGATACGTGATTGGGACCACGGATTTACCGCAGTGGTGTGGTAGTGATATCTAGTAATCCCAGCAAGAAGATTTGAAAGTAAAGATTGGTAGCAGAGTAGCATATTTTCTATGACTAGTCCATGAATTTGAAATAAATAGGTTTATATTTAATAATTATTAAATTTGAGTACTTTAAGCACCCAAGTAAAACTTATTTGAACTCCAAATATTTGTTATTTGTATAAACTTCTCGAGACATAAATATTATTAAAATTTCGATAGAACTTAGTTACCTGTGATAACACTGTTTTTGGGGTACACAAGCTCCTTGGGGACCCTTGTGGTGCACTTTGCCCTCTGCCAGTCAGTTAAAGTGCCCTTTTAGTGAAATGAAAGTTTTGTATGAATTTCTAATTTCTTGAGATTCAAATTTCACATGAATTTGCGATTATTGTTTGAGGCATGAGGCATAACACTGTTTTCTCTTGGGGACTCTCCTGGTACACTATACCAACAGTGGCGGATTTACGGAAAAGGGCCCAGGGCGCAAAGAATTTCTGGGGCTCGGGCCTATTTTTACCTCCCGCTACCCTTGGGAAGGGAGGTATAGGGATCGTGCTGAAAATCGCATATCGATATTTTGGTAAATGACCACGTTTTAAGGTCCATAGAATCCAATTTTAACATTTTCACGATGATGTCTGTGTGTATGTGTGTGGATCCTCCACTCTAACTTAAATACTATCATTCAGAAAATTTTGAAACCTTGTATTTCGAACTTTTTTCTGTACTGGAAAGAGCCCATTAGATTTTGGTGGAAATCGGATAACCGGAAATGGCACTTTACTAGAAGCTCAAAATAGTTTTTCTTCGAAAAATACCTTTAAATGCTATTTTTTCGACAACAATGTTATTATAAAAATTAAAGATTATTAAATTTTCTATTGACTTCCATTAATACTTTTTCTATATATTTTAAGGATAAATTTATAAAATTATCTATAATTTAAATCCCGGAGCCTACGCTTTACACAGTTATTCAAATGTATGTAACTGACAGATAAATGTCACTGTCAAAAAACTAATCATTTCAAGTTAATAATAGTAACGTTTTAAAAAGAAAAAAGTAAATAGAACAATAGGAAAGGAAATTAATACAGCATATGTAAATATGTAGGTATGTATTTAGATTAATAAAAATGAACAATTCGCAAAAAAGTTCAAGCTAATTCTAATTTTTGGATTAGTGAATTCTATTTTATCCCGAAGTTAAAATTTAATCTTCATTTTTTTATCAAAAAAGGTAGTTACTTGGATTTGATTACACTAAATTTTAAGAAATAAACTGCCAGAATTCGAGTATAATTCGCTAATCCAAAAATAAGGATTAGCTTAATCTTTTTTGTCACTCGGGCGGTACATGGCGGGAGGTATTGTGTTGGCCACACCAGATTTTTTTATTATCTTATCCAACTGATTTATATAATAGGTTAACGAAATAAGAAACATTTTTCAACAATGAAACAGTTGCAACTGTTCTCAGAAATTCAAAAGTACCTATTTGGTTTTTACATTTACCGGATTACTGCCTCCAGTAGGGATGTATTGGGACCAGGTTGGGTCAGGTTTTGAGGTTTGGCTCGACCCGAGAAAAAATCGCCAACCAGATTTGAAGATCGACTCCAGAATAAAAAAAACAGGCCCGGCTCGAAAATTGACTCGAAATCTGACTTTAGGCCGAGCAAAGCTCGAAATTGGGTACATTACGCATTGTTAATTTTGATATAAGACCATATGTGTTTAAAACTAATATGTTTTAAATGAGAGAAATTAGAAATTATCAACTCCTTGAGGTAGCAACCCGCTGCACTTGGGAATAGAACGGTTAACCCGCCCTGACTCTATTTAAATAAGTCAATAAATAAATAGAAATAACTGTTTCTGTTACTTGGAAAAATTAGTTATATGTTTTTACGTGTTTAAGTTTAATTTTAGTATTGTTTGAAATAGCTGTAGTATCTTAAACTATTTACTAATATTAATATTATTGCATCTGGCTTCACGCGAGTGCGCGCGCACCCACACGCCCAGCGTACAGCTGCACAGCGTTGATCGACTGCGCTGAACTCAGACTGTGTCTGGCTTGCAAACGGTAAACACGTATCGCGTCGTCGCCCGCGAGAGTGGTTTTTCCACCATTTTGCATAAACTTTCTGATTTTCATATGGTCAGTAAAGTAATTGGTTGTTTAATTATCGTACGCGTAGCTTGATTAGCCTAACACGACTAATTCAAGGAGTATCGTTCGGTTTTCATTTAATTTGGTACTTTATAGTCCGCGAATACTTTCCGGCGCCATTTTATGCAGCTAATAGACACATCTCAGGAATCAATTGTAAAATCGAACTGTACAATTTGATTTCTCACGGGAATTCGTGTTGTTAGGGATTTGATTCATATTTCCTTGGGTGAATTCATTATTATTTCTTTGTAAACCTGTTTACACACGTCCACGTTCGAGTGACGTCATTCACAGCGCATCTGCTGTTATTGTCGACTAGGTACATTCAATGCAACAAGTTTGCATTCTAGTTGGTTGTTATTAAGTTCATTTAGAGTTCTTAATATTGTTTAACTAAATTTGTTTGTTCATACACTTATGAAATGATTTAGTTAATTTCAACAAATATCGTATTTGTTCTATCTTTGGTTTATTATTGTTTATGTCACTTATATTCAATACGCTATCACATATCTCTCAGAATTGTATTTCAGTTGTTTGTTATTTTGGTGCAATTATATTTAGCACGTTTGTTAGTTCGTAAAACTATCTGGTCCTTCGTTCGTTTTAATTAGTACATTTCACAAATTAATATTATCCCGTATATTGGCCAAGTCCAGTGATGTGAACCAGCTATCGAAGGTTGTAATTATTTTGGTTTACATATAGTTTTGTTTTATTCATTGAATTTAACATCAAACACATTGTTGGTGCTTCTAGACCGGATTCGCTGATCTAGAGACATCGCATTTGGGCTTGCGAGCAGGATCAAACCATTTTGGTTCTTCTAGACCGGATTCGCTGGTTTAGGGTTTGAACATTTGGTCCTTCGAGCCATTAGGTCCTTATTACTTAGTCCTTCGCACCGGAGGGACGCAACAATATGTTTAACTTCTTTCGTGTCAAACTTATAAAAAAATTGTTCAACTAAGTCGTTCCAAATTGCTCAACATAAATTATTAAAATTAGACGTTTCTAGTGTAAGCTTTTTAGTAAAAAAATTCTTTATAAATAAGATTTCATACCTCATTTACAGAAGAGGTCAGAAATTTTATGCGTTTTTAACAAATCTTGTACTATCTTTTACGTAATAGATTATTTTATCTAACTTTCTGTTTCTACTCAAAAATAAGACAAAATATTATGGTAGAAACAAAAATCAATCTTCTCGTATTCGTTGTTGACTGATTTCAATTTGAACTTGAAAGGGTTGTAAAGGCGAGACCTGAATTCTTGAAATAAAGTAACTGTTATCTTTTTTAACTAGTATGTTATTAAATCATTATGATCCTGTTTAAAACCATCCATTTTCATTATAGTAATTAACGTACCAAGGGTGTTATAAGGACAATAACGCCTGAGGTCAACAGTGTACTTTTCGAGGGCCTCTGGCCCGAGATATGTACGTTGACCGAAGGCATTATTGTCCTTTTAACTCCCGTGGTGCGTTCAACGTTTAACGTCCGACTATAATTTTAATATTCTACGAATTACGGATCAGAAAGTTTTAATTAAATTTGCTGAGTAGGTAGGCTATGAATGCATTTGCTTGTTTTTTAGGCTTTATTCCAGTATCATTATTTATTTATTTACAACATTACCATAGCAACAACTCATAACACGCTCTAGGGTATTATTTAGTATATAACTACCCTGAAAGCAGGTGTGTTATGATAATAATAACATACCAGTCGGACGTTAAAATATTAAAGAAACTATGCATGTGATTTAACTATATATTTTTTCGATTTCGAGCTAAAGATGGTAAGTTTGACGCGGCTTGCCAAATGATCAGCCCGAATATGAAAATTGGCCCGACTCAAAGATCACCTCGAAATCGGGCTAGGCTAAAGCTAAAGGTCGAATACATCCCTACACGCAGTATATTAATTATCAAGAATGAGCACTTTACATTCGCGACTAGAAATCTTTTACTTTTAACGAGTAATATCAACCTGAATACTTTGATTTTGCTCGTCTAATAAAAATATATTTGTAAATTTAGTTTGATGGGGACATGAAGCCCTTTCAGACATGGGCCCGAGGGCCCTTTCGGACGGGGCCTAGGGAGCAAGTGTCCCGTTACTTACCGTTAAATCCGGCACTCTATCCCTATCAGCTAAAGTGCCCACGAATTTCGGGTTATTGTATTCGTTTTTTAGGTAAGTATAAAAAGCTCAACTAGTCAATATATATTATGTTTGGTAGTCGTTTATTATTTCAAGAAGGAATTTTTTTTTGTGCTTAGTAAATGTATTTCTGGCAACAGTAATATAGACTTCATTTATTATTTTTTGTGTTCAAGTAAGTCAGAAAAAGTTGATGTCATTTAAATTATTCCAGATATGAATTGAAAAATATAGTCCACAGTCCTTACTTGAAACGTGAATACAAATCGAAAATACTGGTAGGCGTAATGACATATTTATATAAAGAAATTTAATCAAGTTTCCTGTCTTTCGCTTAAAATCTAATACGATTTAAAAGTCTGCCAATACTCGTCTGGAAATTTGAAGTTTAAATTACAGCTGAAAGTATCGAATGACGTTTCGTTTCCGTTGAAAATAGCTAGCAGGCAACGTAAAAACGGCATCAATTTATCTGGAATTAGAACTTAGTTCCTTGAGCGAGATAAAAGGTCAAATCCTTGACATATTTATTGGAAAATAAGAACGATATCTTCAAATAAAAGCAAGCTGGTTTACTTTAGAGAAATATTGTGTGTGCTGTCATTGGATTTTCCTAATTCCGACTTTTCCTGGTCTCAATAACAAAAAAAAAACTTCGACATGAGTAAAATAAGAGATTTTTCTATCAGTTTTTAAATTATCTTTAGGAAAAAAATTATATATTTTTACCTTCCATCACCTTTAGGTAAGGAAAGGTATTGTCTTTGGTCCATGATGAGTTTTTAATGAATAAGCACGTTTTAGGGTCCCTAGAATACGATTTTACTATTTTTACGATAATGTCTGTAGGTATGTATATATGGATGGATGTATGTTTGTATTGTAACGTTTTTATTTATTTGGGTGAAGTGTAAATATGACAATTATTATGAATTAAAATTAAGTGTTTATTAAACTATAATGAAAGTTACTATTACTAATATTATACAATTATTAAAAACTAATTTAAGACTAAAACTATAATTAACTAGATAACACTAACACTAACACTATTTATTTAACCAATTAACACTACTATTTATTTCCACGATATTACAAATTATTTATTTCACTACGCGTTCCAATCTTGGATTGCCGGTCTGTTGCAGACTCTTGTAGATTGTTTACGCGATATTTATATCACTATATACATATATCACGTTCAACTGACTCAGCAGCGTCTGTATATTCAACTGCTCGGACAGAAGTCACCTCTTTCACAACACTATCTGTCTATTTATATAACTCTCTGTCTAACTTCCACAGCCTCAGTATCACCGACTCTCCGTATGCCACAATTCTTCAACACCACTACCGAGTATTTACTTCCACTTGTCGTTACTGTCCCCGTGTACCTAGCTTCCCAATACTCTTCAACACTACCGAGTATTCTCTTTAACAACTATTCCAGTATACCAGTAACTTCCCGACTCGCCGTTACTGTCCTTGCGCACTATAGCTTCCCAATACTCGTCAACACTACCGAGTATTCACATCCACACTATCGACAGCTAAATATCTTTTTTTCATATTTAATGTTATTATAAATATTAAAGAATATTTTATTCTCTATACGATTTGATTACATTTTATACTTTATATTCAATAGATATAGAGTTAAAAAATTATAATAATCATAAAACAACCAGCTTTGCTATAAACATGGAAACATCTACTATATTAAGAATATTCTGATTGACAGATGTCAGTGTCAAATGCAATTGACAGTATGTTTGTGTTATAAATTTGCTGGAAATATAGAAACTTTCCGTATGGAATTTGTACGAAGTACATAGAACTGACTTAAGGTAATGTACTGGAAATATTGAATGTTTTAGGACTTTAACATGTAAAATCACACTTTTGTCATTTCCTGCTTCTCTAATTATTTTAGGTTAAAAAGCTCCAAATAAATGTTGCAAAGCATAAAATTCTACGTCTGAATCAATAAGTAAAAATAATTTTTCATGCTCTATAACGGCAGAAATTACGTATGAAAATGTCGAAAATCACCCCAAAAATAGCATTAGCCATGGAATTGAATCTAAAAATTAACAAATGTTAGCGATTTTCTGTCAGTCTACGTTATTTTAATTTTTATTATTTGTAATTTCTGTTAAAGTGAAGAATTACTTATTTAAATTAATAAATAATTTTTCACTTGAACAGATATTACAAACAATTAATTACTTTTTGGGGTGATTTTCGACATTTTCATACCTAATTTCTGCCGTTACAAAGCATGTACAATTCATTTTGCCTATTGAGTCATATCTACAACTTTTATTTGAAGCATTTTTACCTAAAATAACTAGGAAACAGGAAATTACGAAAGTATGATTTTACATATGTATATGTACTTACAAAAACTAAATGAGTAGTTTATATTTAATATTATTTGTAAAATCTGTTCAAATGAACAATTATCAATTTAAATTAATAGATAATTTTTTATGGGGTCTCGTGGCCGCGTGCCTGAGTGTCAGGTCGCGAATCTGGGGAACCGGGTTCGATCCCGACCGACGCCAAATATTTCGAATTTTAATGGCACAAAATTGACTCCTGTGGTGCACTCTCCACGCCAGCAATGAGTGCCCGTGAGGTGACGCCTGGTAAACGCCCGCACGGTACAAATATGTCATCTTCATTACCGAAATTGCGTACAAAAGCAGATTGGCACACCCAGTGATGGGTAATACGCCATTATGATATATTTATTTTTATTTTATTTATAATTTTCAATGAAACAGATATTAGAGATATTTGTTAATTTGGATGAGCCAGCAAAGTTTCTGACCTCTGGTGGCAAAAATTAAAAGTGTACCAGTCGGGAACACATTGCGCCTTTATAGAGAGATAGTGTTAATAGTTGAATATATTTTGAATAAAATGACGAGCAAATCTAAAAGGTATTGTTCTGTAGGAAAATATATCCTTTCATTATTTTCCGAAAAATAAAATAATAAATAAGAAGTGGCAAATTGCATTAAAAATGGGAAAGAAATTTCACTATATAAGTATGAATGTTTTGTTCAGAACATTTTATGCCAAGTGATTTTTACCCAAGTAAGTACTTGCAAAATAGTTTTATCGATAATTATATAATTCTTTTGTAGGATCTAATACTAATCGAAATTAGATTTCATGTTTGTACTTTATGCATATGATTTATTTGCTCTCTAGTTAATTTATCTGCACCAATCTTATCAGATGCATTTTTTTAAAAAAAGTACACATGTATTTATTAATTATAAAATAAGACAGAAAATATTCAAATTCTATTTATTTATTTTACAACAGAAACTACTCTATCTTGGTCTATGTAAAATTTCATTGAAATAAATATCTTTTAACGTAAAAATTAAATGTGGTGCGAAATCTAAATTG
The DNA here is from genome assembly GCA_963082715.1 of Harpalus rubripes. NCBI lineage: Eukaryota > Metazoa > Arthropoda > Insecta > Coleoptera > Carabidae > Harpalus > Harpalus rubripes. The sequence goes on from OY720453.1 coordinate 61,481,975, forward strand.
AAATCAACATTTACAATAAAACAAGTGTCATCATTATATGAAGTATAAATAACAAAATCACATTGCTTCAAATTTAACATTTGTAATTAATTAACATACACGCAACATGTTTGCATTTCGCACTTTGGCCAGCCTCACAACTTCAAACACATTTCCATTGGGAAGCTTCTAAATAATTTTTTATATTACGTGGTGCTTCTTTTAAGTTTGAACTTTGGAAGCACAAACCATTAATTTCTACATAATTAGTTGTATTAATTTTATAGCCACAACAAATTATGTGTCCAGCTTTAAATGTTAACCAACCTAAAATTTACATTTCGTTTTACCACTATATATGGTTTCTCTTTCAACCATAGTATGTGCAGCCCAATTTAAATAAATGTATATATCTGCTAAACTTATAAACGAAAGATGACTATTCAACGTCACTTGTTCGAAGAAAAATAGACAGTACTTTATATACCAGTATGGGGTCTCGTGGCCGCGTGTTTGAGCGTCAGGTCGCGAATCTGCGGAACCGGGTTCGATCCCAACCGACGCCAAATATTTTAAATTTTAAATGATACAAAATTGACCCCTGTGGTGCACTCTACACGCCAGCAATGAGTGCCCGTGAGGTGACGCCTGGTAAACGCCCGCACGGTACAAATAAATATGTCAAACTTCATTCTGCGTAGAGATGGACGACGAGGCGAGAGTACTCTCGCATCTCGTCTCGTCTCGTTGCATTATGCGAGACAAGAACGAAAGCGAGATTGCAGTTTAAAATTCGAGACGAGCTCGATATAACAACTGCGAGAAGCGAGAAATCTCGCGAGATTCTCGCGAGAATCTCGCAATAAAAAGTATTTGTAACTTTATAGGTTTGATTCATAAATTCAATGAAAAATGCACCGTACAAGGAGTAGAGTCAACACTAATTTATACATAGAACACGTAAATGTGAAAATTATATGAATTCACAATATTTTTTGAGTCTATTTAGAGTCGATTAGTATCGGTCTCTGAGTGAGAAAATGCAAAAATAAAGACAAAATCGGTATTGTATCCAATAGGACTAGTTTTCTCTAATATCTCAGCCCCTAATTCACCACAGTTAAAACCACGGTTAATAAAACTCTTGTAACCCCTGAAAAGTAAAGAATGTTATATTAAGTGTCGATGAGAGCTAACAGGGAGAGAAGCGGTGTGATTGGTTGCCAGCGGGTTACCAGTGTAGCGATTTTTTATGACTTAATCTTACTTAAATATTGGTATATATTTAATGAAAAAGTGTAGGTACTTTTAGTTACAAAAAATATTTTTTTAATGTTTAATTCGTTTTACTGATGACAGAATATGTTCGTATTGAAATAGATCACAATTTGATGATAAATTGGATATTTAGAGGTAAATTAAATTATTTACTAACTTATCAGATTTTCTGGTGACCTTAAATGAATAAACATTATGTTCGTATTGAAATAATTTGGTGACCATAATTTAGTGTTTCGTCTCTTTATTATAGTTATACGACTGCAAATACATGGAAGACGGTGCTATTGAACTTGTCTCTTGTAATTAAATAGTTACGTAAATACGTAGTGCGCAAGCGCTTATTTTTATAGCGAGACTCTCGTGCGAGAACGAGATGAGACCCAAAAAAATGTGCGAGAACGAGAGCGAGATCGAGATTACAGATCCGAAAACGAGACAAGATCGATATTTTATATTTCTCGTCTCGTCTCGCCTCGCGTGCATCACTAATTCTGCGTACAAAGCAGATTTGCACTCGGATTTGCATACCCAGCAATGGGTAATATGTCATGATATATTTATTTTATATATTTAAGGCTTGTTATGATTCATAACATCCCTGGTTTGTTCTATAGTTTATCGGTTTCAGAAAATGCAGGCAATATTAATAAATATTATTTTTTGAAATTCTCTCGTTAATGCGACTTTCAGAATGCTGTGGTTAACAGAACAATTTGTTTTATTCCAAACCTTATAATCAATAATTGTTCACTGATACAGATATTAGAGATATTTGTTCATTATTTTATCTCAATTCCATGGCTATTGACACGAAAGATGACTATACAAAGTTATTTGTTCGAAGAAAGAATAGACAGCACTTTATATATCAGTGTTTTAGCAACATTTTGTATTAGAAAGAAAAAGATTATTTAATGTACTTATGTCTATGTAATTTATGTAGTGTGACCGTGTGTAAATGGTGGTATTACTTTCTAACGCTAGGTTACTAATGTTTATTCAGTGACGTTGACATTTAAATCAAATTATTCTATGGTTTACATCAGGTCTATATTTTTGCTTTATACAAAAACATAGGTGAAGAAGATAATACTTGGAGAAAATCATGATTTAATTATTTTTTCTTTTCATATACATTACATTTATTTTCTCAACTGAAATATATCCATAAATGCTTTGCACGCCTATGGGTGCGAAATTCAATGAAGTTGTAACTAATATTATATCAAACGGCTCATACATGACCTTGAATAGTCATCTTTCGTGAATAATACTATAGGAGGTAGTTAACGCATAAAATGTGACAACTATTATAGGGCAGAGGCAGTTATTATTAAAATTCATAGAATAAAATTAACCTATATGGGTTTTGGAAATGAAATTATGAAACCTAAATAACATGGTAATAAAATATATGTAGATATGTGCATAGGTACTGTACTTGTCTAACAGAACAACTAACACAAAGCATAATGAAGAGAAGCACTCTCCATATTCTGTAGAGCGCAAGAATTATATGCTCTTCCGTAATGTAAATTTGAAATGTGTGAGCGACTGCACGTCCTTCCCATTTCAATTTCGCCCTCGTCCTTCGGAAAACTATTTCTGAGTTTGTTGTTTGAAGTTTATACGGGATGATTGGAATTCAAACAATTTCATAAACTTTCTTTGAAGTTTTCAGGCCGCAAACGTTCCACTTTCCTCTCTGATTTGTGTGTAAATCGGTCAGTTTCGTTATCGATCCTTATACTTATCGAAAATCCTTTGATATAGAAAAATTTCAAAAGCGAAAGGCGCTCTCAGCATTTCATTAATTTGTGATCTGAACTGCGAAATACATATAATTACATTGCAGGTTCCTTCAAAGAAAAATTAAAACTTGATAAATATTGAATATTACGCCAACGGCAATAAAAATTTAATTATAAATATTGTAATTAAATTGCTTCAGTTGCATACAATTTTCTTTAATTTGAATTATCAATATTTAAATAAGTTTATTTTATGCAAAAATAAAAAGCGTTTAAAAATATATTATAATAAATTTTTATTAATAATTAATTAAGAAATTGACGGAATTCCACCGTTACGTACCACTCACAGGAGTCAGGATATTGATATACTTCAATAATTTCTATATTATTAAAGATAAAATAAAATACTATAAGACAATCTTAGACTTAGTGGTTTGTACAACAAGAGCGGATATGATGTCCATATCGCATGAGGATGAAGTTTGAGCACGACGCCATAGGCGGAGTGTTCAATTATCCGAAGGCGATATGGACATTCCACTCGATTTATATGGCATACTTTTTCTACGATTAACGAAAAGAAGGAAAAGACAAACTATAGATATTTGAAATTTTATTAAACATTATTAATTAATGTCATTATACGTACTTGTTTTCCTAGGCTTTCTTAATGACATTTCTTATTAAAATAATATTTTATTTTATAAGTATACAATACTTTTACGTACTACTTACGATTTTTTATTGCCAAATCTAAAGGAAACCTTGACTTGGCAATGTGATATTTCATACCATTCTGATTCCCGGTTGTACCTCCCGCTACCCTTGGTAAGGGAGGTATAGGGATCGTGCTAAAAATCGCATATCGAGATTTTGGTAAATGACAACGTTTTAAGGTCCCTAGAATCCAATTTTCACATTTTCACGATGATGTCTGTATGTATGTGTGTGTATGTGCGTGTGTATGTGTATGTGTGTGTGTGTGTGTGTGTGTGTGTGTGTGTGTGTGCGTGTGTGTGTGTGTGTGTGTGTGTGCGTGTGTGTGTGTATGTGTGAGGTTTCTTTTTACGCTCTAACTCAAATACTATCATTCAGAAAATTTTGAAACCTTGTATTTCTACCTTATTCTAATATGGAAAGAAGCCATTAGATTTTGGTGTAAATCGGATAACCGGAAATGGCACTTTACTTAAAGCTCAAAATAGTTTTTCTACGAAAAAATGTTTAAATGTTATTTTTCGAGATTTATGGTATTATAATAATTAAAGATTAATAAATTTTCTACAATTTTGTACATATTTTATGGATAAATTTTTAAAATTAACACAACTCCTTGGTTAATGGTTACACAGTCATATCTCAAATATATGTTACTGACAGATAAATCTCACTAACAAAGAACCAATCATTTCAAATTAATAATAGTAACGTTTCAAAAAGATAATAGTAAATAGAACCATAGTTATATGGAGTGAGACTTAATACAGTTTTCAGCATAAATAAATATGTAAGTACGTATATTTGATTAATAAAAATTAAATGGCGCGAGGTTTTGCGTTGGCCACATCAGATTTTTTTAAATGGAATGATACATTATTGTATATTATATTTTCTGAAAATAAAATAAATTAACTTTGCCTACAGTAATGCCACAGAATATATACATGACTAACGTGAACAGAAGTGACGTTGTTGTATGTATTACCGTCAGTGTGCTCATGGCTATGTGGGCGGGATAACGCAAGGAGATTGTGCGTACTCCGGTACGCCAAATTATGCCAGTGACGGAGTGACGGCGTTCGTGTGCAGGGCGGTTCAGCGCAAGAATATTACGACTACCAAACTAGACTACTAGACAATGCCGGGTGGTGTAATATATTGTTGCGTAAAAGGCTGTCCAAATAATAATAATAAAGATAAAACAATTCTAAAAAGCTCTTTTAGATTACCGACAGACCCAGAAAAATATTATATTTATTTTATTTTACATTTCTATCCACCGCCTCAGTATATTATGGTTACACTAATTTTAATATATAATTTTTAAGGAGTTTTATTAATTTAGATTTATCTGCCCTGAATATTGAAAATTACAAATTCGGTGAAACGAACTATAAATTATTTTTTGATGAAAAATATTTAGCATCACTGTAAAGCTAATTTAAATTACTTTTAGAAAATATAAAATTATATGTATCATTTTTTTAAGGTTTAACACCAAAAAGTGGCATTTAAGTTCGCCTTCAAGTTTTTAATAAATCTAGGTCTAAATTTAACAATAAAGAATATAGACATTTGTCCCTATTTTTCAAACATCTTGAATGTAATGGAATAAAACTAAAGTATTTTCAATTTCTTTAACATCACTAGCAATTTCCTACATCTCATCCAAATCATTATAAATTATATCTTTAGTGACATTACATCCCGCGTCGAATGTTCGCATTCAATAAAATCAATTATCGGAAAAATGAAGTAAATCTTTCCTGTTTCTATCGGCAGTGACCCACAAAATCGCCCTGCCTGCTCAGACGACGTCGCCGTCGACGTCGCGATACTGCTATGACGCCAGCGCTGGCGTCTTTGTAATGGGTTCGATGAACGGTGAAAAAGCCTATGAAAATATTGCCCGATGGAGCTGGTAATTTTATTGGATCTTTGACTTGAATTGTAAATCGGACGACGTTGAAAGACATTTCTCTCATGTGGACATTGATTACCAAGTGGTCAATAAGATTTTATTATAGTAGATTTATTAGAAATCGTTATATTTATGAGAATATAATTCATGAGTCACGTGACATGTTTTCCGTCAATCAACATTCTGAATCTCCCTAGTTACATGTCTATCACAGCGATGATAAAAAACAAAGAAATTATCACCTTATTTATATTCGTTAGTAAAAGATTTTGAGTATAAAAATGTGCGATAATCGTTGGGTTGATATCAATAATGATGCAAATAATAAGATAATTGTCAAATTAACCATGTTGTAGTAAAATATATTTAAAGTTACGTTAGCAGCACACACAATGTGTTACAAAAAATAATTATATTCTCTCACAAAATTGACCCCTGTGCTGCACTCTCCACGCCTGCAATGAGTGCCTGTGAGGTGACGCCTGGTAAACGCCCGCACGGTACAAATATATCATCATCATTACCAATATCTGCATTCAAAGCGGATTGGCACACCCAGCAATGGGTAATATGCCGTGATGATATATTTATTTTATTTATTTATTTTACTAATTATAAGCTCGTGATATGATTAATAATCGATGATATTGATCGTGAAACCCAAGCAGCACGTTTCACTCGTTCTTCGAACTCGTGAAATCTGCAACTCGGTTTCACTCGAGATTATCATCGATGATAATCATATCACTTGTTATATTACGTATAATAATAGGTTTGTATTAAATTAAGTACGAACGTCACATTGATATGATCTTCAAATATTTATTATTTACCACCCAAACTAAAATTCGAACATCCAGATTTTTACGAATAGAGGATTCCACCATTTTTACCTCTCGCTAAGAGAGGTATTGTATTCATGCTAAAAATCGCATATCCAGATTTTAGTGAATAAGCACGTTTTAAGGTCCCTAGAATCGGATTATAACATTTTTACGATGATGTCCGTATGTGTGTGTGTGGATGTGTGTGTGTGTGTGTGTGTGTGTGTGTGTGTGTGTGTGTGTGTGTGTGGATGTGTGTGTGTGTGTGGATGTTGGATTCACCATAACTCAAATACTATAAGACTTAAGACATTTTTAACTACATATTCCTCAATCTAACAATAATGGGAAGAGTCAAGTCAGTTTTGGTAACAATTGGACAACCGGAAGTAGTAGTTATAAGAAAAAAATCATCTAAAAATTATTTATCGAAAATTTATGTAAATACTTATATTAAAGAACGTTAAATTCTTTATTCGATAAATATAAATTCATTATTATATCTTCTATAGATTTAGAGATAAAGAAATGCATATAAAATAATTTGATGTAAATTTTTTTAGATCAAACTACTTCAAGGCAAGAAATTCAAATGTTTGTAATTCACACATAAATGTCACTGTCAAAAATATTTGTATGCCACTGTCAAAAATATTTGTACATCATTATGAAGATGAAAATAAATAAAAAGTCAACAACGCAAAAGAATATACCTAAAAAAGAATACAAAAGTAATTTGCGAAAAAATGACGAATAAACGAAAAAGAAAACGAAAGTAGAAAAAAAATCAGGATATTGAATATAAAGAAAATGTATGTATTGTACATAATTTATATAAAAATAATTATTTTGTAGTGAGACATGAATATATGTATTTGTATTTAAAAATATTTTTCGTTTTATGCGTACAACCAGGTAAAATATCTGGCGAGAGGTTATGTGCTGGCCACATCAGATTTTTTAAATATAATTTCATCTGAACGTGTAGATAAAACTAAGACTGTCGGTGAAAATCTGGTGAAAAAATTCCCATTAATAAGCGAGTTATATTAATTTGAAAATATAGATGTGATGTCACGAATATAAGTTTTTATATCAAACTGTTTTCTTCGTGGTCCTAAAGGAACATTCACAAATGAAAATTAGGTTTATGGTGTTTGTTTAGGATTAAGTATGTCATTCATAAATGTAAGTTTAAATTAACTGTAATTTAGTTTTGGTATGTACAGACATCTATGTATATGTTTCAAAAACAAGGTTAAAATATCGGTAGAGCAGTACTTAACAGATACCCGTGCGCCGTGAAACTGTCATTCGCTTGGCATTATTGGTTATATATCAGCAATTAAGTTTTGACAGTCTCCATGTTCTTCTCGCATTTGTTTGAAAAGCCGAATCCACCAATACTAAATAAAGATGGGTGTATATATCTATATCATTTCAGAACTCGTTCTCATTGTTGAAGTTTGTGACGTCAAACTAAATCATAAACCTAAAGTTTAGATCTTGCAATGTTTAAGCAAATATATGCTATTTCTAAATTATATTTATAAATAAATAAATGAATATTATTATACTGTACAAGTCTATTTAAATTATTACGTTTAATGCAAAATATTTATATTCAAATAAGAACTGATTGAGAATCGCAATACTGGACTGATAGCCACGCCTCCGCTATTTGAATTTCTCTACTTTCATTAGTAGTAGGCTCCTCCCCCTAACTGGGTATTCGTTATATATTTATAGGCCGTCTTTGAGTCGCCAATCAAAATAATATATATGGAATTCATATGAGTGACGAACTGCGATAACATAACTCCTTTTATTTCCGAAGTATTTCAATTATATCGTTTTATTTCTTTATTAATATTCATTATTAAGCATATACTTTCAATATTTTTTCCTAATTTCTCTAAAATCAATTACTCTGTAGTCCCCTATTAAAAAAAAAACGGGAACAATATTTTCTATCAGAAGTTAATATTTGTCATCAAATCATATCATCGAATTAATCGATCTACCCTTACGAAATATTTTTATTCTCAGATTTATTAAAAATGTCTCCAGGTATAAATGCCCAAATTAATGTCAATTTGTATACAAGATAAAAGCTTGGTTATAGGATATTATATTAAGCATCTATGGGAGTCAACACCGAGAGAACTGGAGTGATTGGCTTTCGGCGGATCGCCAGTGTACCGTTTTACCAAATTATTTCCTCAAAAACATCCAATTTATACTTATATCTATTTTCGGGTGACATTTACTATTTTTATAGTTTTGAGGGTGGACCTATTATTTTAAATAGTTATTGTTTGATAATTGACAATATTACCAGATAATTTTTCATTAATTTTTAAGGACTCGTTTTGGTATTGTTTGTTTTGTAACTTCATTTTGGTGACAGATCCATTATTTTAATTACAAACCATATTATGAAATTAAACGCCAATTTAATTGGTGATAGCTAAAATTATACCCATTAAAATCTCATGACGTCTTCTTTGGTAATTTAATGAATTTAAGAAACTAGTTACCTTTCATTTTCACGCCTTGGCAACATACACTTTTGATATAAATATTTAAATTTCTCAAATTTTATTTCGAGACTACTTTGAAAAACCCCAAGAATTGTTGGTGCAACTTGTGCAGCTGTTCTAAAGATATTAACAACTGAACTGTCAAAGTAAATAACAAACTCCTTAGGATTTACTTCTGCCATTATATCAATTTCTACTCCCGGCGATAAAAAAATATTTTTGAAGCTTAGTAAATATATTTATGGTAAAAGCATTACAATGCTTATTATTATTTTAGATACCTAGATAATTAGAAAACGAAATGAAGTAAATATGTATAAAAAAATAATTGTAATCCTACCTTGTTCAATAGCACTGGAGACTACAAACTCGTAGATCCATTATCTGAGGAAAATTATTATGTGGAAGTATAAATTAAAAACGAAATTGTTAAGACGTTTATAACATTTTTACATACCTTTTTCCAATAGTTCACAGTAAATATTCATAACACTACACTAAATATTATTAATATTTTATTTATGTATATAGTTTCTAAATTTATTTGATTTAAAATTCATTTTTAGGTTAAAAATTCTTAATAGAAATAAAAACTATTCACACTGACTATACTTTAAAATGTAAAACAGAAAATACTAAAGACTTTTATATTATCAAGCACAAAATACAAGTAAATAAATAAACAAAATGTCTTAAAACACTCTACATCTGGTCACTTGTATTAAATTTAAATAACTGAATTAAAAACAAAGTTAGCAAATTAAAACCTGTTACAACATTCAGCGCTTGTATATTACACTGTATAGGAAAATGACAAATTTTATTTGTAGTAAATATAATATATGTATGCATTAGATAAATAATAAAATGAATAACTAAGTAAAAACAAAATATCATGAATATTGATAAAATAAAATAAATATTATTTCAAAATTTGAATATACAGAGAATTTATTTTAAAATGCAACATATGGTTTATCACTTCCATGGTTACACACTACTGTCAAAAAATGACAGCAATGTAATATTTGTCCATTTTAAAATGCAACATTATAAATAGTATTGCAGCACAGGAGATACTTCCAGAACACATTACAAATTATCAATTCTTTCTACGAGCGACTAGGATATTGCCTCAGTGTGAATGGAGGTATTCTTGAACATTTATTACATTAAAATTATGAATTTTTGTAAACCAAAGTTTGTTAAGATGTGCTACATTAAAGTTTTGATTTTTTATTAATAGTATGTAGGCTAATTTATTGGAAATTAGTATTGAAACTGCATAACTACAAATTTTTGTATGTTGCATTTTAAAATGGACAAATATTACATTGCTGTCATTTTTTGACAGTAGTGTGTAGTAACCATGGAAGTGATTGACCATATGTTGCGCGTTAAAATAAATTCCCTGTATTTCTTATTTCTTTAATTGTGTCAACTCTTACATGGTGAAACATTATTAAAAACTTTATTTAATGTTTAATGTACAAATCACAAATATTAAAGTTAAGTGTACCTATAGCAATATTTTTTTTAATTAAATGGAAATTAGTGCCATTTATTGTTTTTAAAACATAATTGTTATTTTTGTTAAATAATAAATATACAGGCTGTCCAGGGTAATTTTTCCAACATGGGGATGGGGATCTGATCTCGAGAACTATAAGAGATACGAAGTCGGTTAAATTAGACAAAAGTTGCCCAATAGGGGAGCCCAATTTTAATGGTGTCTTGTCATTTGAGAAATAATACATAGCTACCTAGATATTGGCGAAAAAGTAAAGTTTGCACCTTTTTTATTTTTTGGTCAAAAAATTCGGTGGTAGGGTCTGCATTTTATACTTCATATTAAATGGATAATGAGTAAAAAAGTACAAAGAAATTAAAAATCATAAATATAAATAATAAATGCTATATTTAGAAAATTCTGATTGAAGGTGTCAGTGTCAAGTGCAATTGACATGTATGTTTGTGTTATAATTTTACTGGAAATATAGAATCTTTTGCAAGGAACTTTCTGTATGACATTTGTACAAAATACATAGAACTGACGGAAGGTAATGTGCTGGCCATATTTTATTTTTACAAATATCTTTCAAATGTGATTTCTAAGGCACTTTTTATGTTCTAACGGCGATGTTAAATTTTTTTATCATTATTCGTTTTTGAGTTATTTTTATATGGACACCATACTGGAAAGTTGCACGATTGAGAAAAAAATTTTTAGCTTTCCAACCATGTGTAGTTTGTCTATTTTCATTTATTTCAAACACCGAAAATACAACTATTGCTAAATTTGTAGGTTAAAAACAATGGTTGTTGCAATGAAATAATTGAAAAACTCAATTGGAAATAACAATTTGATTATTTTCATTGATAATTTCTTTAAATAGTTCTCAAAATTTTATAGTCTTTATATTTTTATTTGGACGTCATAGTAGGCAATAACATTTATAACGAATTTTAAAAAATGTTCACTGTTGGAAGAAATTTGCAACAATAAAAAACTGCAAAATTTACATTATCTAGTGACCTTTTTTCTGAAATAAGAAAACACCATTAAAATGGTTTCTTAATGGGGCAACTTTTGTCTAATTTAACTGACTTCGTATCTCTTATAGTTCTAGAGATTCCCATTATATATATTTTAAACACGAAAAGCGATTTCTCTGATACGTTTTGTGCAATAGTTTCCAGTACCAACATAATCTTGACAAAACTCCGGTGTGGTACAATAATACAAATTAGGGATCGACCGATATGATTTTTTGTGGCCGATACCGATATCGGCCGATACCGATATACTCATATCCGATATCGGCCGATACCGATATATCGGCCATAAAATTTTGTCGAAACCTTTTTGCTGTATAAATGAGGTAAAAGTGATTTATAATGACATACTGTTAAGCGCATTAACCATAAATAAATCACAAAAAAAATGCAGAGAAAATGCAAAAAAAGACATTTTTTTCAAACTTCGTAGAAATGGCATTTTTGTGACTTAATTCACAAGGTAGAAGCTTTATTTCTACGCCGTAGAAATAGCTAACTTCTACGCCGCCGTAGTAGAAATAAAATAAATAAATATCCATAGAAACTACATAGAATTAGCGAATAAAAAAAAAAGTAGTGCGTTTGAAAAAAATATTCAATGTGTCATTCGGAATAAAAGTGTCTTTGTGTGCCTCGCATGCAATTGTTCGACTCGCTTCGCTCGTCGTGCAAACTTCCATGATCGCCACACAAAGTATCACTTTTACTCCTAATAACACAATATGCTATTTTCAATAATATGTTTAGCACCACCGCCAAATAGTGTTGCTAGTGAACAGCTATTTTCTTTAGCTGGAAATGTTTATGAAAGGGCAATAATTTTGTTACATTACAACTTGCCAAAACTTAACTTTAAATATTAATTTGTTTAACTAAGTGTGTAACTTTACTTCTACATTTTTAATGACTTTTTTGCTAAATTTTTAATAAGAATAAACTTGATTTGTTTTTTATTTAGTATTTCTGTTTTAATTTCCTTTAAAAATCCTTAGCAACTGAAATATTAAGCAATTTATATCTTTTTAGGCCGATACCGATATAGGCCGATATCGTTGTTTACATATCGGCCGATACCGATATCGGCCAAGAAGGCCGATATGGCCGATATACCGATACCGATATCGGTATCGGTCGATCCCTAGTACAAATATCCTCACGGGAATATTCGTAAACGAAAACATTGGCAACCCCGACAAAGGTTAATAAACCATGATAATATATTATTATATTCAATTTTTACTGTTACCCAGGTTACCGATACATTCTTGTACATTGTTTTATAGTTTCTATGGATATGTATTTATTATTTTTTATTACTGGTAAAAGAAATTTTATACATTTACCATTAAAATCCAGTGCATTTAAGTGCTTGTTTGTGGTTCTAATGCCATAGGTTCGAATCAGAAGTAAATATGGAAATGGTTTAAAGTTTGTAACAAATTCCTTCATACATAATTTGTCTTCTACTGTTCAGATGGAGACATACGAATATATGTACACATGTACTCGTATATATTTATTTATGTACACCGTTATTCATAAAACCAGTAAATAAAATTAGATTCTCCCAACAATAATTCGTAATGATAAATATATGTAAATTATTTTCTTTAAGAATAGTAATAGTAGTAGTACAAAGTTTTCTGGTGACAACAGAAAATTAAACCCAATAGTTAGTCAATCGCAAACGAATTCATGAATTTATGCAGCGACAATTGGAACGAAACGTATGTACATAAATGTTATCGTAAAGTACAATTGTTGCATGAATAATGAATTACAAAAAAATAATTTTTGAATAAGAAATAACCTAATGTTGGCAACCATTACCTCCCGCCAATTCCATAGACATATTTATTAAAATTCCATAACAAACTTCCTTGCAAGCGATTTCATATTTGTGGCAAAATTATTGCAAGACCAAAATATTAACTTGACAATCTACCAAATTTATTATTTATTACCGGCATCAGTATCCATGGTAATGCCCAACAAAAGGAAAGGCATGCATTGTTAGGCCAGGCGCTAGAAGCCAAAAGAGGACGTGTTCGGGAAATAATTAGAGGAAAGCTGCAAATGGATTAAATCGCTTTATTTAAGGTCTGGAATGAACATATTAAGTTTTCCCCCTCGAAAGACCTGAGCGTTGGCCGCCATATTGGAAAAAAGGAGCAAACTTGGAGTTTTTCGCCAATATCTTCGTTTATGTTAGCCTAAAAGTAAAAATACCTATTACCAATATTAAAGACAATTGAATTCTCTACAAAAATGGTTTTTTGTACTTTTTGCTAAGACTTATAGTTTGGAAGCAATATCCGTGAGAAGTGTGTTATTTTCGCGCAACCGCACGAAACGTCGAATTTCGCACGCCGTATTTCGTTTTCTATGTTAAATACGACGCTGTTTCAATATTTTAACAAAAACCAACAAATTTTTCAGTGAATATATCAATATTTCTTACCAGTTAACAGTTTTTTGTCTCTTTTCCACACCACAATCAGTTCTTGTAAGTTAATTTTCTTCGTTTCGAAGTTGATGGTCGGCAGAGTTCTTTCTCTTGGTCGGTCTTCTTACTTTTGTCATATTGCTTGCCCATTTCGCCGTCATTTGTTGCCTCGTAAACTATCTCATTGTCGTCGGATATGAAGTGGTCCAATTGAATGTCAATTTCGGTGTCATCACTGAGTTCATCTAAAATGTTTTCGATATTTGTACACGATTGTCCCCGACAAATTGTAACAAATGGCAGAACATCGAAGCCCAACTTTCCGGCAACTGCAGGCCGCTTTACATCCTTTTGTGCACTTGCAAGATATGGACTTTAAGAGCGATGGCGGAGCTGGTTCCTTAGTTGAGGTAATCGGAAGAAGGCCGTCTTTGGTCTTCTTCCAGCCCCAATCTAGCGGGGTTTTGTAGTTGCCGTACCACAGCTGAATTTGGTGGTACGTCCGTAAGGAATGCTGACGTGCAGCTGCCTGAGTAGGTGGCAAAGAAGCTAGACTGAAAGAAGATTTAGACATTGACCTGGCAAATAGTTGGAATCTCAGGTTATCTAACGAGTTTTGATCACTCTTGGCTACGTAAAGAGCTGTAATAAACTGCTGTCCTGCGGCATCAATTCCATTCGGAGTCGCATCTGGGTCCTTGAAAATCTGCACGGTTGTCTGCAAATTTCTATCTTTTTCCAATATCTTAACGAACTTTAATTTTCCCTGTCTGAACAATGCGGAAGTGGTGTCGCAGCCACTGATATAAAACCGCATAATGCGACAAAAACAAGTGCAATGTTGACCAAGGAGCACTATGTTGACCAAAGTATGTGGCGCAGCAGTATATCACGTGATTCGTAAGGTGCGTCTGCGCGTCAGAACGTTTTTAATTTTCAACTATATTTGCAGTATTTGAGGTTATAATATATGTTATATTGAATTAAAATGTTAATATCAACACAATCCTGGAACATTTTATTTCTAACAGTGTACCACACTTCTCGGGGCTATTGCTTCCAAACTATAAGTCTTAGCAAAAAAGTACAAAAGACCATTTTTGTAGAGAATTCAATTATCTTTAATATTGGTAGTAGATATTTTTACTTTCAGGCTAACATAAACGAAGATATTGGCGAAAAACTTCAAGTTTGCTCCTTTTTTCCAATATGGCGGCCAACGCTCAGGTCTTTCGAGGGGGAAAACTTAATATGTTTATTCCAGAGCTTAAATAAAGCGATTAAAGCCGTTTGCAGCTTTCCTCTAATTATTTCCTTAAAAAAACCTCTAGCGCCTGGCCTATGTAGCATATGTTACGTATTAATCAGTGGCGCCGACGATAGCCGTGTTCCTTCGGGCTGTGATTTGCAATCTAAATGATAAAAGTGATCATGATTAAGAAGAATAATGTTTTTACGTTTCCTGTTCTTTCTCATTTTTTGTTCACTAGACAACCTTCCCCTTTCCCTTCTGAATCAACCATTTTGTGTGATTCACACGGATTCAGTTCAGAGCAAATTTAAAAA
Source organism: Harpalus rubripes (assembly GCA_963082715.1). Classification (NCBI taxonomy): domain Eukaryota; kingdom Metazoa; phylum Arthropoda; class Insecta; order Coleoptera; family Carabidae; genus Harpalus; species Harpalus rubripes. The sequence goes on from OY720453.1 coordinate 61,497,568, forward strand.
TGGCTTTTCGAGCGCAGAAATTTATGAATGAGGGATTTGTCGCATCATGGGATATGTGATTTTCCTACAAAAGAATGTAATGACAGTAGATTATTTATAAAATAAAATCAGTTAGTTTGCATTTGCCTGCATATGACATTTGATGTCTAAGCATTTGACGCTAAATGGTGTTCTATTTTTTTCTTGATATAATTTTTAGGTCATGATTCAAAATGCTCACGATTAGACCAATCAGGATTCACAAAATCACAATCACAGCCCAAAGGAACACGGCTTTTGTGGGTGCTCCAGGGCTTGAGCACCCAACAAGAAAATTAGTCGGGTGCTCTGTACCCGACAGGATCACACGATAAAAAACAGTATATATGAATATACCTATTAAACTATATCTATATACCGGAAAAAGGCACACAGGAAATGTCCGGAACACCTATACGCACATGACCTTTTAGACGCGTGCCCGAGCACTAGACAAGAATGGTTCACGACATCTACTGTACATTTTTGCAAGCCAGATTAAATGTTTGGTGTGTAATCTGTAATCGCCATGTTAATTTTAACATACTGTTTAAGTTTTTCATTACTAATAATAGTAGACACTGAATTTTTTTTTAATGATAATACTTTTGTTTCTAATGGCTACAAATTTTAACAGGCTGTAAAAATAAACATGGTAGGTACGATACAGAATACATAAGTGCATATTGCATTCGAATAGAAACATAACTTGTCCAGCACGTTTATTGTAAAGTAACGTAGGCCCTGTATAATACTCGCGTCATATTTTATTGCGTTTAGACAGTTTATCCGGATAAGTCAACAATCCGTTAAATATATTCTCTTTTCTAAAATGTTCTGAGATCTGGCAATTTATTTTGGTACATGATAGGGTTGATAGGGGAAAAACAGGCAGCTGCACATCCCTTGAAAAAATGTAACTTTCAATTATAAGGCATTTGACCTTGAATGGAAAAAAATTTTCGCGCCTTTTTTCCTGGATACCTTGCATCACCAATGTTTTGGTACACGAGCCGCCATTGTATTTTACTACTTTATAGGTATCGAGCACCCAACAAATATATAAAAATTCGGCGCCACTGGTATTAATATTAGAGGATAGCGGATAACTTTTGTAAATACAAAATTTACAGCGTATTTCAGAGAGCCATAAAAACAATACTTCTTACTTGTTTTCCAACGATGACACACTTTATCTAACTGGTGGACGCTTGGATGATTGGCGTCCACGACTTTGTATAAAACGCAACAACACACACACTTACACTTTCCATTCACTTGTTGACTGATGAGGGATGAAGTTAAACACTTAAGATGGATTTATGCAGTCTTATTTTTATTTTACTTTCTCTTTTTCTTTTCGCTTTTACTTTTACTTTAAATTTGGTACTTTATGCAGCTACTTCAAAGCATTCAATACACATGCGCAGATGTGATTTTTCTGGCACATAGTCGCAAATATAAATAGATAAATATATCCTGTGAAAATGGACAAGAACGTAATAATTTGTGCATAGAAAAATATTACATAGTAAGTAAATATACTAAACAGTTTCATTTAATACAGACGCTATACTTTTACAAACATTCATTTTGGCCACTTTGTCTTTGAATAAAATATCTGTTTTACTGTTTTATCATATAAGTGGGGATATTTATGAATTAAATCTTATACTATACAATCTTGTTCTTTACTGATTTTTCATTTGCATAACCTAAAACCTACACACAAAAACAAATACACAACACGCTGACGTTTGTGAAGTGGAGCTCATGCACAGTTGCGATATTCTTTTACTTTAATGGTCTTAAGTTGAAAATTGGTCAACTTAAGGTCTTAAAGTAAAATTAAAAGTTTGCACATAAAGCAGTACATATATTAACACACATTTAACTTTTATAAAGTAAAAGAAAAGAAAAAGTAAAATAAAAAGTAGGCTGCATAAATCCACCTTTATATTTATGGACATGGACAATATGTATATCCAGTATGATTCCTGATTGTCATAAATGATTTGCCAAATTATATATCATGTGAAATATTAATGTTTGCGGATGACATTAAAATTTACCAATCAATTATAACAACTGAAAATTGCTTAGATTTACGATAAAATATTGGTCACATGCAATTATGGTGTGAAAAAAACAAACTACCTTTGAATATTGATAAATGTAAAATTATGTCACTTATTCCCGCAAGAATAACTTAATTTTACATAACTATTCCACAAATACATTACCATTATGCAGGGACTACAAAGTAAAAGATTTGGGTGTTATTTATGACCCTAAATATACATTCGATCTGCAAATTTACGTCATAAAATCAACTAATAAAATACTCGGCTGAACGGCCACGCAATCGAACACCCTCAATTTCACCAAAATATATACGCTTTACAAGCCGTTCACTCTTCATTCTCTCCACATGATCAAACCATCTCAACTGGCTCATTCCTACTCTCTTAACAAAATTCTTCCTAACCATACATTCTTCATACACCATATTATTCCTCACGCAATCCCGTCTTACATATTCACATGCACCAAGTAGATGCTTCATTTCCACGGCAGTCACTCTCTTTTTATGCTTTCTCCTCCATGCCCAACATTCACTTCCATACATCAAAGCAGGCACTAGCACTCCATTATACACACTTAACCGAGATTCTCTAGATACGTTTACTTTAATAAAGTATTCACAATACCTTGCAAAAGATTCTATTCCTTGTATATTATCTTAAGGCAGTTGTATGTATTTTATACAAATTCCATACAGAAAGTTTCTAATAATAGATCCTATATTTCCAGCAAAATAATAACACAAACAGACTTTCAACTGTACTTGGCACTGACACCTTTTAATCAGAATTTTCTTAATATAGCAGCTGTTTTCAGAGTTAGAGCATAGCTGGCTAATATAATGATATTAATTTCTTTATAATTTATCCATTTAATATGAAGTATAAAATGCATTCAAATCGTATAGACAATAAAATATTCTTTAATATTTATAATAACATTAAATGTGAAAAAATGATATTTAACATGTTTTTTTTTTCAAGAAAAACTGTTAAAATCTTCAAATGAGGGTACTTCCGGTTCACCAATTATAACCAAAATCTAATCAGCTCTTCACATGAAAGCAACGAAGAGGAATACGAAAGAATTGTAATTTTTAGAATTGTAGTATTAGAATTATCGCATTAAAAAATTTTGTGACTCACACATGCACACAAATGCACTCGCGCGCACCCACACACACACACACACACACACACACACACACACACACACACACACACACACACACATACATACAGACATCATCGTAAAAATAGTAAAATTGTATTCTAGGGACCCTAAAACGTGCTTATTTATCAAAAACTCACCAGCGAATTTTTTGACCAAAAACAATACCTTCCTTACATAAAGGTGACGAAAGGTAAAAATGGTTGTTCTTCAACTTCCAATGAAATGTTTTTATGCATGTAAATACCAAAACTTGGTGATCTCGTTTCGAGAACTTGCATTCGTTTCAGAATCAATAATTTCCCTCACTTATTACAAAAGCTACTATTCTTACTTGAAATAAATTGCTTATATACAGATTTTTTAAGTCAATGATTTATTCCCTTTGCAAAGAAATTTAATTTGAATTTGTAATATCATTTATGAGGTGCACTTCACTTACACTGTCTTACAACTATAAATATGCAGTAAGCCGTTGAGTGTAATACGAGAATAATGGAGGTATAGAATTCGTACAATATCATGGTTTATTGTTGCTATTTCCATACGAACCTCGCTGCCTTTATTGGCGATCAAGTTGCATTGCATTGCAACATACCATTGTTCTTACCAGATCAAATGCAAATTGCTGTATTAGCAAAAGAACACAAGATGATGTATACAGTGAATGGTAATATTTGTATTGTGTGGAGTGTATTTATACAATAGGAATGTAATTTGTATACTGCTCAAACAAAGATACGGTACGGGATTTAAATCTTGTAAGCACTTGTTAGTAAAATATTACGCAAAATTCAAAGAGGCTCAAAATCCAAACATTTCTATTTAACATATTTGATTTTAACTTATAGTAAAATAAACAAATTTGACTGTTTGTAATATTGCTTTTGCTGTTAATACACAATTTACTAGTACAACTATCTATTTTGAAAATTGGTTAACGCCAAGCCCAACACATTGTACAATAGTAATTTACGTTATAAGTCCGGTAAATATTTTCGGGCGAGGTGAGGAAGGAGCCGAGTCAGGATTTTTGAAATAAGTACCGTGAAAATCATTTAACGGGCGTATATGACGTACATTTTATTTCATATCAGTGTCGCATTTTTGGCCGAAATTTTACAATAATTTCTCCATTCTTTCGTTTTAAAAAAAATCACATCCATATATATATATATATATATATATATATATATATATATATATATATATATATATATATATATATATACAGGTGTCCCATAACTTCAGGTACATATTAGAAGGGCATATAGTTCTTAATGTCCTGATTACGGAACAAAAAGAATTTTTTTCAAAATTCCTAATTAAGGGTAGTTCACTTAAGAAGAACATTTTTTGTACCCCTGGATACTATAATATTTGGAATAGTGAAATTAGTTATTACATAAAATAATTTAACAATGAAATTAATTTATGCAATTACGTAAAGCTTTGCCACACCAATTAAGTTTGGGAGATGTGTATGTAATGAAAAAAACACACAACCTATTCAACCAGTGTCCCAAAACTGTTTCCTTCAAAAACCTCAAAAACTAATTTTTCGAATTTTGAAAAAATTCTTTTTGTTCCGTAATCAGGACATTAAGAACTATATGCCCTTCTAATATGTACCTGAAGCTATGGGACAGCCTGTATATATATATATATATATATATATATATATATATATATATATATATATATATATATATATTATAAAATATACACCGGCTACATGTTATTCTGACAACCACCACCGACTGACTAAAAACTAACTCGTTATCATCATCATCACCGTGAGAAGACATCTTAAGGTGCAGTGTAAAGTATATCATATCGTATTCATGGTGCTCTGTGTTTGGTGTACGTTATGCTTACTAATTTTAAGACATCAATAAATAAATGTCAAAGACCACTGACTCGACTAAACAGTCAGTTAATAGAGAAATGATAATTAATTCTAAACAGAATATTGTCTAACATAGATAACAGAGGAGTTGAAAAGTTATTCCTGAAACTATTATTTAGAAAAGGTTATAAATAGTACATTAAAATACAACTTTCATGAGACATAATTTTAGCGTACACGTCTTTTTTAGAAACGAGCGGCTTACCGCGAGTCTAAAAATATTTTAAAATATACGTAATTTTATGTTTCTATTTCGGTTGTTACACGCCTTGTCGCAAAGTTCCATGAGGTTAGTTTAGAATACGTTGCATTAGATTAGGTTATGTTAGGTAAATTTTCATGAACTGAATTTTCTATGCAATGAATTTTCCGTAAATCAAAATAAAAACATGAATGCATTATGTTTATAAATGTTTGGAAACTAATCACGAACATGAATAAGATATGGAGTAAAACAATCACGGCTAATTTGGCTGTAACAACGTGGTAATAAATTTAAATTGGATATGACATTTTACATAAATATGCATGTATGAAAATGACTGCAGCTGCTTTTAATGTATACCTCGCCCGGGAATGTAAACATTTTTAATTACAAAATGATCAATTTTACATTCATTAAATATAAATAAAATTTCACATGAGCATCATACGAGTACGCATATGTATCCACGTGATGAGCAATTTTTCATTAATCCTTAATGGAAATTTTCATTAAATTATGCAAATTTTCATTTCCTCTAGTTGTTTTAATTTTCAACCAATTATAATTTCCAATTGCGCCAAATAAATTGTTTACAGTTTTTTGCTTAATAAACGAAAATTTTAAATTTATGTTAGAAATAACATAAAACTGCGGATAAAGAAAGAATGAAATTGGCATATCGTTATTAAGAATGGCTATGGAAGAAATGTAAGCAATTTCAAGAATTTAAAGTGAAATTTTATGTAAATCCGTTCAAAAACAAGAGGAGAATCTTTTTTCTTTTTCAAATAAATCTAAGGACCGTATAATTTTATCATGGAAATTGGTTATGTTTCTCTGAAAATTATCAGTGGTTACGAACTCTGAAATTAAAATTCGAAACTTTTCAAAGTACATATTTCGCTGGTGTATGGACAAACCATATCCAATATAACATATTTCCAAATAAAGTAATCTAATGCAAAATACACTCAGATGCACTACCGGATTTGGCTTAATTTTGCCACTAGTCAGAAAATATTAATTAATTAAGAAAGTAGACTAATTTGCTCAAAATTTAAAACTAAAACATAAAACTGTAATTTCCATTTGTGAATGAAGCTTAACAATAGTGTCTGCATTTATATAATGTAATAATTAATTAATTAATTAATTAATTAAGTACAAGTGTTTATATAAAATATGTAGTTATTATGTAAAATAAATTTTTAAATCGAAGTACATATTTTTATATATCATACCGAACTATTCACTCGACATCGTGTATAACATTTATACTAATATTAGTAAATATTTATAAAAAATATACACATTTTGGTAATAAAATACAAATCTTGTGTAAAAAAATAAAAAATGAGTACTATTTGTGCACTGTCATCAATGTATGTACATAAACACAGAATTGATGAAAATATACACTATAAATAGGTATATTTATACACTAAAATTAGTTAAAGAAACCCACTACTTAGTGCACTAATAACCACATTTACTTATGAAAATAAACACTAGTTTGATGAAAATGTACACCACAAACAGGTATATTTTTTCACTAAACTAAGTTAAAAATGACACTACACTGTGTACTAATAATTGCAGTTATTTGGTTAAAATAACTCATTTACGTGTTAAAAACTACACGGTGTAGTAGTATCTACGAAATATATAGTGTTAATTATTAACACATATCTCGGTGTTGTTTATTACCAAATGTCGATGTGGTAAATTCTACACTACAGCTGGTGGACCTATATAGACCACATTTAGTGTAAAATTTAACACGGAATTTCTTAGTGTGTATGCAATTTGTCACTTTGTTGTGTAAAAGTGAAATTACTTTGCTGTAACCAACAATTAATCGTATTGAAATAGAATTAGAATAAGAACCATAACCTAATTTTGACTCAACTAGATAAAATTTTAGATAAATATATAATAATAGAAAATCTTGGTGTAAAAAGTAAAACAAAAAATTCAATAATTAACTGGTAATTATATATTTAATCGATCGTTTATTTCTTATTCTTCCACTGATTTTATAATTCTGTTTTCATTTCGACACCTTATGTTATACGTACCTAAATACGACTTTGTTTTCATATATGACAGAAATAAATGTGTATCTTCGAAAACAATTCCGCCCCTTTTAAGGAATTAGTCTACTGATGTAGGTAACACGAAACACGAGAAGGCATTTAACTCAACTTAGAAGGTGTCAAGTTTTAATTAACCAGAGTGTAAATTCCACTTCGCTGAGAAAACACTATAAAATTTTTAGAATCCAAAGAGCACAGCAGCGTTGCAAAATCCTCACAAGTTCTCTTCGCTGATTCCTGCATAAAGTAGGTATTTTGGCGTATTATAACAGAATAGAGATTCCTAACAGAATTTAAATTTCAATTATTTTTATATTTATTTCTTCATTACCATATTTTAATCCCCAACATTAATTAACATATGTAAAAGAAAACTTCTGAAATTCAATCATGGTATGGTTGAAAATTATTTATTTTCGGCCATATGTGCCTCCATTAGA